>OY755206.1:39243579-39605256 GCA_963576765.1 Draba incana | reverse complement strand
GATATTATTAGTCAAAAAGAAGACGAAAATGAAAGATATTTTATTTATGATAATTAACTTTTTTTTTAATGATAATTAACTAAAACTAAACCTTAAATGTCACAAAAAAAGAATGATCTTGTATCTTGAATTTCTCTAGATATATAGAAAAACAAAATTAGGTTTTTTTCTAAATTGCAAAATAATCTAAATTTTTGGCCAAAAATGATAGATTTCCTTCATTTAAATGATGCAATCTATTCTTTCTTGTTGTTTATAATTTTTTTTAAATGGTTCTTGTACGTTGTTGTATCGTTTCCCAAAAATTTACTCCCTTTGTTTCATTTTATAAGATTTTTTGATTTATTTTGCCAGAATTAAGAAAACAATAAATGCAAACAAAATCTCATTTAATAATTAATTAAAATGATATCTCAACCAATGATATACATATAAGACTACGGAATTTAGAAAGACAAAAGTATCAAATCACATTAAAATCTGCATAAAAACTAGTAAAACATCTTATAAAATGAAACTAAAATAATTCTATTAAAAATCTTATATAATGAAACGGATGAAGTATTTCTTTACAAAATATCGGAAATAACAAACTTCCACACTAACATTCTACAAACAAAGGTTTAAATTTTTTCCATTACAAGCTGGATTTCCGTTGATCGAAATAAATATGTAAGAATCAATTATAAGAGAAAAATCAAACTTATGTTTGGTGGGTTGAGCCGGGCCAATGCAGTAGTGCAACACATAGGCAACTCATGAAAGCCCAGATAGCAAGCTATCTTAATGGGCTTTCTCCCTTAAAAAATAGAGTTAATATCGTGTGAACCGATGGCCCACATATCAGATATTAAACTGATAAGAACAGATACTACACTTGATCTTAGCCAAAAGGCCGAGAAAGGTATGAATTGGATGATACGTTCGACTTCCTTTATATAGTTAAAACTTAATGATCTACGCTTCTCAATGCTTCCGATGTGGGACTAAAACATAAAAACTTTTTGCGGATATATTATTCTTTAGGCCGACAACACATAATCCTTCCTAATCTTCTTTAATATATCTTAGACTTTTTGCTAAATATTTTGCTTAGTTAACAAAATAATCTAAAACATAAACTTTACAACGATATTCAACTGAAAACGATTACAAACGCAAATCGTTTAGATTAGAAAGATGAACATTGGCGTTTGCGTTTCTCTAATCGACTCAAACGCAATTTTTTAAAGGAGATCATTAAACTCCTATTGCTCCTAAACTTAGTACTTCAACGCACCATCCAAGCTTAGACACTACAAACCAAACAAACTCTGATTCCTAAAATTACATAAAACTGTTAATTCATGCTTTAGTTGTTGTAAGAACCGCGAGTACTTTCTGCACCATCTGTTTAAACATCCTGATGTGTGCTTGTCGCTGGTTCTTGGCCGTTCTTGGCCAATTCAAGTGACGGGACTGACGGAAACCGGTTCTGCACGAAACGGAAACTTTCATTCTATTTTCAATCGAGTTAATCAATCTAGCCAAAAAAACCGTCTTTCTTGTGATTTACCTTAAGAGAGCTGTTTTCGGCAACAAGCTCTTCATATTTGCTTTTAAGCTTGTTAATATCTGCTCTAAGACTCGTGTTTTCTCCATTCAACACCTCCGCTCGTTGTGCCAGCTCGTCGCATTCCGCCTGAACACACACGAAAAGATTCGTGTTTGATCATTTATAATCTAATCGCCAAATGATGGAGAGCAGTCTTAAATTTGTTTACGTTGTTATACCTGTTTACGAAGCCTGGATCTACGAGCAGACTCCCTATTGGATTGCTTTCGTCTCTGTCGCTTAAGCTCTCTTTCGTCCTGAATTTCCAAAAACAATCAAACACGCTGCTTGAATTTCCGTAAAGGAGAAGTAAGAAGAGGTCAAAATAATAACAAACCTGTAACCATGGTTGTGATTGGGAACCATCTACTATAACTCCAGGCACTGCTCCAGAAACATTCCCATGACCGCTCCAATAATCCATTCCGATATTTAGATTTGTTGGTGGCCCAGGAACACCTGTAGCCGACACTGGCATAGCCGAAAGGGCCTGGTTCGCCGGAAGATTACTTCCATTACGGGGTGGTCCATGAGCGGAACCACCACTCTCTGAAGCTATTTCACCTGAAAGAAAGAGCAGTCTCTTCATAAACAGATCTCAACATTTAGGTCTATAAAATGGTAAGAGACAAGATATAATTAACCAACCATCCTTCTCATTGTGTCTAGATCCAGAGTCCTACAGAAAATTGCAAAGTAAATCAGTACCATGCTCAGTATTCGTAAAAGCTTCTTGATTAGAACAACTGAAAATGATTTAGTGGGTTGCTAGAAACGTACGTTTTGTGAATTTGCATCACTTCCTTCACTTGAACCATCAGAAGCACTCTCAGCACTGTAAAACCAAACAAAAACCTATTGATTATGACATTCTCATAGCTAGAAGATTTCATCATAAAATCATGAAGTCACTCGCCTTTTAGAACAAGCTCCATTAGCTGATGCTCCAGAGTTTTTTCCAGTCTCGTTGTTCGTTCCTATAATCATATTCAAACTTCCCAAGCTTCCTTTCGATCTTTTGATTGGCAACTTTTCCTTCGCATCAGATTGTTTAGTAGCATCACCTTCGATACCACTTCCAGTATTTCCCTGAATGCAAATTATTCCTCAGTCAAGATTCCATTTGAACCTAATGACGCAAAAAAGTAATAAAAAGAAATCTCACAGAAGCTTCGGCCATTCCATTAGGAGAAGGCATAGCGTAGGGACTGTATGGATAAGATCCCTGTCGCAGCACAATGGAACATGTTAACAGAAATTACTTAAAACATTCGCACTATTTTCAATACATAACCAAAGATTCAAAATCTAGCAGTACCGGAGGTATTGATGGATGAGCGTACATGCCACCTGGAGGATACATCGCAACATATGGATGAGGAGGTGGTGTTCCATAAGGAGGCATCATAGGCTACCAAAAGAAAAATCGGTTTTTTCGTAAGTTGATGTTACAGTTATTTACCACCACAATGGTAAGCAGCACTTTAAACAAATTATTTATGTTTAGCAAAAGTTAGACGAATATCGAAAAAGAATGCTTAGAAGAATCTAAAATCACCCGAAAGAAAAAGAGAATGATTGAAGTGGAAAACAATTCGATTTACCGGAACGCCCCACATATACGGGTGAGGTTGAGGACTCGAAGCCACGTAACCATGCGGCATAGGAGAATAAGCCTGTTAAACAATAAAAATCAGCCAAATACTACCTAAATTCAACGGAGTAACAAAGACGAAAGAATCGCCTTTTAACCTGGAAACCAGCCCAATCTGGAGTAGTAGCCACTCCAGCACTAACAGCAGAAGAAGGTTCCTGCAAACACACAATAACAACATTAAACACCAAAGCATGAAACTTGCAATCAACAAAGCTAGATCAAAATTTATAACAAATACAAACCTGTGAAGTAACAAGAGCAGAAGAAGAAGAAGGTGGTGGAGTCTTAGGTTCCTTCTCTTTATCCGATTTCTCCATTTCACTACTTCCCATTATCAGATTCACCAACCAGCTCAAGAAGCTTAACCCAAAGTTCTGCTTGTAACTACCAAATTCAACAATCAAATGTCATTTGATTAACCAATACTGTTCCTAAGCAATCCCAGAAGCTAAAAAAAAATCACATTTTTTTCCTCAGGATCCAACAAAAAAAACCTAGCTTTATTACTTCACAATGCTGGAGCTAATAAGAGACGATAACACAGAAACGATTTGAAGAAACCCTAAAAGGAATTAGAACGAATCTAACCCTAAAAACTAAACATTTATCATATTCTTGTTCAAACGTATGGATCTGCGGGGAAAAAAACAAATACCTCTCAAGATCGGTTATTATCAAGCAATCTGAGCGAAAATAGAGACGCGATTCGAATCAATAAGCTTTGATTTTGCAGAAATTGGAGAAAATTTTGCAGATTTTTTAGAGTTTTGCTGATTTGTTCGTCACGAAGAGGAAGAGGAAGATGCTTGGGGTATCATTTTGTAAAAACTGATTTCTTATTCACACCCAAATGTTTATCTTATTTATAAAATTAGCCCAGGAAAATGTGTAAGTATCATTTTGTACCCTAAACTTTAATATTAATAAGGTAATCTACTTCATTGACTATGGAGTTGACTTTCTTAAATACACCCCACAAAGTCAAGTTTTCTTACTTGGAATCACGATGACGTGGCGAGATCTGAACCGTTTATCATGATTCGATCGGGACCGTTGAATTTCCCATATAGGAAACGATCCCATTCCTCCTTCTCGCCTCCTTCCCGACACAACTCGAGAAGAAGATCACTAATCGAGAGTTTCTCTTTGTTGAATCAATTTCTGGGAAACGAATCAGTAATGGGTTTCGAAGATGATCCGTAAGTTCTTCTTCTCCGTCTCCAATTTTCGATTTCAGCTTCTTCATCGTATAAAAAGCCCCGAGCTTTTTTTTCCCCCTTTTCGATTTCAAATCTAGGGTTTTCAGAGATCGAGCTTTTTTTAATTCTCAAATTGAGTACTTTGTTTCATGGGTTTGTTTCGATTGAAGGATTTGTGTATAATTTGATTGTTTGTTCGTCTCAGGTACCGTGATGTAGATGGTGAGCCATTGGTGGATTTTGACGAAGGTTTTGAAGGAAATGATCGCGAACCATCTACAGAGCCAATTCAGGATTTTGATGAGAATTTAGCTGATGATATTGAAGATTGGGAAGGTGAAGGTGAAGGTTCACGAACACCGGTTTACGATAACGATAAAGCGGCTAAACCGAGGAAAAGGTTGGTGAAGAAAGCTTCTAGTGGTAAAGAAACTATCGATGTTCCTGAATTGATCGATGAAGATGTCGAAGATGGGGAGTTTGATGAATTCATGGAAGGAAGAGGTGGTGGTGGTAGAGATTATGATGATAAGGTTGGTAAGAAGAGGAAGAAGGAGAAAGATCGAAGTAGTGGCAAAGAGAAGAGGCATAAGCTTCCAGGTCGTGTCGAGAGGAAATCCGATGAGATTAACGAGATGTGGAACTCGATTGCTCGTAATCCAGAGGTGCGTATTGTGTTTCTTCAGCTTTTCGTGTTTCGTTTTTCTGAAATTGTGTTGTTTTTGTGGATATAGAATGATGAAGAAGGTGTTAGGACTCTGGATGATGATAATTTTATTGATGATACTGGTTTGGATCCTTCCGAGAGGTATGGAGGCGACGCTGGAGACCGTTCTCCAACTCATTATCCGCAGGTACGAGATAGTAGTACCTTCAGTTTTCATGTACGACTGAATCTAGCTTCTTATAATGTTTGGTTGATGCATAAAAACAGGCAGAGGAAGGTGAGGATGATGAGGATGAGGTAAATAAGCTTTTCAAAATGGGGAAGAAAAAGAAGAAGACGGAAAGAAATCCCGCGGAAATCGCGATCTTGGTTGAGAATGTGATGGCGGATCTCGAAGTCACTGCTGAGGAAGATGCAGAACTTAATAGACAAGGGAAGCCTGCTATTAACAAGCTTAAGAAGCTTTCACTTCTTACCGATGTTCTTGGAAAGTAAGTTACTAGCTTTTAGCGTTATGTTATACAGTTTCTTTCTAACTATTGGTTTTCATAATATCGTAATATTCTATCTTTGTTCAGGAAGCAGCTTCAAACAGAATTCCTGGACCATGGAGTTTTAACTTTACTGAAGAATTGGCTTGAGCCTCTTCCCGATGGAAGCTTGCCTAATATAAACATCCGTGCAGCTATTCTACGGGTTCTTACTGATGTATGCGCCGCTTTTCATGTAGATATTTTTTGCGTGATTGGCCAAATCTTAGCTTCTTTATTAACTCCTGAACTCCTGATTATGTCTTGCAGTTTCCGATTGACTTGGACCAGTACGATAGAAGGGAGCAATTGAAAAAGAGTGGTCTTGGAAAGGTTAGGATACAAATTGACGAGTTGGTACGTAGGAATTAACTCCAGGAATACTTATATTTTGTTCTGGCTTTGGTAGGTTATTATGTTCTTATCAAAGTCCGACGAGGAAACTACTTCAAACAGACGACTTGCTAAGGATTTGGTTGATAAATGGGTAAATATCTTTTTTGCAATAGCTCTCTAATCCCTTGACTCAAACTTAAACCATTTACTTACTGTATCAACCTTGATGTTGCAGTCTCGACCAATTTTCAACAAGAGTACTAGGTTTGAAGACATGAGACATGTAGATGAAGATAGGGTTCCCTATAGAAGGCCACCAGTGAAGAAGTAAATCCCAAAATCTTTAATTTTTTCGACTTTGCTCTCTTAGTAGTCATGTTTTGTATACTGATGCATAGCTTCTTTTCTTGTTCTATTTGGGTTTCGCATAGGCCTGTCAACAAAGCTCCAACAATGGAGACCAGAGACGCTGACTTTGACTTGGATATTCGGTACTTATAAAAACTTCCGAATTTGGATTTATGAACTTCTTATAAAGTTTATGTTTGAACTTTTAACACTACTCTATCGGTTGTTGATAAATATGTAGAGCGCGTAAATCTGGCCTGACTTCAGGCCAGAGTTCAAGGGGAGAGAGGCAAATGACTATGAGGCCAGAAGCAACCCCCTTGGACTTTATTATCCGTCCTCAATCCAAAATCGACCCTGATGAGGTCATGGCCCGTTCAAAACAGGGTTTTCAGGACCAGCGTCGTATGAAGGTCAAAAAACATCCAATTATCGATTCGGTCTCTGGAAAATATTTAGACTCAAGCTCCTTGTGCTGTCTCACAATCTGAGAACTTGTGGTCACTAATTGAACAAAAACATTTGCAGATGAACAAGAAACTGCAGCAGCTAAAAGGAACAAAGAAGAAGCGGTTACAAGCTACAAAAGTGAGCGTGGAAGGTCGGGGCATGATCAAGTACCTGTAGAGAGGTTGCAACCAGACCATCGAGCCACATTGGAGCTGGCTCTTCTCTATCTTGTTATCTTCAACTTTTCTTGGACCAATGTTTAAAGGTCTTCAAGGTGAAGTCAAAACACTTTGAGGCATTGGGGTTTATATTTACATGTTTGATTTCAGTCTCTAATGTAATGGGAAGTGAAAACACTTGGTTCTTCACTTTCCACTTGAGAGAACAAAATACTTTTATATTTTGGTAATCAATTTTCTTCTGTTTCATAATAAAGGTTTTTTTCTTTATTTCTTTATAATTTTCCTCAAGGGCTCAGAAACTAAGAGAAGAAGAACAACAAAATTTTCTAATTTTCTACTACCTAAAACCTCTCATTTACTCACTCCTAATCTTGAAGCTGCAAAAACATATGATCCCACAACACAAACAAGAACAGCAAGAACCAATGAGAAGAGCTGGAAATTAGCTAAAAACTCTCCAGAGACTTCGGAATCGACTGATCTGCAAACGACGGTGCCTCCTTTTAAACTGCAGCCTTGAGGCATCATAGGACCATAGAGCGTGAAAGCCGTCTGATAAAACCAGAGGCCTTGAAGTGTCATGGCAATGCCATTGCATAAATCTACAGGGAAGCTTGTTGGACAAATCGCTCCTGCGATTGATGAGATCACGCAGAGACCGATGAGAAATACGAGGAGAAGATGGTAATAACCTTCTAGACCTTTGTGGCTTGTGGAATGGAAGAAGAAGAGAAGACATTCTGCTGTAAATGCTGTTGCTGCAATCAGACATAGAGCTTCTTGTGGCAGAGGAAGTAACCTATAATAACATAAAAGAAAGCATCACGGTTAAATTATCTACGAAACCAATCATAAAGATTCATTTCTACGGTTTGTTTTCATCGAACAAATACGTCAAGAACTACATTTGAGTTCTCAAAATCACCAAAGTTCCAATCTTTCCAAGCTAAAATGAATCTATCAATAGTCAAATTGTATTATCAACGATCTAGGATTGTTTTCGTCGAAAACCAAGTTAATAACCACTAAATAAACTACTAAATCACCAAAGATCCAACCTAAGCTTAAAAGGTGAATACCAATCTTTTATGAATCTATCTACCGATAATCGAATCATAATATCACCGATCTATATCCATATCTACGGTTATTTTCATCGAAATCCAAGTAAAGAAACATTCATTATACACTTTTAAAGTTTTCAAATCACTAAGATCCAACCTATAACTAGTATAACCATAAATGGTAAGTAATCATGAAACAAAAACACATTTTTAACTACCTCGTCTTCTCGGAGAGCAAAGCGATAAATCCGAGTATGAAGAACATGAGAAGCATTCCGGAATGTTCGAAATCATTCATGTGAGAAGGATTCAATACACCATTAACAAAGAACTTGAGATGAGTTGAGTAAAAAAACTCAATGCACAAGTCAATGAAAGATCCAATTGTGACAACGTAAAGCTCCAAGTACTTGAGCTTATCGTTGAAACCAGGAACAGGATGCCAAACTCGGACACGAAATGAATTAGGGTTTGTTATGTATCTAATCACTGAGCTCCAAATGTGCCAAACTCCAACAACTAAGAACAATGTTCCTGGTAAAGCATGACCTTTGAAAGAACCCATTTTTTTCTTCTTTTTTTCAATTCCTGATCAAAGGAGAAAACAATCTATAAAGCTTCAGATTTTAAACCCGGAATCGAAAAATCGAAACTTTAGATTACCAAAGGAGCTATTTTTTCTTACTTATATCAAAGAGAAGAAATTGCAGATCAGAATTCGATCAGATTCGTCGATGAATCAAGTTTGGTCAAAGTTAGAAGCTATTGAGAGTATCAGGTAGAAATTTCAGGGGAAAGAAGAAAGAAAAATCAATCAAAGTTTTGATTTTTATGGGGAAGACGTGAAGAAACAGAGAAACAGAGCAAAACCCAGATAACAAAATTGGAACTTTGGATCAGAAGAACAGAGAACATGAAATTTTGGATCGAAATGGAAAAGAAAATAAGAATATTGACTTTTTTTAGTTTTTGTTTTGTGGGGTTGAAGGATGAAAAGAGAGTAATAATAGGACAATGATAGAAGGAAGATATTAAATACATACAAAAATAAATAACCTCTCATAACACATGGGAGCATCTGATCTTCTACTTTAAAATTTGATGGTTTTGATTAGATCATTAATTACATTATAGCTCCAGGAATATTACTTTACATTTTTGTCCAGTAGATTAGTTTATTTTATTTTAAGCCAACGAAATATATTTACACCAATAAATGATCACGAAACTTTTGTGAATAGTAACGTGTGGGACAAATACTAATACATGTGACACATAACAGAAAAAGATAAAGATTAGACGGCATAGAAATGCAAAAAAAGTAATCTGCATGTTTATTCCATTTCATATGACGTATCGTCTTAATCCTAAAATTTAGTTTTATTTCAAGTTTCATTTTGTACTTTCAATGCAAATTTATCTAAATTACATGATCATTAAAACGTTTTGTTTCACAATGTTTTAGATTATATTTTGTATATACCCTTTTGGGTTACTTCTATATCAAATGAGTCTACAACACAAAAAATACAGCCATTTTGCAATTAATAAAAGATCATCTATTCATTATTGTCGTTTTGTATGTTCAATGCGAATTTAATAGATTGTAGATCATGTAAAACATCTTGAACTCCTTGGCTTAAATCTTCAAACTGTTGTTTCGGTATTTGATATGTCACTTCACCTCCTTCGCCAACATGTTGCAAATTCACCATTTCTTCTAGAAGTGATTTCACATTCGCCTCGCCGATATCGAGTTGAGTTTTTCTCGGTGATATCGAGTTGATAGTTTCAAGAGATTTTGGTGACTTCTTCCTCGTTAAAGAATTGTTTGGTTCTTCTGAAACTACTCGCGGGCACGGGAAATTGTTGTTACCACGCGAATTGACGGCTTCTAAAGATTTTGGTGACTTCTTTCTCCATGAAGAAGGAGAAACCGAAGAAGAAGATGGCGACTAGTTCAGTTCTTTTGAAGCTCGCGGGCTTAGAGGATTTTTCTGAACATTTTCAGGAGATCTTGGTGACTTCTTCCGCTTTAACTTTAACGGAGAACCAGAAAGCGATGATGATGACTTGTTCGGTGAATTCTGGTTCTTTATGTAGTTATTTCGCTTTGGAGGAAGAGAACAAAGAGATGATGTATGTCTTGGTAACCGAGGAGAGCTCGAGTTCGATTGTTTAGCAATGTCTACTACTCGAGGCAACATTCTCGGTTTTCTAACAGAAGAATCCGCTACAGACATTCTCGGTTTTTTGGCATGAGAATCTGTTAAACAAAAGCAAGAAGTCAAATCCAGAATCATTATAAAACCAACAATGAGATTTGACACATTAGAGAGAGCAAATCATTTTACCTGTTTGCTTTGGCGAAAGTGTATGAGATCGCCCGGGTGATGAACCGGGAAGTTGAAATGTGACATGGCCTTGACCTTTTGTTCCTCCTGAGCCTCTAAGAGCTCCTTTAAGATCCTTAACATCATCCGTTGCTCTTCCCAAGCTACTATCAGGGCTCTTTGTTGACGCGGGTGACGGTCTTTGGACCCATTCGGGTTTCTTTAATGACGCGGGTGTTGATCTTTGAACCCATTCAGGTTTCTTTAAAGGCTGCTTACTCGAACCCGTAACAGAAGTCCCTCTCTTTACCGGTTCTTGATCCTTTCCCCCTGATGTTTTCGACTTCCCTGGGGAAAAAGATGTTGCCTTTGTTGTTGTAGTCACTGGTTTCGGTTTCGGAGACGAAGCAGCCATAAGCTTGTTGGAAATTCTCTTAGCTTCGGCCTGCAAAACCGCAGCAGAAAGCTTCCACCATCTAATGTACCCAACGGTAACATCAGCCTCGTGGAGCCGAGCAGGAATATACAACATTTCATCAGAAATCGGACGGATATAATCTTTCCAAGCCAATTCCGGCGTCTCAATTCTAGCTGGAACTACCCCAGGAACATCCTGATCATAACCAAACTGCAATCCAACACGGTGTGGATAATAAGGCTCAACGCAATCCAAACCAACTAGTTTCGAAAACCTCAAACACCGACCAAACGCTACAATGCTCTCATCGGTTCCAACATTAATCCAACAATCATCTTCCAAGTAAAACTTTGGGAACTTGAAGTTGCTTAAAGGCTTTGTATATGGACGATAGTCGAAACTCTCTTTCGCGTTATCCAAAACCGCTCTTACATTCTCAGGGTAACGATACGCATCTTGACCGCCACCGTGTTGGTGCCACCGCGCAATCCGTGGTTCACCGTGCTTTAACAGGCTTGGCTGACCAGGTGGCTGCAACTCCATGAACCTCTCCAAAGCCCAAACCTGCACAAACTGAAACGGAGACTTAACCGAAACCGTCTCTTTCTCACTATTACCACCACCTACATGCTCCTTTAAAACACCAAGATCTCGATAAATCCCGGCTAAAACCGCTGGAGCTAGAGCCAGCTTAACCCCATTAGCGAGCTGAATCGCAGCTGGAAACAACTTATCTCTCAACAAATCACCCGAATTCGGAAACACGAATCGAGAAAGCCAAGAAACCATGAATGCTTCATGCTCAATTTCATTCCTAGAGTTCATCATCTCTTTCATCCATGAGCTAACACAACATTTCTTCTCTAAATCCGATTCGATCTCCCGTTTCGCCTTCTTCATCTTCTCTTCGACTTCCTTCATTTAATCGGAGCCATAACATTGTTCCCAATTACAGAGAATCCACCAAGAACAATCATATCTTCCAATGTCACCGTAGCTTCACCCCAAGGAAACACAAACGTATTCGTCTCTACACACCATTTCTCAATCAAACCAATCATCAATTCCTCTTGCTTCTTAATCTGATACCTAGAAGCCAAAATCGCGTCGTGAACCCCAGATTTCCTCCACACCGGCGCGTGAGATCCAGCCATCGTGTTAACCCACTCGATCCAGTTCAACGACGGAGATCCCCAACCGGAAAACGAAATCCTAACCGGATCGATCGATTCCGTTGAAGCGAACGCGTCTAACGGAAGCTCGAACACATCGTCGTCGATCGATGCGGTGGTGTAGTTTAAGAACCTCGCCGTTCGTAAACCTTCGAATTTTTCTCCGTCGGGACACATTAAAGCTTCTCTGATTTGAACAATCCGATCGTCTTCTTGATCGGGAGATCCTCGAGACTCCATTTTTTTGATCGGAATTGGAAAAAAAGCAAAAATTCTAGGGTTTTGGATTCGATTCACAAAGAGAAGAAAAAAGGTATACAAAGGAGAAACGGTTAAAGCTATACAACAATGTTGATGATCTCCGCCGTGTCGATTACCGGCGGTACGAATATCCCGGCGGATTTTACCGGCATAATCACCCCCAATTTTTTTTCCCGCTTTAAGAAAAAATCAATATTATTTTTGTAAAGAGAGATAAATTTTTTTAAAAAATCTATTTATAGAAAGCTAGCAAGATCAGAGAGATAAACAAAAAAAAACCCAACGGCTATAAAATGATTTATTTTCATCTAACGGTGTCAGGAGATTGTACATTTCTGCGGAAAAGTATGGACTACTGAAATTGGAGAATTTTATCTTTTTCTTTTTTAGGTCAATAGAGAAATTTGATCTAAAAATTATTGTTACAGATTACATAAAAGTTTTTTTTTCTTTTTCTTACAGGTAATGTTAAAAGTATATAGAGCCAAAAAAAAGTGTTCTTCTTTTTTCAGATTATAATTATTGGAGATTTATAACAAACTTTTTGAGTAAAAGGAAGTAATGAGATAGAGAGAGTGAAAAAATGCCAACTTTATCGTTTTAATAAAATCTTGTTTTGAGTTCTTAATCATTGACATACTCCTTCCGTTTCATAATATAAAAAGTTTTAGCAAAAATCGCGAATATTAAAAAACTACTTTTACTATAAAAAGTAGCATTTAAAATATATATTAAAAACAGTTTAACCAATTATAAAAAAGACTGCAAAATACTATTGGTCACACAATATTCAATAAAGTTAAAAGTACCTAGTATTATCAAAACAGCTTACATTTTGAAACAAAACAAAAACCCAAAAACACCTTATATATTGAAACGGAGGGAGTATAATTCTAGTATTATAGTAGTAATTTTTTGGCAGAATTTACAGTAGAATTTGGGAAACCACTTATGGCATATGTAAAGTTAAAAAAAACAGGGATGATGAAGTAAAAGTTAAGAGTTTGTTAAATAGATAGCCAAATTTTGCTAAAAAATGGCCAAAAACCAATGGAAAGTAATATTTAAGAGAAGTTTTTTCTTGTATGTGATTAAACAAATGGTAGAATATAGTATTTAAATTGCGTGTTACGTTAAAAAATTGCATGTCACATTGAAAACTAGCGCATCAAAAACAAATTAGTGTGTTATAGATAAAAATGAAATAAAAACTTGTGCACATTTTTACTTTTTCCTTTTACCTCAAAGGTACATTTGAATATATTTTGCAAATAACCTGTAGTCATACAAATTCTCCCAAAAAATAATTTATCTGAAATACAAATAAAGAAATAATATTGGTTTATTTTATCAGATAGATCATAGATCACTTAAGTTGGTGAGTTTTCTATTTTTTATAACATTTCTTTTTCTTTTGTCAATGTCAAATTGAACCTTTTGGTAATATCTTTAAACAACACTATTCATGATTTGGGTTTAGTCTTTCACTATGAGCCCATTTCTAGTATTGTAAGGTCCATTAGAGCATTTTTATTGGAGACACATTATGAAAATGTCTTATGATTAAAAGTCCAATATTTTATTTAGTCAAGTGTCTAATATATTGGATCTAATTAAAAAAAAATCCTATATAGGATTTCTTTTATTGAGTTTGGACACTCATGTCTTAATTTTAATTAAAAAAATCTATTGCCACTCCACTATAAATTAATCCCATTTCACCCCATGATGATGTTGGTAGTGACAAAACATCGAGAGATAATTACAGATCATTTTTCAAAGTTCCATTATCTAATTAACTTTCAAATCCCATCTACTTTTGTTGACTTCTTATAATTCTTCATTAAAAAAAATAGATTTGGCGTTTGACATTTGAGTTTATATTGTTGAATTCAAGCATGCTTTCGAGAAGATTTAAAACCTTTCTGTTAACTACTACTGAATTAGTCAATTTTCTAACATTTTTTCAATAATACGTCACTCTTTTCCAAACCAAAGACGAAAACAGATTACAGATAGATCTATAAAACGGATACATGCACCTATATGGGAAACTAAAAAGAAAACAAATCTATATAGGAAAGAAAATCCGAAGATATTGCGATTTTTGGAAATCGATTCAACAAAATCAGCTGACTAAGAACCATGCAATACTTTTTTTTTGTTAAAGAAGAACCCTGCAATACTTTAGCAACAAACAAAAAAAACCCATGCAATAGGTACACTTTAAAATTTCAAGGTCAAGAAGATATATAAAACATATATATTTATATATTTACAAAAAATAAAATCACCGATAAATAGGGGTTGAGGTGAATACCAAACATCCAACTAATCTCTCTACCGGAAACTTGAATTTTGCGCGAAAACTTTAGAAAAAAGAGTATATAATCATTATGTGATATTGCCTGTCACATGACACTAATTTTTAAAATTTTTGTTTCATAATTGCAACAATGATGAATATGTAAAGACAGAACACAACGCATTCATACGTGGCATCCTACTCAACCAATGACGGTGTGCTTTCACTAACCTCATTCTCACAATTTCTTCATTTTCTTCCTTTTGTTCATTTTTATTATTATGCTCATATAAGTATATAGATCCAGAAATATTTTTAGTATGGGACACAAACACAAATTTTAGTAACATAAAATATTTAAAGTTATAGAATAATATTTAAATCTCCAAATAACTAAAGGGAAATTAGGGGCAATAACAATAAAAAAAAAATTATAATTCAAAAACTAACCATTTGACCTAATTTTAGTGGATTTGATTAGGCCACATAAGCTACTTTTTGTTAGTTTATGAATTATTAATTTTTTTGTTGTTATTCTTGCAATTCACCCAAAACTAAATTGTTAAACAAAACATTTTCATCAGTTTTAGATATGTTTACATATATAAGAAATAATATTATATTTAAAATACATAATACACATTATTAGAAAATAGAGTATAAAATGCAACAAATCAAAAGAAAGGGTAACAAAAGTGGAGGAACGATTTAAAAATAGAGTATCCATAGCCATTGTGGTTTTAAAAAGTATGAAAATGAAGGTGGCAAGTACAAAATAAAATAAAAAGATCACAAATGTTAATTTTTAAGATAGCAAGGATTGGGCATCGAACACCTCACACGAAGAACAAGTGGAGATTAACTAACCAACTCAACCAAAAAACCAATATTCTCTATAATTGATTAACAATTGTTTAAAATCAGTATAGGGCACGTGCCCCACTTCCTTACACATATATCCGCCACTGATATAATTTTTCTGTCATATGATGAATATCGAGATTAGGTGAACTACCGACTATTACTTTCTTGGCAAGAATCATGCAAGATCAGTAGTTAAAAGGTCTCGTCTGAAAAAAGTTATGTCAAGAAAAATAAAACTTGAAGAAAAACTAATCGGTGAATGACAATTGTAAAGTTACAATAAGAGTGCGCCGTGTGTATGAAACGAAACAAACTTTTATGCCTTTATGGGTTAGCAAAAAAAAAAAAACTTTTATGCCTTTATGTGTATACAATTCATATAAAACGGTCAAGGGATTCCTTGTGAGTTGTTACCGTTGAATTTGACTTTAGAAATAATGATGTATTGGGTTGAATACTTATACATATAAATTTCAAACAAATGATGTAAATTCTTAATGAATGCATGCATAGAGTCACTAGTGAATAACTAGTTAAGGTCAAATTAAAAGGTCAAATCTTTTAAAAGGTCAGATTTGATTTCTGACCAATTATTTCTGATTTTTTTTTAAAAAAATTTAAATTATGCTAAAACTGCTAATTAATCTCTATCAAAGTATCTTTACTTACAAAGTTACAATGCATATATACAATAATCCATTAGGTGCACACACATACATACACACCTTTATATATATATATATATTTCGAGTCATATATATATATATATATATATATATATATATATCACCAGCTAGCAAAGACACATCTACCAAAACATATAAATCAAGATATATAGAGAAAAAAAAATGGGAGAGAACCAACGCAACGAGAAAACGCGCGTTTTGGTGGTCGGAGCGACTGGTTACATAGGGAAGAGGATCGTAAGGGCTTGTTTAGCTGAAGGTCACGAGACTTACGTTTTGCAGCGATCAGAAATTGGTCTTGACACAGAGAAAGTCCAACTTCTTCTCTCTTTCAAGAAACTCGGTGCAAAATTAGTTGAAGCTTCTTTCTCCGATCACCAGAGTCTTGTCTCCGCTGTGAAACTCGTTGATGTTGTTGTCTCCGCCATGTCCGGTGTTCACTTTCGCAGCCATAATATCCTTGTCCAGCTCAAGCTCGTTGAAGCCATCAAAGAGGCCGGTAACGTTAAGGTACAAATTTTGATTTAGAAAAAAAAAATACTTGTGAGGTATAAAATTGTGGAGTCAATATGTAAAATCTTTAAAATAGAGGAACCAGACAATAGGGATAACATTAAAATATAGCTAGAGGGTAAAAAAGACTACATGCACATATGGTACGCACATAGAAAGTTAGAAACTTAGCCTATTCTCGGTAACATATGAAAGGATTTTTATTAATTACTAACATAAAATCGTGAAAAATAATTATTTCAGCGATTTTTACCATCTGAATTTGGAATGGATCCATCTCGTATGGGACATGCATTACCACCCGGAAGAGAAACATTCGACCAAAAAATGGAAGTTCGTCAAGCTATCGAAGCTGCCGGAATCCCTTACACTTACGTCGTTGGTGCTTTGTTCGCCACTTACTTCGCCGGAAACTTAAGTCAGATGTCCACTTTACTTCCTCCAAAGAAAAATGTTAATATATACGGAGATGGAAACGTAAAAGGTATAAAAAATGTTTTTGGGGGTACTCTTTTATTTTGTTTTTTCGTGGTTCTACTTTAATAATTAAGAGTATAAAGATTAGCCTCGCAAGTTTTTAAAATAACCGTTAAATCATTGTAGTTGTGTTTGCGGATGAAGATGATATCGCAAAATATACCGCAAAGGCGCTAAACGATCCACGGACGTTGAACAAAACCATATGCGTAAGACCTCCGGACAACGTTCTCACGCAGATCGAACTGATTCAGATTTGGGAAAAACTAACCGGAAATGTATTGGAGAAAACCAATATTACTGCAAAAGACTTCCTCGCCGACATTGAACGTAAGTCCAACCAAAGGCTTTAGACCCATTTGATGTGTATTAGGCCCATTAAATTGTTTATTTGAATAAATGTAGAAATGGAGATCCCACACCAAGCGGGGATTGGACATTTTTATCACATATTCTACGAAGGATGTCTCACCAATCACCAAGTTGAAGAAGACGAAGAAGCTTCTTGTCTCTATCCGGAAGTGAAGTACAAACGCATGGATGATTACTTAAGAATGTTCCTCTAATCAAATTTGATCAAATCATATCTATAATATATACATATTATAAGTTTGATGTTTTGTTTGTTTGTTTGTTTGTTAATTTATACATAACATAAGTTTGAAGGGTTCTTTTCATGTTTTGTTGTATTATTCAAAGTTCTAAAGAATAGTTTTTTTTTCTTTCTAAAAATTATTTGTTGCGGCAATTTAACTAAAAACATACTCTTATCTGTTATATAATTTTAATGAGTTGGTGGAATAGAGAAAATGAATATATGTTTCTACGATGGTTCAGTTATCCAAACCGGTGGTACTGAATTTACCTATGACACATCACCATTAGCAAGACGCGCACAATTCGCAAGCCTATCGGCTTTGAAATATAAGGTGCGCAAATATAGAATATAACAATGAACAAAATTTTCTAATTTCGCTTCATTAATTCGTCGAGGTAAATGCCGAACGCTGACCACTGTAAATGTAGACACTATCTTCGCCTCGTCAGAACATTCTCTTGCGAAAACAATCTTTGTCTTCTGCTGGGCAAGTAGGCACTGCATTGCCCAACCTAGAGCTTGGGTTTAGTTATCAAAGAGAGTAAGAGCACGTATGGGTTGGTCACTAGGTACATATTTAAAACTGAATAATACATTTGGTTAGTTAAAAAATCCATGCTTGTCACCTTCCAAACCAATATCTCGTTTCGACTGGTGCATACGGTTTAGAAAATATGTTTGGCTCGTACAATGGATTTGTGATGCTAAAAATAAAAGTAGAAAAACACAAGATCTAGGACCCCAATTTTGTTGTTTTTCCATTCTATAATTTTCAATGTTTTGAGATATTAGAAAATTTTAAAGAAAAATGGTTTGAATGATTTAGAATCAAAGTTACTTAGTAAAAATTATCTTAGTAAAACTTATTTAATCTCAATATGTAAAATAAAAATCTAGTAATGTTCTTTCTATCCTATTAAATATTAAAAATCCTAATATATTTTGGTAATGCTGATCAGATCTTAAATTAAAGGAACTAAAAACATCATAACAACAACAAACAGAAAACAAATTGGTTTCTAACTGAAAAAGCTAAACTTTATTTTTAATAAAAGCAATTATATGGATAAAATAGTTGTCAATTATATATATATATATATATATATATATATATATATATATATATGTTTTTATGTTGGTTCAGTTATCCAAACCGGTGGTAATGAGTTAATCTAAGACACATCACCATTAGCAAGACGCACACCATTCGCAAGCCTATCGGTTTTGAAATTTAAG
Organism: Draba incana; assembly: GCA_963576765.1. Taxonomy (NCBI): domain Eukaryota; kingdom Viridiplantae; phylum Streptophyta; class Magnoliopsida; order Brassicales; family Brassicaceae; genus Draba; species Draba incana. The sequence continues at coordinate 39,586,366 of OY755206.1, read as the reverse complement.
ATGCGCGAAATATACAATATAGAAAAGAACAATTTTTTTAATTTAGCTTCATTAGTTTGTCGAGGACCAGTGTATAGATGTAGACATCATTTTGCAAAAGCAATATTTGTCTTCTGCCCAACCTAGAGCTTGGGTTTAGTTGTCAAAGAGAATACGAGCACATATGGGTAGGTCACTAGGTACATATTTTTAACTAATAATAGATTTAGTTTGTTAAATAATCCATGCATGTTATGTTGGAATCCGACGGGGAAAAACAAACGATTCCTCTTTTCTGTTTATGGTAATATTATTAGTTCCCGTTATTTTTCTTTTGTAAAGATGTATACTTCCGTTGAACCAAATGACAAGAGGAGAAGAGTTACTAAAACATGTATAATGCAGTATTTTCACTATGTACCTTAACAAAAAAACAGAACTAATTTAAATCAAAATTGCTTTAATTAAGCAGAACCATCTCTTAGATAAAATGTTTGAGAGATGTATCTTAACTGTCACGTTTCTGTTTATGATTGTATTTCAAATTTAATACAGATATATCTCCAAATGTCGCCAATATGCTCCACATACGAACTCGACTTTGTGATAGAAACATGTATTAACAACTAAAAAATGATTTGATAGAGCATATATGACAAAAATATAAACCACGTCAAGATTTGAATGGACCATTCTTTTTCGTTTATGATTTGGAATTCTAAATTTTAAATGTTTTTCAGTCATGTATCTTTAACTTTTCATTAAATATAATATATTTTATGTTTCATTCAATCTATTATATAAATTTTAAGAAAATAAACTATATTTAAAATAAAATAAATTTCAATTTTTTTTTTCAATTTTGTTAAAAACCTCTAATAGAATTCCATCGTTGGAGATAAAAAAATATTAAAAGTTTTTAAATTTCTATATCCTAAAATTATTAATAAAGAAATGGTCTAAGAACTATGTGAATGGTTTTCCATTACACATACTCTTAGCTTTGATAGCTTCCGCAAAATAATAGTAAAAATATGGACCGGTTGATCCGTCTATAGCCACATAGCAACCATACTGTTTTCTGGAAACTTCTTAATTAAATTTTTTCTCATTTAGTTGTTGTTGGTTGATACCACTTATTGTACTTCAGAGCGAAGACATATTTATGAATCTCATTCAAATAACTAGGGTAGGCAAATTAATCCGAAATCCGAAACCGAACTTGACCGAAATTAAGTAGTTTGGATCTATATTGGTTATTATTACATAACCGAATAGTTTTCAATTTGTTTTACTTTGGATTTCGGTTCGGTTTCGGATATATCCGATAACCGAAGTAATAACCGAACAAACCAAGTATATAGAAACAATGTATATCTTCTACTTATGTTCCTTAATCTTTCTTTTACATTTTATACAATTTTTGAAGTTTGAACCTTATTAAATGGATAAGAGTCGTTTTTTCCTCATTTTGGTCTTATATTTGAATTCGTGCCTTCTTTTTATATTTAAGCTATATTTTTAATGTCATTAATGGCTTTATATTTATGCTTGAATTCGGATAAAACCGGATCCGAACCGAATCCGATAAGACTTTGGATGTGTTTTTGATCTTAAAATAAGTAGCAAATCCGACCCGAACCCGAAAGGATCCGAACCAATCCCGATCTATAACAGAAATATACCCGAATGGTATTAGTAAGCCCCAATCCGAAAATCCAAAAATCCGAAAAATCCATACCGAATCCGACCAATGATCCGAATGCTCACCCCTACAAATAACTCGTGTCACCTTCCAAACCAATACCTCGCTTCGACTGGTGCATGCGGTTTAGTAAATATGTTTGGCTCGTACAATGAATTTGTGATGCTAAAAACAAGAGAAGAAAAACACAAGATCTTGGACACCAATTTATTGTTTATCCATTCTATAATTTTCAATGTTTTGAGAAATAATAGAAAAGTTTAAAGAATAATGGCTTGAATGATTTAGAATACAAATTACCGTAGTACAAATTACCTTAGTAAAGCTTATTTAATTACAATATGTAAAATAAAAATCTAGTAATTTTTTTGTAAATATTAAAAATCCTAATATATTTTTGTAATGCTTACCAGATCTTATTTTTAGAGAAACTATAATAATCATATCAAAAACAAACCGAAAACAAATTTGTTTCTAACTGAAAAAACTAAATTTTAGTTTTAACAGAAGCAATTATATGGATAAAATAGTTGTAAAAAACTCTTAAATATGTATATATATAGAGATTCCGGCCATTCGTTTCTAAATCATTCAAGCCATTTTTCTTTAAATTTTTCTAATATTTTCCAAAACACTGGAAATTATAAAATGGAAAAACAACAAAATTGGTCTCCAAGAGCTTGTGTTTTTTTATTCTTATTCTTATTGTTGGCATTACAAATCCATTTTACAAGCCAAACATATTTTTCAAACATCCACCAGTCGAAACGGGATATTGTTTCAAAAGATGACGCAAGCCATTTCAATGCGATTCGTCGCATAAATATGCCTTCGCTCCGAACTACAATAAGTAGTGTCAACCAACAAAAACTAAAAGAGAAAGATCTAATCAAAAAGCTACCCGGACAACCTCGTGTTAGTTTCAAACAATACGGTGGCTATGTGGCTCTAAACGGATCAGCCGGTCCATATTTTTACTATTATTTCGTGGAAGCCATCAACGCTAATAACTCTTCTCCTCTTGTCATCTGGTTCAATGGAGGTATACTTCTCTACAAACAACAATTGTTAGAATTAGTTATATTACCATAACTAATTAGATGCTTATATAAAAAATGGATTTTTTGTTTCCGTTTGGATTCCAACATTATATGCATGGATTTTTTAACAATCAAAATCTATCATATAGTTCTATATAAGTATTATGTTTCCAGAATCATTCAGAATTAGAGAAGTTGAAACTCAATAATGATTCTTTATAAACTCAATAATTTATAAAAAAAAAAAATACAGGACCCAGCTGTTCTTCTTTACAAGGAGCATTTCTAGAGCATGGACCATTCCGCGTACATAGCGATGGTAAAACATTGTATCGCAATCCTTATTCATGGAATAATGGTACAGTTTCTAATTTACTAAAATTTTATGTTTATGTCCACAATATTAAAATCAAATAAGTAAATATTCGATTATGTATGGATTCGCAGAGGCGAATGTGTTGTACATAGAAAATCCCGCAGGAGTAGGATTTTCATACTCGAATAATCCATCAGATTTGGAGAAGCTAGGAGACAAGAGAGCAGCAGAATATAACTACATGTTCTTAGTAAAATGGCTTGACAGATTTTCTGAATATAAAGGAAGAGATGTTTACCTTACGGGTCAGAGTTACGCCGGTCATTATTGTCCCCAACTAGCCCAATTGATTCTTCATAATAACAACAAAACATTCATCAATCTACGAGGCGTAGCTATTGGTAATCCAGGACTGTATCAAAAGGTTGGGGAGAAACCTGGTTACGAATATTTGTTGAATCATGCTATAATCTCTCAAAAACTTTGGGACAACTACATAAATAATTGCAAAAATGTACCTATTGGCGCAATTGAGGAACCACACAATTGCACAATGGCGAGGATGTCCTTTGAAGAACAAACACAACACATCAACCTCTATAGTATATACGCTCCCGCTTGTCTAAACTCCACATTGACGACTAAACCCAAGAAACACACCACGGTAAAAAATTATGATCCGTGCAGTCTTCAATACTTGACTGCTTATCTTAACAGAGCAAATGTTCAGCAAGCTATGCATGCAAACACTACAAAACTACCGTATTCATGGAAGAAATGCAACTATGAACAAAAATGGATTGCTAATGATACATATGCCTCAATGATTCCTATCATTGAAGAGCTTATGGGTAACGGTGTTCGAGTCTGGGTGTATAGTGGAGACACAGATGCAGTGGTTTCCCATACAGCGACAATGTATGTGCTACAAAATTATATGAATCTAACAGTTGAGAAAGAATGGCGTCCATGGTTTAGCGAAGGAGAGGTGGGAGGATACACAGAAGAATACAAAAACAACTTTACGTTTGCAACTGTGAGAGGAGCAGGTCATAGTGTACCTAGTGACCAACCCATACGTGCTCTTACTCTTTTTGCTAGCTTTATCCGCAACACTCCTCTTCCTGATACCTTATAATTTGTAACAATAATATAACTAAGTAACTTGTTTTCGGTGTCATTCAAGCTTCACTACTTATGTGTTTTACGTGTATTTTTTAAAAAATCATTGAGAATAAGAAGAAACATTATTGGATTTTAACTTGTCTAATGTTTTAAAAATTGTTTATGGATAAAAAAGTTATGGATTAAGGTTCTATGAAACAAATATATACACAGCTTAAAAAGAAAATAAGTGTGGAAACCCTCTTAGTTCAGTGGTTTGACTAAATGATTCATTAATGCTTATACACCTACTACATGTATGGAATTTAAGTCTCTGGGAATGCAAATTAATAGAGGCAATGTTTATAAGAGAATCTTTATAATATTTTAGGGCTGTCATATGCCAACAAGCCCTGACAAGACGACACATGTCATCTTTTCTTTACAAATTTCTATTTAAAAAAAAGTTTAAAACGTTTTTTCTAGGTTTTGAACCCAGCAAACCTTAGCAATTTAAGTGGAGAAGAATCACTAGACTACCAAAGACACTTGTATATATCACGGATAGAAACATATATAACCTGCTACTAAAAGTTTTTCTAAAAGTCAATCACAAAAGTAGGAAATATTTTAAAATGCCAATTTTTTTTTTTGTAATGTGGAATCTATTTAATTAAATAAATTTATGTACTTCTAATAATGATCATTCGTGATTGGTATTAATTCCTAAACTTGCAAAATTAATTCCATTTATTTATTAATTATAATTCAACATTTAACTTTTAAACACCATCTAAAGTTTTAATTATTTAAATTCAACAAATTATTAATTATTTTACTATCAAATTGATCTCATCTAAATTCAACGTCCACATTTACTTACTACAATAAACTTACAAAATCTAATCAATTTATTATTGAAGATAATTAGGAAATTTGAACATTTTACCTTCACAGGAAATCAATTAATTTATAATATATCAATATAAAAATAATTTAAAATCACTTTACCTTTATATGTTTATGCAATATAAATAATAAAATTCACTAATTTAGTTTCAAGTCAATTACAAAATTGTTTTTTTGTCAAATATAAATAATAAGACAAAACATATTGTTTGTCTTTACATATAATAAAATATTCAAACATATCATATAGTTTTATATTTTGATTTTAAAAAATATAATTTGTGAGAATATTTTTTAAATATCACTTATATACAATAAAATAATTTTAAAATTTATGTAAATAGTTTTTCCACGCAACGCGTGGACTTTTTCTAGTATATATATGTTTTTACATTGTTTCAATTATCCAAACCGGTGGTAGTGAGTTTATATAAGAGTAAGACACATCACCATTAGCAAGACGCGCACCATTCTTAAGCCTATCGGTTTTGAAATTTAAGATGCGCGAAATATAAAATATAGAAAAGAACATTTTTTTTTAATTTAGCTTCATTAGTTTATCGAGGACCAGTGTAGATAGATGTAGACATCATCTTTACCACGTCAAAACAGTATTTTGCAAAAGCAATATTTGTCTTCTGCCCAACCTAGAGCTTGGGTTTTGTTGTCAAAGAGAATACGAGTACATATGGGTAGGTCACTAGGTACATATTTTTAACTAATAATAGATTTAGTTAGTTAAATAATCCATGCATGTTACGTTGGAATCCGACGGGGAAAAACAAACGATTCCTCTTTTCTATTTATGGTAATATTATTAATTCCAGTTATTCTTTTGTAAAGATGTATACTTCCGTTGAACCAAATGACAAGAGGAGAAGAGTTACTAAAACAAGTATAATGCAGTATTTTCACCATGTATCTTAACAAAAAAAACAGAACTAATTTAAATCAAAATTGCTTTAATTAAGTAGAAACATCTCTTAAATAAAATGTTTGAGAGATGTATCTTGTCTGTTTATGATTGTATTTCACGTCTAATACAGATATATCTGTAGGAGCTTAAAAACCGAATTAAGAAAACCTTGCGAATTTTATTGAATAACTATGACAGAAACAAAATTGCAACAACTTTATTTAAAGACTATATTTAAATAAGCAGAAATCACGGACGCAAGATATTATCTTTTTCCTTAATTCAATAAAGCGACTGCATTTGTGCTCGCAGTAACATTGATTTTTGAATCCCAGGATACAACCGATCCGAACTATAACTCGAGCACCCGAGGTATAGAACTCAGCGAACTAGAAACTACGATATACTCTCGAATCTAAATAAACTAAAAACTATGAGAAAAAAGATTTTAGAACTAAGAGTTTTTTCTGTGTTATTGAGCGTCCCCAATAATGAGAGCGAGACCCTTTATTTATAGTCTCATGATGAATATTCTGGAGTATTCCACAAGTTTCGAACAATGTAAAATTTCTAAATACGGAACAGAAAAATTTCCAGAAAATTCATTTACCTAGTTTGGGCTTTTTCTTATAACCCAAACAATTTCTCATTCACTCTTTATTTTATTTGCCCAACTTAATATAGCCCATTAGCTCATAAAAAGTCTACAAATAAAAGTTCCAACAATATCTCCAAATGTCGCCAATATGCTGCGCATTCGAACTCGACTTTGTGATAAAAACATGTATTAACAATTAAAAAATGATTTTGTTGAGCATATATGGCGAAAATATAAACCACGTCAAGATTAGAATGGACAATTCTTTTCCGTTTATGATTTGGAATTCTAAATTTTAAATGTTTTTATGTCATATATCTTTAACTTTTATTAAATGTAATATATTTTATGTTTCATTCAGTCTATTATATAAATTTTAAGAAAATAAACTATATTTAAAATAAATTAAATTTCAATTTTTTTTTTTAATTTTGTTAAAAACCACTAATAAAATTCCACCATTAGAGATTAAAAAAATATTAAAAGTTTTTAAATTGCTATATTCTAAAATTATTAATAAAAAAATGGTCTAAGAATCATGTGAATGATTTTCCATATTACACATGGCTTCTGCAAAATAATAGTAAAAATATGGACCGGTTGATCCGTCTATAGTCTCATAGCCAGCAGGGACGGCTCATTCATATTGTAGGTCCTGTGCAAAATAAAAAAAAATTGGCCCCTTTTTGCAAAGGTTTAAAAAATTTGGGCCCTTTTTGCCCAAAATTTTAAGAAATTTGGGCACTTTTTGCAAAGTTTTAAGAAATTTATGCCCTAAAATACAAAGGAAAAAAAAAAAACCGCGGATCCCGGGCGTTTGCTCCTCTAGCTCTCCTCCAACGCCGGCCCTGATAGCCAGCATATTGTTTCTGGAAACTTCTTAATTAATTCTTTCTCATTTAGTTGTTGTTGGTTGATACCACTTATTGTACTTCAGAGCGAAGGCATATTTATGAATCTCATTCAAATAACTCGTCTCACCTTCCAAACCAATACCTCGCTTCGACTGGTGCATGCGGTTTAGTAAATATGTTTGGTTCGTACAATGAATTTGTGATGCTAAAAACAAGAGAAGAAAAACACAAGATCTTGGACACCAATTTATTGTTTATCCATTCTATAATTTTCAATGTTTTGAGAAATAATAGAAAAGTTTAAAGAATAATGGCTTGAATGATTTAGAATACAAATTACCGTAGTACAAATTACCTTAGTAAAGCTTATTTAATCTCAATATGTAAAATAAAAATCTAGTAATTTTTTTGTAAATATTTAAAATCCTAATATATTTTTGTAATCATGGGCGGAGCCAGCCTGTTAGGAGGGGGTGCAATTGCACCCTATGATTAGATTTTTGGTGGTGTATTTTAGCTCAAAAAAAAATTATGCCCTTTTTATTTTATTTTTTTTTTGTATATTTTGCCCTCTATGAAATATAATTTAGGATCCGCCCCTGTTTGTAATGCTTACCAGATCTTATTTTTAGAGAAACTAAAATAATCATATCAAAAACAAACCGAAAACAAATTTGTTTCTAACTGAAAAAACTAAATTTTAGTTTTAACAGAAGCAATTATATGGATAAAATAGTTGTTAAAAACTCTTAAATATGTGTATATATATATATATAGAGATTCCGGCCATTCGTTTCTAAATCATTCAAGCCATTTTTCTTTAAATTTTTCTAATATTTTCCAAAACACTAGAAATTATAAAATGGAAAAACAACAAAATTGGTCTCCAAGAGCTTGTGTTTTTTTATTCTTATTCTTATTGTTGGCATTACAAATCCATTTTACAAGCCAAACATATTTTTCAAACATCCACCAGTCGAAACGGGATATTGTTTCAAAAGATGACGCAAGCCATTTCAATGCGATTCGTCGCATAAATATGCCTTCGCTCCGAACTACAATAAGTGTCGACCAACAAAAACTAAAAGAGAAAGATCTAATCAAAAAGCTGCCCGGACAACCTCGTGTTAGTTTCAAACAATACGGTGGCTATGTGACTTTAAACGGATCAGCCGGTCCATATTTTTACTATTATTTCGTGGAAGCCATCCACGCTAATAACTCTTCTCCTCTTGTCATATGGTTCAATGGAGGTATACTTCTCTACAAACAGTAATTGTTAGAATTAGTTACATTACCATAATTAGATATGCTTATATAAAAGATGGATCTTTTGTTTCCGTTTGGATTCCAACATCACATGCATGGATTTTTTAACAATCAAAATCTATCATCTTGTTCTATATAAGTATTATGTTTCCAGATTCATTGAGAATTAGAGGAGTTAAAACTCAATAATTTATAATAAAAAAATACAGGACCTAGCTGTTCTTCTTTAAACGGAGCATTTCTAGGGAGTGGACCATTCCGCGTACATAGCGACGGTAAAACACTGTATCGCAATCCTTATTCATGGAATAATGGTACATTTTCTAATTTACTAAAATTTTATGTTTACGTCCATAATATTATAATCAAATAAATAAATATGTGATTGTGTATGGATTCGCAGAGACGAATGTGTTGTACATAGAAAACCCCGCAGGAGTAGGATTTTCATACTCGAATAATCCATCAGTTTTGGAGAAGCTAGGAGACAAGAGAGCAGCAGAATATAACTACATGTTCTTAGTAAAATGGCTTGACAGATTTTCTGAATATAAAGGAAGAGATGTTTACCTTACGGGTCAGAGTTACGCCGGTCATTATTGTTCCCAACTGGCCCAATTGATTCTTCACAATCAAAACCAAACATTCATCAATCTACGAGGCGTAGCTATTGGTAATCCAGCACTGTATGAACAAGTTGCGGACAAAAGTAATTACGAATATTTGTTGAATCATGCTATGATCTCTCAAAAACATTTGGACGACTACGTAAAGAATTGCACAAAAGTAACTAATTTCGCAGAGATACCACTCGATTGCGTAATGCCGATGATGTACATCGAAGAACAAACATATCACATCAACCCCTATAATATATACGCTCCGGTTTGTCTAAACTCCACATTGACGACTAAACCCAAGAAATACACCACGGTAAAAAATTATGATCCGTGCAGTCTTGAATACTTGACTGTTTATCTTAACAGAGCAAATGTTCAGCAAGCTATGCATGCAAACACTACAAAACTACCGTATTCATGGAAGAAATGCAGCAAGGGACAACCATGGAGTGGTAATGATTCACTTGCCTCAGTGATTCCTATCCTTGAAGAGCTTATGGGTAACGGTGTTCGAGTTTGGGTGTATAATGGAGACGCAGATGCAGTGGTTTCCCATACATCGACAATGTATGTGCTACAAAAGTATATGAATCTAACAGTTGAGAAAGAATGGCGTCCATGGTTTAGCGAAGGAGAGGTGGGAGGATACACAGAAAAATACAAAAACAACTTTACGTTTGCAACTGTGAGAGGGGCAGGTCATAGTGTACCTAGTGACCAACCTATACGTGCTCTTACTCTCTTTACTAGCTTTATCCGCAACACTCCTCTTCCTGATATCTTGTAATTTGTAACGTTGACAATAATATACTAAAGAACTCGTTTTCGGTGTATTGCTTCGTCCCTATAAATACTCTTTGTAAAGAAGAACTTCTAGGTCGTGTATTTTTTTTATAAAAAATTCATTGAAGTTTATGAAGAAACATTATTGGAAATTCGCAGCTGTCCTTCATCATACGTTTGTATCATGGCTTTATCTTGAAAGACTAGATAGTTCAAGTGGCTAATGTGTATAGAGATGGTAATCGTTTTAGTGATGGATTAACTAACTATGCGTTTTCGTTACTTTTAATTTTTTATAATTTTATTGTTGTTCCTTTGGATGTTGACTTGATTTCGAGAGAATACACTACAAGAAAACAGCGAGAAACCGACGGACATATCCGTCGGAATTCTGTCGGAATATACGTTTTCCGACAGATTTCCGACGGATATGTCCGTCGTTTCTATCTTGTCGGAAATTGGAAATCTGTCGGAAATCCGTCACAAATTTCCGACGGATTTCCGATGACATTGTTTCCGACGGAATTCCGACGACTCGCCGGACTCTGGCAAGTCGTCGGAATTCCGTCGGAAACAATGCCATCGGAAATCCGTCGGTTTTGGTTCCGACAGATTTCCGACGTATTCCGATTACTTGGAAACCGACAATTTTCCGACAGACTTCCGACGGATTTATTTCCGACAGACTTCCGACGGATTTATTTCCGACAGACTTCCGACGGATTCGTAGAAATTATTAAAAATAATAATAAATTAAATAATAATTAATTTAATATAAATTTTAAAATTTAAATTATTTAAATTAAAATAAAATTAAAAGTAGAAATTAAAATAAAATTAAAAGTAGAAATAAAAAGTAATATTGTTTTACAAAAACGATAAAAATTAAAATCTAATTAGTGGGCGGCTGAGGAAAATCCGGGTTGCGCCCCAAGTACGCCATCATCTGTTGCATCATCTCCCTGTCCTTGTCCCGCTCGGCTCTCTCCTTCTCCCGCTCGGCTTCTAGGGCCTTCTGTGCATCTTGGATCTTTTGGACCGTCGTCCTCAATTCTGAAATTTCGGCGTCCTTCTCCTGCATCTGGGCTCTCAGCTGGGATGAATCGCTGTAGTAACGAGAAGACCCCGATGATCCTGCATCGTCGGGAAGACCATAAATCCGCCATTTGGTCTGCGGAGCAACCTGCGGAACAAATTAAATTGTAAATGACAAAGACTTGAAAACTATTTTAAATTTTACATACCTCTAAGACGAATTGGTTGATGATGTCGTCCGGGGCTTGGGTGAGGGGAGGGGTTCCGTCGGTGGATGGCTGAGGCAGAATGTACTCGTCTTCCATTCTTCGGACGCTCTCCTGAATCTCCTTAGCTACCGGATCATGGACGACACCATCCTTGTCGGTGTGTGTTGCTAGGAGAAGTTCCAAGTTGTTGGGTTCCCGACCCAACTCCTTAGCCTGCAGTTGTTAGATATTTATTTGATAATATAAATGTATAAAACAAAAAAAAAATTAATAAAAATCAAGACGTACATAAAAAACTTACCATATCCCTAGCCTTTGTCTTCTTGCTGGTAGCTCCAAGGTTGTGGGTGGCTAGACCCTTGCCCTTGCGGTTGCTGTTCCGATTTGTAGAGTGATAGATAGAGCTCTCCTTGGTAGCCTCTAGTTGCCAATATGCGATGAAACCGTTCCACAACTCCGGCTTCTCTTTCATCTCTTTTGGCACCTGACCGAGTTACCACTTATCCTTCCACTCGAAAAGCTTCTTCGAGTAGTGCACTCCTGCATAAGAATCGAATTCCCTCCTGACCAAAGCGGTCAAGTGTGGTTCCCACCTAAATTCTTGCTGCAAAAAGAAACAGTAAATATAAATAATAATAATTTAAATGAAAGTAAAAATTGTGAAAACAGATGACTTACCGCAAATTGGCGAAACCACATGTCTTGATCCTCCGGAGGCATGGCGGTGTACGTCGCATAAGGACGGCTGAGCAAAGAGTTTTCCATCTTGTTGAGGGACTTCGAAATCCCGCTGCGAGTATCTCCAAACCTACGAAAACAAATGTAACAATATAATAACATTAGTCACAATTAATTAAATTTATTAAAAGAAAACTGAAATGTATCAAAAAACTTACCATCTGTCTCTACCGATCTGGTCTGGATGGAGATTAGTCAACCTATCTCGTCCAGGAAGGCCCATGAAGTCCTCGACGCTAATCTGCGACGGTGCTGTGGTGGCTGGTGGTGTCACCGGCGTCTGTAGAGGTGTAGACGACGGTGTAGGTGTAGACGTCGAAGTCGAACGAGGTCTACTCGCACGACGACGACGTTCGCCGCTGCCAGATGCAGAAGCAAAACCACCGTAATCCCTACATTTATATGAAAATATATTTTAAATTTATGAAAAATCTATTTTTTCAAATAATGGTAAAATTATTAAAAAATTCTAACAATTTTTTAAAATTGGTTAAAAATGCTAACAATTTTTTAAAAATATAGCCAAATATATAAAACTTATAAAATTTATAATTATAATAATTATAAAAAATTATAAAAAATTTCCAAATTGGTTAAATATATAATTATAAAAATATTTTAAACCATTGCTTTAAATTTCCAAATTTCTAAAATTAAAAATTAATCCTTAAAATTGTTTAAAAATTAGTATAAAATATTAACATTTTTTTCCAAACTAACCAATTTTGTTTAAAAATGCTAAACACAAACATTTCCTAAATAAATCCGTAAAATTGTTTAAAAATTATAAATCCCTAATTCACAAAAAAAAAACAAACAATTTCCTAACCCTAAAATCTAAAAAATCAAATTCACAATTCCAAATTTTCAAATTCACAACACAATTCCTAATCCTAATTCACAAAATCAATAGTTCATTCACAAAATCTCAATTCCTTAATAAAAAAATCAATTCCTAATTCACAAATACAAAGTAATTAATAACTTACAAATGTGATGGAAGGTCAGCCATGAAGAACAGGCGGCGGCGGCGATTTCCGGCGGTGAAATCTGGTGACGAGAAGAGAAGATGAAGAGCCGATTTGATCGGTGGCCGCGGCGACGGAGAGGATGGGAGGCGACGGAGGTGGCGATTTCCGGCGAATGAAAGCCTTAATCGGAGGCCCAGAGGATCGGCGGCGGCGTGGAGGAGCGGTGGTGGTAGAATTTTAGATCTTCTCTGTGAAGAAGAAAAGAGAAGATCGGGTTATTAAACCCAGATTTCCGACGGCTTACGAGCTGTCGGAAATCCGTCGGAAATTGAAATAAATTAAATCATTTCGCGGCTAAAATTTGGCATTTCCATCGGAAATATATATATTTCCGACAGATTTCCGACAGAAGCTTCAAAATAACAAAAAAAAGGTTTATGTTACTTTAAAATTCTAAAAATGGAATTTGACCTTAAAAACACTAAATGTTTAGAATTTGAAAGTAACAAAAATATTATGAAGTATTTAATCTTCTAAATCATGCTCCAAACATGCTACTAACTTGTAACTACGAAAACGGATCGTTAACAAGCTTAAAACCACAAATCCGTCGGAAATCTGTCGTAAATATATAAATATTTCCGACAGATTTCCGACGGATTTGTGGTTTTAAGCTTGTTAACGATCCGTTTTCGTAGTTACAAGTTAGTAGCATGTTTGGAGCATGATTTAGAAGATTAAATACTTCATAATATTTTTGTTACTTTCAAATTCTAAACATTTAGTGTTTTTAATATTTTTTTCTTAAACATCTATGTTTTTGTCTATATAACTGTATGAAATGCTTTTGGTTGAAACATGACCAAATAGCAGATCATGTTCTGTAAATCATCGAGAAGGTTATTTACTTACTTATCTTTCACTTTACCTGTCTGAATTGTATGCTGAGACTTTGTCTTCGCGCAATTCTGGAATTTAACCTCAAAACCCTAAATCAGTCAGAATTCTGTCAGAAAAATATATATATTTCCGACTGATTTCCGACAGAGGTAAGGTAACACGTGTCGTTTTTTAAGATTAGCATGATATCAATATTCCGTCGGAAATCTGTCGGAAATATATATCTGTCGGAAATATAAAATGATTTATATAAATTTTTTTTTTTTAAATATATATATATATATATATATATATATAAATATACAGATAATTCGGAATTATATATATATATATATATATAAATTATCCAACTTCTTCGTCATCAAATTCTCCAACTTCTTCTTCTTCATCAGATCCTTCCGAAGGAATTGTGTCTTCGTCTTCATCAAATTCTCCAACTTCTTCTTCTGATTCTGAATGTACGATATTATCAACAAAAATGTCCACCGCTGAAGAATGATCAACTGGAGCCATCGGAGTAATTCTAGTTGGTTGCATAGCATCTTGCTCAGCAACTCCATGTAGTCTCCCTCTTGGATTAATTGGAGTCACTGTAATCCAAGGATCTCCTCGATGTGTTACCCTAGGATAAGAAATGTAGCATACCTGAAACAAACATATTTAGTTTAGGCAATTACAATATCATTATTTATCTATAAGGCACATATTATAAAATTTTAAAATCAAACCTGGTCTGCCTGTGATGCTAGGATGAATGGGTCATACTTTTGCAGTCTCCTAGAAGAATTTACTGAAGTGACGCCAAATTGGCTCACCTAGACACCTTCTGGATATGACGGATCATACCACTCACACAAGAAAACAATGCACCTCATGCCCAACATTCCTGGATAGCGCACTTGCAATATTTGTTTGAGAATCCCGTAGTAGACTACATCACCACTTGTAGCTAAAATACCGTAATCTGCAGTTGCCCTCGGCCTTTCTTCATGAATCCTAAATGCAAATCCCCTAGTACAATACCGAGCGTATGAAGTTGCTTCGAAGCTTGGGCCAGAAACTATCTCTTGTAACCATGTCGGAAACCTTTCTCCATTCTTCATTCCTTCAGAAACCTGAGATAATAATTTAGACAAATTAATAAACAAACATTTAATTAAGTAATAATTAATTCACTAATTTTAAGAAATGTAAGCGTTTTTTTAAAACTTACGTAATATTGCAGCCAACTTGGAAACTCGTTTTCCTTAGATTCTCCAAGTTCGTCTTCTGTCATTTCTGGATAATAGCGACGTATTGATGCAATGTAAATCCTGAAAGCAAACAAAAATATATAACATATGAAACCTATATATTACTTAGGTATTAAAAATAAGAAGTATTTAAATAAGTTCTATTTTTACCTTTCGTACTCCGCCATCTCCTCACAATTCGTTAGGATATACATATGTAAGTGACTCCACTCATCTTGTGATAGGAAGCGTCTCTTCCCTCTCCCAATCACTCGGCCAACTTGCGAAAACATCTCAGGGACAATCGCGGCATTCGCGACTCTCTCACCTTTATCATCATAACGAGCAGGACGTCTACTCTTCGTACTAACTTCCCGCGGAAAGTAATATTCCGCAAATTGTGCTGATTCTTCATTGATACTCTGTGCGATAATAGAACCTTCAACTCGAGCCAAATTTTTGACCTGCTTCTTTAGATGGAACATGTACCACTCGAAAGGATACATCCAACGAAATTGAACTGGACCACCTAGTTCAGCTTCGCGGGGGAGGTGTAGGGGAAGATGTTCCATAACATCAAAAAAAGACGGCGGAAAGATCTTCTCAAGATTGCAAAGGATCACTGGTATATTGGCATCTAAATTGCGGATCCCCTCAACTGTAAGTGTCCTCGTGCATAAATCCCTAAAGAAAGCACCAATTGCTGCAATAGATTCGTGGACAGTTTGAGGAAGAAGATGGGTAAAAGCAAATGGAAGAAGCCTCTGCATCAGTACATGACAATCATGACTCTTCAGTCCCAAAAACTTTAGGTATCGCGAGTCTACGCAGTTACCCAGATTAGCTGCATATCCATCAGTGAATTTAACTTCGTGTTCAATCCACCGGAAAAATTCTCTTATCTTTTATATTTGCAATCGGTACGGAGGAAAATGATATGTACCATCAGGAAGACGATCAAGATAAGCACGGTTGCAAATCTTTGAAACATCCATCCTAGACTTCACATTGTCTTTTGTCTTTCCCGGGATGTTTAACACCGTATTCATGATGTTGTCAAAGAAGTTCTTTTCAATATGCATCACATCGAGGTTGTGCCTTAATAAATGATCCTTCCAATACGGCAAATCCCAAAATATACTCTTCTTGTGCCAGTTGTGAGCTCCTCCTACACCACAAAGCGGTTCATGCCCATTACCCCCACAATCAGGAGTCCTCTCAGCACTAAAATCTCTCAACTGCTCCAATATAGTACGACCGTCTATCTCATCAATTGGAGCATCAAACACTTGTTTATTTTTCTTAAATAATCTTTTAGACCGACGATAGGGATGGCCGTCCGGTAGAAACCTTCTATGGCAATCAAACCAACATGGCTTTCTTCCATTCCTCAATTGGAAAGCGTCAGTGTTGTCTTGGCAAAACGGGCATGATAATGTTCCATGAGTAGTCCATCCAGATAGCATACCATATGCTGGGAAATCGCTAATAGTCCACATAAGGACCGCACGCATCAGAAAATTCTGCTTCCGTGAAACATCAAATGCTTCGACACCGTGACTCCATAGCATTTGTAACTCATAAATCAATGGCTGGAGGAATACATCAAGTGATCTCTTCGGATGCTCAGGGCCGGGAATAAGAACGGAGAGGAATAAAAACTCTCGACGCATGCACATACCAGGGGGCAAATTGTACGGTGTTACGATTACGGGCCACAAAGAATACTGTCTTCCATGCTTCCCAAATGGGTTGAAACCATCCGTACTTAACCCGAGGTACACATTTCTTGACTCGTATGCAAAATCCGGATACAACATTTGAAAATGTTTCCACGCTTTTGCATCTGAAGGATGTGTAATCTCTCCATCTTGACGATGCTCTGCATGCCATCTCATTAGTTCTGCCGTTCGCGCAGATTGATATAACCTCTTTAACCTCGCTGTCAATGGTAAGTACTACATACGTTTATATGGAATTGGAACTCTCCCACCAGTTTCCTGATACCGTGGTTTACGACAAAATTTACATCTTCTCCGGTCTTCGTCTTCTCTCCAATATAGCATACAGTTGTCGATGCATACATCTATCACCTGATACGGCATACCAAGACCAGCTACAAGTTTTTGTATCTCGTAGTATGATGCAGGTGCCTGATTATCTTCAGGCAAAATATCTTTCACAAAATCTGCTATCGCATCAACACACTCTTCCGCCAAATTGAAGTCCGTCTTAAGGGTCATCAGTCTACTAGCAGTTGATAAAGGGGAATGTCCGTCTCTACACCCATCATATAATGGCTGCTTCCCTGTGTCTAACATATCAAAAAATCTTCTAGCTTCTTCATTTGGTTCTTCTACTCTATCCTCCCCTATTACGATCGATGGCAAATTCTCTCTAAACGCATCATGAACCATCTCAGCGGTACCTACACCAAAATCTACTTCCGTTCTATGTTCGCCTAAGCTATCCGTTCTATGTTCACCTAAGTTATCCATTCTATGTTCGCCTAAGCTATCCGCAACATATGGTGCACTGCTACTACTAGCACCATCATTATTAGTTTCTCCATGAAAAAACCAAATTTTGTATCCCGGCATAAAACCAGCGGTATACAAGTGATGCCAAACTTGTTCTACATTAACATTACGAGAATTGCAACAATTTAAACATGGACATTTTATCACCTTTCGATTCCCGACAACCGCCATGAACTCGCATATACCTCGTGCATAACTTGGATTTAATGTATTCGACTCCGAATCATACATCTCTTCATCCATCCACGATCTATAATATCTAGAAGATGACATCTCACTCTCTTAACGATTATTTTCTAACAAATGTTTGGTTGGAAGTTGTTGTTGTTTTGTGAGTGAATGAAGATGTGTGGAATCATATATATAAATACGCTGACCGTCGGAAATCTGTCGGAAAAGCGTCGGAAAAACAACGGATATAATAACGGCTATATAACGGCTATTTTTTCCTACAGATTTCCGACAGACTAGTTGGGAGTCTGTCGGAAATTTATATTTTCCGACGGATTTCCGACAACTGGCCGGAATCTCCTCCGGTGTCGGCAACGGCTAGTTACACGGTCCAATAATCCGACCGATTTCCGACGGTCTTCGTTCCGTCGGAATTTCCGTCGGATTTGCGGTTGTTTTCGTGTAGTGATATGTCCAAACACTGACAAGTGCATATTTCCTCCATTTCATAATACTTGTCGTTATAGAATTAAATTTGTGTTTCATATTACTTGCCGTTTTGTATTTTTAATGCATATTATTGTCAATTTTTTTTTAAATTTTATCTCTTTATTTTGACCTTATTTATTACTCTTATCAAACAAAAATAACATATTAATTAGGGATAAAACAATAATTTTAGTTATTTTTTCTAATTTGTGTAAAACAACCTAAAATAACAACTAATTTGAAACAGGAGAAGTTGTAATTTTTTTAAGTTTTCTTTTGTGGTAACTATTTTAATTTTAATAACAATAACTAGGAGATTCTTCTCCCATGATTCACAAAAAAAAATCTTGTCTAATCGTTTATGGATAAAAGAGTTAAGAATAAAGGTATTAAACAAATAGTCAAATATATACAAACACACCTAAAAAAATATAAAATAAAGTAAAAAGTTTAAAAGAGTTTTAATACTTTCTATTCTCTTCTTCCTTCACGCCTCTCTCTCTCTCTCTCTCTCTTTCTATTTCTCGTGTTCATCAATGGCGACTCTACAAGACATAGGAGTTTCAGCTCTCATAAACCTTTTCGGTGCTTTTTTGTTTCTAATCGCATTCGCTGTTCTAAGAATCCAACCCATTAACGACAGAGTCTACTTCCCCAAATGGTATCTCTCCGGCGACAGAAACAGTCCTCGTCGCACCGACGGTACTTTCGTCGGAAAATTCGTAAATCTCAACTTCAGAACTTACTTCACTTTCCTCAATTGGATGCCTCAAGCTATGAAAATGAGTGAATCTGAGATTATTCGTCATGCTGGTCTCGATTCTGCTGTTTTCCTCAGGATTTACACTCTCGGGTAAATCTTTTTCTCTCTTTTTTTTTTTTGAAAATGGGTATTTGAAAAAAAAGTGAAATTTTTCATCAGTTTTGAGTTCGTTGATTTGATTGGCGAAGCTAAATGTCAATTTCTCGAGAAAATGAGAAACTTTTTCATTCTTAGAAAGTTGTCTGCTAAGTGTTCGATAATATTCCTAAACGAATTTATATGACAAATACACTGTTGATTTCTCGACCTTTTTTGTTGTTGTTGTTTTTCTCTGATTATCGCTTTTGTAATCTCCAAGAAGGAATTTTCTCATAGAGACAAAATTCCCGAAAGTCACGGGTTCACTCGTTAGAGATATTGTACTTTATTCTAACCAGGAAAAAAAATAATGATTTTACAGCTAAGTTTCAGATTTGTCTGCTCTGTATTCCACAAAGACTAATAATAGAAGTTTCGTTTTTGTTGTCACTGTCTCGTGATTGTTTTCTTGAGAAAGTCACTTTTACATATCCTTTATTCCCGGGAAAGTTTTGCATTAAAAAATCTCTGAAATGTTGTTTTTTTGGAACAGTATGAAGATCTTTGCACCAGCTATGGTATTAGCACTTGTTGTTCTTGTTCCAGTGAATGTATCAAGTGGAACACTTTTTTTCTTGAAGAAGGAGCTTGTGGTCAGTAACATTGATAAGCTCTCTATATCAAATGTTCAGCCCAAATCCTCAAAGTGAGCTTAGTTCTGTAAAATAAATGAAGATCAATGATTTTTCACTAGCTAAGATTAAAATCTGTGTGTGTTTAGGTTCTTCTTTCACATTGGAGTAGAGTACCTTTTCACTCTTTGGACATGTTTCATGCTTTATTTGGAGTACAATAATGTCGCATCTATGCGTCTTCTGTATTTAGCTTCACAGCTTAGGCGTGCCGAGCAGTTCACTGTAAGTGAAAGCTTCAAATTTCAATCAACGATAAGTGTCACGTCGGTGTTTGTAAAGTGGTTTTTTGTTTCTCTCAGGTTGTTGTCAGAAATGTCCCTTCCATGCCTGGACACTCAGTCCCGGATACGGTGGATCAGTTCTTTAAGACGAATCACCCTGAGCATTACCTCTGTCATCAGGTGATTTTGTTGTCCTGAATTATTACTGCGTGTAGGCTTTATTAGTGTGTGATTGATGGATTGGATTTTCTTGTTTTCAGGCAGTTTATAATGCGAATACATACGCAAAGCTAGTGAAGCAAAGAGAGAAGTTGCAACGTTGGTTTGACTATTACGTGTTGAAGCATCAACGGAAACCGCATAAGAAACCTACGTGCAGAGTAAGTCTCTCCACGCCATTTGTTAGTTATTTTGAAATGATATGATATTGATTTGTAAGAAGCGGTTTTTTGTTTTTTTCAGACAGGATTTCTTGGTCTATGGGGTAAAAAGGTTGATTCCATTGAGTACTATCAACAACAAATCAAGGAGTTTGATCACAGTGTAAGCGATTTCGTTGTTAATTAATTACCGTTAAAGAAGCTTGAATTTCTTATCTGACTTCAACAATCTGATGTCGACACAGATGTCTTCGGAGCGCCAAAAGGTTCTCAAGGACTCGAAACTGATGCTTCCTGTTGCATTTGTGTCGTTTGATTCACGATGGGGTGCTGCTGTTTGTGCACAGACCCAACAGAGCAAGAATCCGACTTTATGGTTAACGAGTAGCGCTCCAGAGCCTCGTGATATCTATTGGAAAAACCTTGCTATACCTTTTATCTCTTTGACCATCCGGAAACTCGTAATTGGTATCTCAGTATTTGCCTTGGTCTTCTTCTACATGATTCCAATTGCTTTCGTGCAATCTCTTGCCAATTTAGAAGGTCTCGAACGAGTTGCACCTTTCCTCAGACCCGTCATGAGATTGTAAGTCCAGTCATCTACCTTGGTTTTTATGTTTCTTAAGACCGTTGACACAGTCTCCTTGGTTTGTACTGCAGGGATTTCATCAAGTCATTCTTACAGGGTTTTCTCCCGGGTCTTGCTCTGAAGATTTTCTTGTGGATTCTCCCGACGGTTCTGCTGATTATGTCAAAGATTGAGGGATACATAGCTTTGTCAACCCTTGAGCGTAGAGCTGCAGCAAAATACTATTACTTCATGTTGGTTAATGTGTTCTTGGGAAGTATCATCGCCGGAACCGCATTTGAGCAGCTGCACTCTTTTCTTCACCAATCACCATCTCAGTAAACAACCTTTAACCTCTTTTAACTCTCCAAAGCTTCTTAACGTGAAATTAAATCGTTAAATGCTCATTGATATACAGGATTCCTCGAACGATTGGTGTCTCCATACCAATGAAAGCTACGTTCTTTATCACATACATAATGGTTGACGGGTGGGCTGGGATTGCGGGAGAGATTCTTCGGTTAAAGCCCCTCATTATTTTCCACTTGAAGAACATGTTTCTTGTGAAGACCGAACGAGATAGAGAGAGAGCAATGGACCCTGGTTTTGTCGATTTTAAGGAGACTCTTCCATCTCTCCAGCTTTACTTCCTCTTGGGAATTGTCTACGCCGTTGTTACTCCGATTCTTCTTCCCTTCATTCTCATATTCTTTGCCTTTGCCTACTTGGTCTACCGCCATCAGGTTCGGTTTCAGGCTCAATGTATCACTTGCATCTAAACATGGGTCGGGTATTTCTTAATGGCGGTTTCTTGAATAAAAACGCAGATAATCAATGTTTACAACCAACAATATGAGAGCTGTGGAGCGTTTTGGCCGCACGTTCATGGACGGATAATCGCAAGCTTGTTGATATCTCAGCTTCTCCTTATGGGACTTTTGGCTTCTAAAGAGGCAGCTGACTCAACGCCATTGCTTATCATATTACCCATTCTCACACTTTCTTTCCACAAATACTGCAAACACCGCTTCGAACCCGCCTTCCGAAAATACCCACTCGAGGTAAAGAAAACATCTTCTAAAATAAAATTTCGAGCTTTCTTAAGGAAACTCGTGTTTATCATCGTCTTCGTGATAAAAAGTTTCGAGCTTTCTTACAAAATCTTGCGTTTATGATCGTCTTCCTGAAAAAAAAGTTTTGAGCTTTGTAACGAAAATCTGTGTTTTTGGTGTTTTTTGCAGGAAGCAATGGCGAAAGACAAGCTAGAAAAGGAAACAGAACCAGAACTGAACATGAAGGCAGATCTTGCAGATGCTTACTTGCACCCGATTTTCTACTCGTTCGAGGAAGAAGAAGAGCGACAACTCGAAGAGGTAGCGGAGGTAAGAGTCGATAAACATGAAACACAGTCCTCTAGTTCTATGACTGAGCTTGGCACTCCTTCCCATCACCATCAAGTCTACAACTCTTCCTTTCCCACTTCGCACTACGCTTCAGCTTACGAGCAATCATCGTCTCAATATGAATACCACCACGAAGCTCATCGGTATGAGGAGCATGAGTACCGTTACAATTAATCTTTAGACTTAACAGAAAAAAGGAGCTAGGTAATGTTGATAAAGGTTGTCTTATGAGAGTGTTATTACTTATAACTAGTCTGTTTCAAATTTAACTAAATGTCTTGGTCTATTTAGGTTATTTGTTTCTGATTCTGATTTTCGTATGTGATGTTAGGGAATTGGTGTTAGTGTTGTTTACTTGTATGGTAATATTCATATATTGTCATCATCTAATTTCAGGGATTTTTTTTTGTAATTGTAAAATTTGGTTTACAGTTAGTGAGTATGTTTAAAGCAAATAGAACAAAGCCACGTACGTATAGAGAAATGTATTTTTGAATATACTCGAGTTTGTGCATCCCATCATCGTCAGTACCCTAATAAGACAGATGAAATCGTTATAAGAAAAACCAAGATTTCTTGAGCAAGTTGTCTAGAGAATATATATGCAAGAACTTACAGTTTCATTTGCCAGCACATTGTGAATCTCTTAAGCCTCATCTAAACATTTGACGTTTCCCCAGCTCATCAGACTGTTCATGAACTACTTGTCTCCCCAATTGTTGGAATAAACAATGCATTGTTATCCATCCATTGGTCTGATACATCCACAAGAGATTTATCCGCAAGGTTCTTCAACCCATTTTTGACATCCAAGTTACATCCAGCTAGCATTGTTGTCACATAATCAACGGTTTCATTGTTGAAGAAGAATGCAATGTGGAGAAATAGAGATTGGTCTTTCTTCAATAGTTTGTCATATCCCACTCTTAATATGTCATCAATCTTTCTATCAAGACTAGTATCTAACTTAGATAATTGAAGCGCCCACTCTTCCCCAGTTTCACCACGCAAAGATGAACCCACAACCCGAAGGCCCAACGGAAGATTACCACAAAGATTTGCTGTTTCTCTTGCAAGCTCTTCAAAACCCAGCTAGAGCATATTTGGAGACTGCTAAAGGATGTGTCGGCAAGGAAGATGTTGGAAATATGTGTCATGTGTGAGTGTAAGAAGAAGATGTTGGAAGAATGTGTAATTTGTCTTCCAGTTTTTGTAATTTGTCTTTCATTTTATGTGTCATGTGTATTGTCTTTGTCATTGTACTAGATGTAGGTCCAATGTGTTTTGCAATGTGTTTCATATGGTCTTACCAAACCATGAGCTCATTGATATATATATACGTCTTTGTCATTGTTGTTTTGTTTATCAAAGTCTTCTAAATTTCCATATTACCAAACTCTTCTCTCATCAAATAATTCTCTTCTCATAACAAAGTCTTTTCAATTACCAAACTCTTCTCATAACAAAGTCTTCTCAATTACCAAACTCTTCTCATTATTCAAAATTCTGATCACAAAAAGTTATGGCATTTGCACAAAAATTCTAAAGTTTTACTAATTTTAAAACTAATTCTATTATAAAAATATTATTGTAGTAGATATTTTTCTTCACAGGGAAACCTACCTCATACAAAAGTCGCTCATCTTTGTCTTTTCATCTTTATTGATAGAACTTCGTGTCTCCTCCATAAAAATTCTCGTAATCCAAAATTCTGATCACAAAAATCGTTAATCAAAAATATGAAGAAGACTTCAGAAAAAATGGGAGAGAGCAAACGCCACGAGAAAACGCGCGTTTTAGTGATCGGAGCGACTGGATACATAGGGAAGAGAATCGTAAGGGCTTGTTTGGCTGAAGGTCACGAGACTTACGTTTTGCAGCGACCAGAAATTGGTCTTGACATAGAGAAAGTCCAACTTCTTCTCTCTTTCAAGAAACTCGGTGCAAATTTAGTTGAAGCTTCTTTCTCCGATCACCAGAGTCTTGTCTCCGCTGTGAAACTCGTTGATGTTGTTGTCTCCGCCATGTCTGGTGTTCACATTCGCAGCCATAATATCCTTGTCCAGCTCAAGCTCGTTGAAGCCATCAAAGAGGCCGGTAACGTTAAGGTACAAATTTTGATTTAGAAAAAAAATACTTTGAGGTATAAACTAGGTTTAAAAACTTGTGGAGTCAATATGTAAAATCTTTAAAGTAGAGGAACCACACAATAGGGATAACATTAAAAGATAGCTAGAGCCAGAGGGTCAAAAAGACTACATGCACATGTGGTATTTGTACATAGAAACTTAGCCTAATCTCGGTAACATATGAAAGGATTTTTTATTAATTACTAACATGAATACTAGTTTTTGTTTTTGTTCTTGCTTGAATGATTGTTCACTAAATTCGTGAAAAATAATTGTTTCAGCGATTTTTACCATCTGAATTTGGAATGGATCCATCGCGTATGGGACATGCATTACCTCCCGGAAGAGAAACATTCGACCAAAAAATGGAAGTTCGTCAAGCTATCGAAGCTGCCGGAATCCCTTACACTTACATCGTTGGTGCTTGTTTCGCCGCTTACTTCGCCGGAAACTCATGTCAAATGTCCACTTTACTTCCTCCAAAGAAAAATGTTAATATCTACGGAGATGGAAACGTAAAAGGTATAAAAAATGTTTTTGGGGGTACTCTTTCAATTTTTTTTCTCCTATTGTGGTTCTACATTTATTAAGAGTTTAAAAGATAAGCCTCACAAGTTTTTAAAACAACCGTTCAATCATTGTAGTTGTGTTTGCGGATGAAGAAGATATCGCAAAATATACCGCAAAGGCGCTAAACGATCCACGGACGTTGAACAAAACTGTATGTATAAGACCTCCGGACAACGTTCTCACGCAGATCGAATTGATTCAGATTTGGGAAAAACTAACCGGAAATGTATTGGAGAAAACCAATATTACTGCAAAAGACTTCCTTGCCAACATTGAACGTAAGTCCAAGCAAAGGCTTTAGACCCATTTGATGTACTAGGCCCATTAAATTGTTTATTTGAATAAATGTAGAAATGGAGATTCCACACCAAGCGGGGATTGGACATTTTTATCACATATTCTACGAAGGATGTCTCACAAATCACCAAGTCGAAGAAGACGAAGAAGCTTCTTGTCTCTATCCGGAAGTGAAGTACAAACGCATGGATCAAATCATATCTAATCAAATTTGATCAAAGATTACTTAAAAATGTTCCTCTAATCAAATTTGATCAAAGATTACATATCCGGAAGTGATGATTACTTAAGAATGTACCTCTAATCAAATTTGATCAAATCATATCTATAATATATAAATATTATAAGTATGATGTTTTGTTTGTTTGTTTGTTTAATTTCTTAAAAATATACATAACATAAGTTTGAAGGGTTTTTCTTTTCATGTTTTGTTGTATTATTCAAAGTTCTAAAGAATAGTTTTTGTTTTCTAAAAATTATTTGTTGCGGAAATTTAACAAAAAATATACTCTTACTTGTTATATAATTTTAATGAGTTGGCGGAATAGAGAAAATGTATATATGTTTCTACGATGGTTCGGTTATCCAAACTGGTGGTACTAAGTTTACCTAAGACGCGCAAGCCTATCGGCTTTGAAATTTAAGGTTTGCAAAATATACGATATAGAAAAGAACAAAAACTTTTAATTTAGCTTATTAATTCGTTGAGGTAAATGCCGAACGCTAACCACTGTAAATGTAGACACTATCTTCGCCTCGTCAGAACAGTCTCTTGGGAAAACAAATTTTGTCTTCTTCTGGGCAAGTAGGCACTGCATTGCCCAACCTAGAACTTGGGTTTAGTTTTCAAAAGAGAGTAAGAGCACGTATGGGTTGGTCTTTAGGTACATATTTAGAACTAAATAATAGATTTGGTTAATTAAAAAATCCATGCATGTTATGTTGTATTTCGACGGGAAAAAAAATAAAAGATTCCTATTTTCTATTTATGGTAATATTATTGACTCCAGTTATTATTCTTTTGTAAAGAAGTATACCTCTGTGGAACAAGATGAGAAGAGGAGAAGAGTTATTAGCTTTGATGGCTTCCGCAAAATTATAGTAAAAATATGGACCGGGTGATCCGTTTATAGCCACATAGCCACCATATTATTTGAAACTAAGTGGAGGTTGTTGTTTTTTATATGGTGGCTACGTGGCTATAAACGGATCAGCCGGTCCATATTTTTACTATTATTTCGTGGAAGCCATCAACGCTAATAACTCTTCTCCTCTTGTCACCTGGTTCAATGGAGGTATACTTCTCTACAAACAATAATTAATTGTTGGAATTAGTTATATTACCATAATTAGATGCTTATATAAAAGATGAATTTTTTTCCCGTTTGTTAGTTGGACAACCTTTTGTTTGTTTGTTTGTTTTTTTTTTCCGTTTGGATTCCAACATCCCATGCATGAATTTTTTAACAAACCAAATCTATCATCTAGTTCTATATATGTATTATGTTTCCAGAATTATTGAGAATTAGAGAAGTTAAAACTCAATAATGTTTCTTTTAAAACTCAATAATTTAAAAAAAAAATACAGGACCTAGCTGTTCTTCTTTACAAGGAGCGTTTCTAGGACATGGACCATTCCGCGTACATAGCGACGGTAAAACACTGTATCGCAATCCTTATTCATGGAATAACGGTACATTTTCTAATTTACTAAAATTTTATGTTAGAGCTGCCTCAGTGATTCAGTAACGGTGTTCGAGTCTTAGTGATTCAGTAACGGTGTTCGAGTCTTAGTGTATAGTGGAGACACAGATGCAGTGGTTTCCCATACATCTACAATGGATGTGCTACGAACTATGAATCTAACAGTTGAGAAAGTATGGCGTCCATGGTTTAGCGAAGGAGAGGTGGGAGGATACACTGAAGAATACAAAAACAATTTTACATTTGCTACTGTGAGAGGGGCAGGTCACAGTGTACCTAGTGACCAACCCAATCGTGCTCTTACTCTCTTCACTAGCTTTATCCGCAACACTCCTCTTCCTGATACTTTATAATTTGTAACTTTGACAATAATATAACTAAAGAACTCATTTACGGTGTCATTGAAGCTTCACAACTTATGTGATACATAAATGTAAATGTAATAGTGCTTACTAATATTAAAATACGAAAAGTGTTGTGGTAAAAATAATTAACCGAGCAAAACAAACAAAATTCGAACCGATCCAAAACGAACCAAATTATATGGACAAACCATTGGTTGATTTTATTTCCAACACCGAAC
Organism: Draba incana; assembly: GCA_963576765.1. NCBI lineage: Eukaryota > Viridiplantae > Streptophyta > Magnoliopsida > Brassicales > Brassicaceae > Draba > Draba incana. Next base: position 39,558,597 of record OY755206.1, on the reverse strand, counting down.
CGATAAACCAATGTGCTTTTGTTAATTATGTATAAATAAAATTATAAATGTATTTTAAAATACTAGATCCTCGAAAATCACATTGGATTATTTCTATTACAATTACTTTAGTTTAATTCTTTAATATAAATCATAAACACTTTAAACCCTTTCTCCTCTCTGCCTTCAAACTCCAACTCTGTTCTTTTACCCAATCTGTCTGTATTTTTCCTTCTTCTCTGACTCTTTCATTTTCATCAGTGAAAAACTATGTATTAGCTTCATTGTTTATTATTTAAACTATGTATTAGCTTTATGGTTTAATTATAAGTTCACATATACGCAGGCCCGGCTCATATTAAATATGGGCCTTGTGCCAAAAAAAAAAAAATCCAAAATTTAGGGTATTTTCTATAAATTTTATAAAATTTAGGGCTTTTTTTATAAGTAATGAAAAAATTTAGGGCTTTTTTTACAAAAAAATCAGCTGAAAATTTCAGTTTCACGGTGGGGTCCCGTGCGCTTGCATGCGTGCACGGTATAAGAACCGGCCCTGCATATATGTCTTCTTGCACGTTCTTGATATCAAAGATGGAAGATTACATTGTTGGACTTTATCTGTCTTTTCTATTCTTCTAATTAAGTTTCGTTTTAATACACTAAATTTTCTACTTCGTTTTCACGCGGCATTTATGTTGTTTTTTTATTTGAACTTTGAATGATTGGATTTTTGTATTTTTATTTTTGAAATAAAAATCCGAATGAAACCAAACCAAATCGAACCAACCCAAACTTATACCGGTTTGAGTCCGGCTAAACATTTACTAATAGTAGAACAAACCGAACTAAACCCAAACAACAAAACGAAATGCTCACCCCTAATTGTGGATATAAAGTAAACTAAAAGTCATGACAAGGCATTTACTAAACAGTATAGTGGATAAAATTTTTATTGCAAACGGTTTAAAGAAATATTAGAAAAGTTTAAAGAAAAATGGTTTGAATGATTTAGAATAAAAGTTACTTAGTAAAATTTATCGTAGTAAAACTTATTTAATCTCAATATGGAAAATAAAAATCTAGTAATTTTTTTAAAACCAAGTAAATATTAAAAATTCTAATATATTTTTGTAATGCTTACCAGATCTTAAATTAAAAGAACTAAAAAAATCATAACAAAAACAAACCGAAAACAAATTAGTTTCTAACTGAAAAAACCAAACTTTACTTTTAATAAAAGCAATTATATGGATAAAATAGTTGCCAAAAACTCTTAATTATATATATATATATATATATATATATATATAGATTCCGATCATTTGTTTCTAAATCACTCAAGCCTTTTTTAAAACACTTTTCTAATATTTCTCAAAACATTAAAAACTATAAAATGGAAAAACAACAAAATTGGTCTCCAAGAGCTTGTGTTTTTTTATTCTTATTATTGGCATTACAAATCCATTTTACAAGCCAAACATATTTTCTAAACAACATCCACCAGTCGAAGCGAGATATTGTTTCAAAAGATGACGCAAGCCATTTCTATGCGATTCGTCGCTTAAATATGCCTTCGCCACGAACTACAATAAGTAGTGTCAACCAACAAAAACTAAAAGAGAAAGATCTAATCAAAAATCTGCCCGGACAACCTCGTGTTAGTTTCAAACAATACGGTGGCTATGTGGCTCTAAACGGATCAGCCGGTCCATATTTTTACTATTATTTCGTGGAAGCCATCAATGCTAACAATTCTTCTCCTCTTGTTATCTGGTTCAATGGAGGTATACTTCTCTATAAACAATAATTGTTAGAATTAGTTATATCACCATAATTAGCAATCACATGCATGGATCTTTTGTTTCCGTTTGGATTCCAACATCACATGCATGGCTTTTTTTAACAATCAAAATCTATTATATAGTTCTATATAAGTATTATGTTCCCAGAATCATTGAGAATTAGAGAAGTTAAAACTCAATAATAATTCTTTATAAACTCAATAATTTATAAATAAAAAAAATACAGGACCTAGTTGTTCTTCTTTACAAGGAGCATTTCTAGAGCATGGACCATTCCGCGTACATAGCGACGGTAAAACACTGTATCGCAATCCTTATTCATGGAATAATGGTATAGTTTCTAATTTACTAAAATTTTATGTTTATGTCCACAATATTATAATCAAATAAGTAAATATTCGATTATGTATGGATTCGCAGAGACGAATGTGTTGTACATAGAAAATCCCGCAGGAGTAGGATTTTCATACTCGAATAATCCATCAGATTTGGAGAACCTAGGAGACAAGAGAGCAGCAGAATATAACTACATGTTCTTAGTAAAATGGCTTGACAGATTTTCTGAATATAAAGGAAGAGATGTTTACCTTACGGGTCAGAGTTACGCCGGTCATTATTGTTCCCAACTGGCCCAATTGATTCTTCACAATAACAACCAAACATTCATCAATCTACGAGGCGTAGCTATTGGTAATCCAGGACTGTATGAAATGGTTGGGGAGAAACCTGGTTACGAATATTTGTTGAATCATGCTATAATCTCTCAAAAACTTTGGGACAACTACATAAATAATTGCAAAAATGTACCTATTGGCGCAATTGAGGAACCACACAATTGCACAATGGCGAGGATGTCCTTTGAAGAACAAACACAACACATCAACCTCTATAGTATATACGCTCCCGCTTGTCTAAACTCCACATTGACGACTAAACCCAAGAAACACACCACGGTAAAAAATTATGATCCGTGCAGTCTTCAATACTTGACTGCTTATCTTAACAGAGCAAATGTTCAGCAAGCTATGCATGCAAACACTACAAAACTACCGTATTCATGGAAGAAATGCAACTATGAACAAAAATGGATTGCTAATGATACATATGCCTCAATGATTCCTATCATTGAAGAGCTTGTGGGTAACGGTGTTCGAGTCTGGGTGTATAGTGGAGACACAGATGCAGTGGTTTCCCATACAGCGACAATGTATGTGCTACAAAATTATATGAATCCAACAGTTGAGAAAGAATGGCGTCCATGGTTTAGCGAAGGAGAGGTGGGAGGATACACAGAAGAATACAAAAACAACTTTACGTTTGCAACTGTGAGAGGGGCAGGTCATAGTGTACCTAGTGACCAACCCATACGTGCTCTTACTCTCTTTACTAGCTTTATCCGCAACACTCCTCTTCCTGATACCTTATAATTTGTAACATGGAGAATCATATAACTAAAGAACTCGTTGTTTTCAGTTTCATTGAACCTTCAGTACTTAGAGCATGTGCATGCATTGGTAACATCCATTAAATATGTCTTAATCCCTTTCTAATTAAACTAATCCTTTTTAATTAAAATTTATATTTTTGGATCCTACAAAAACTAGACATCCTAATTTTGGATCTTTAATTGTATTTTAATCATTACACATTCCAATTGGATCTTAAATAATACACTTACCGTTGCTTCGTCCTTTCCCTAGAAATACTCTTTTGTAAAGAATAACTTCTAGGTCCTGCATTTTTTAAAAAAATCACTTGAGTTTATGAAGAAACATTATTGGATTTTAACTTGTCTAATTCTCAATGTTTTGAGAATTGTTTATAGATAAAAGTTTTTTTTTTTTTTTTTACCGACAAACATTTCATTAATAAACCCAAATAATGGGCTTTTACAAGATCATTTCGAAGCCCAATTGTTCGTTACACGTGTTGCAAAATACAATGAAAAGCAATCAAATCTACTGCATGGTCTACACGCATCCGACGAACAGCCGCATGATAGCCACCAGAACCAGAACAATTGGGAAAATTCGTAATCTCAACTTCAAAACTTACTTCACTTTCCTTAATTGGATGCCTCAAGCTATGAAAATGAGTATTACCAACAACAAATCAAGGAGTTTGATCACAGTGTAAGCGATTTCGTTGTTAATTAATTACCGCTATTGTGGTTCTACATTTATTGAGAGTATAAAGATTAGCCTCACAAGTTTTTAAAACAACTGTTTAATTATTGTAGTTGTGTTTGCGGATGAAGAAGATATCGCAAAATATACCGCAAAGGCGCTAAACGATCCACGGGCGTTGAACAAACCTGTATGTATAAGACCTCCTGACAACGTTCTCACGCAGATCGAATTGATTCATATTTGGGAAAAACTAACCGGACATGTATTGGAGAAAACCAATATTACTGCACAAGCTAGACTTCCTTGCCAACATTGAACGTAAGTCCAAATTAAGGCTTTAATTAGACCCATTTGATATATAGGATATATTAGAGCATGTACATTTTAGACTCTTCGGGTCTAATGTGGTGTTTTTATAATATAAAATTATTAAAATGGTTGTAAAAGAAAGAAAGTGAGTGTTTTTGTGGGATATATTGAAATATAAAATTAATAAAATTTGAGTAAAGAGAGTTGAGACTGTCTAAAAAGAAGAAAAAATGTCTAAAATTGGATATTTTTTAGAGTGTTTTTAAAAGGAAGAGAGAGTGTTTAAATATAAAATTAATAAAAGTTGAATAAAATGATGAAAGAGAAGGTATAAAATTGAGTAAAAAGAAGAGAGAATGTGTTTTAATAATTTTATATGACATTAGGTCATTAAATTTTATATTTGAATAAATGTAGAAATGGAGATTCCACATCAAGCGGGGATTGGACATTTATATCACATATTCTACGAAGGATGTCTCACAGATCACCAAGTTGAAGAAGACGAAGAAGCTTCTTGTCTCTTTCCGGAAATGAAATACAAACGCATGGATGATTACTTAAGAATGTTCCTCTAATCAAATTTGGTCAAATCATATCTATAATATATACATATTATAAGTTTGTTGTTTTTTTTTTTTGTTTGTTAATTTCTTAAAAATATCCGGTAGAACTTCTATAAATCAATACTCTTTAAGTTAATAATCTCCATTAATTAATAATTTTTTCTAGTCCCGAGTCGAGCCAATGTAAAAATCGTTGAAATTAGATAAAATGATAAGATAATAATTTTTTTGAAACTTTTATGTAAAATATGGTCCCAATAATAACATAAATTAGTAATTATAAATTTTAACCATATACATATCTAAAATAATTTAGGGGGGGGGGGGGGGGGGGGGGGGGTAATTGGTTGATAGATTCCTATAGAGTTTTAGAATTTGTAAAATCCCTAGATATGTTAAATTTGTAGAGAGTTTTGTGTATTTGAAAAGTTTGGTTTTTGAAATTCTAAGAATCCAATGGTTTTATGACGTATTTTCAAAATCTTGTTTTATGAGTAAAATTGTACAAAATCCATCAACCAATAACACTAGATTCTAATAGATTTATATAATCAATAAATACTAAACTTTTTGAATAACAATGGATTTTAAATAGAATGTAAAAATCATCAAACCAATAACAAGAGATTTCATTAAGAATATCATAATCCATAAATCAATAACAATGGATTCTACAAATTCTAAAAATCTGTAAGAATCCCCCCCCCCCCCCCCCGCTTAGTCAAATATGAATTTAATGTTGTTTGCCTTTTCTTAAAGTTGATTATAATTATAAATCTTGCCATACATATCAATGATCTCTTTTATACTCATATAGTTCTTTGCGTATTTGATTCGTCATTGTTGATTTCGCATCACCTTTTGGATGAGAAATCATTGCTAAATTTGGTGTTGAAACAACAGTGAAAAAATGGTTAATCAAAAACCTAAGAATAACATCGAAACAAACAAAATCACGTATGTATAAGAACAAAATACAAAGAAGTGAAAGAAAAAAAAAATAGAAAAATAACAAAATATGAAATATGTAAACAACAAAACATTATGAAAATTTAAGTAAACAATCATTTTAGTAGAATATGAAGTTTAAGGAAAGTTTCTTATTTAAAAAAAAATGAATTTTCTTGAATTTAGGAATTAGAAAAAATTTCTCTATAAATTAATAATTATTATTTTATCGATAAATTAATATCTCTCTAAATTAATAAATTTTTTAAGTCCCAACATTATTAATTTATAGAGGTTTTACTGTACATAACATAACTTTGAAGGGTTTTTCTAACATATTTTTGTAATGCTAGCCAAATATTAAATTAAAGGAACTAAAAATATCACAACAAAAACAAACCGAAAACAAATTTGTTTCTAACTGAAAAAGCTAAAATTTACTTTTAATAAAAACAATTATATGGATAAAATAGTTGTCAGTAACTCTTAAATACATATATATATAGATTCCGGCCATTCGTTTCTAAATCATTCAAGCCATTTTTCTTTAAACTTTATTTTCCGAAACATTGAAAACTATAAAATGGAAAAGCAACAAAATTGGTCTCCAAGAGCTTGTGTTTTTTTATTCTTATTATTGGCATTACAAATCCATTTTACAAGCCAAACCTATTTTTCAAACATCCACCAGTCGAAACGAGATATTGTTTCAAAAGATGACGCAAGCCATTTCAATGCGATTCGTCGCATAAATATGCCTTCGCCCCAAACTACAATAAGTAGTGTCAACCAACAAAAACTAAAAGAGAAAGATCTAATCAAAAACCTGCCCGGACAACCTCGTGTTAGTTTCAAACAATACGGTGGCTATGTGGCTCTAAACGGATCAGCCGGTCCATATTTTTACTATTATTTCGTGGAAGCCATCAATGCTAATAATTCTTCTCCTCTTGTTATCTGGTTCAATGGAGGTATACTTCTCTATAAACAATAATTGTTAGAATTAGTTATATCACCATAATTAGCAATCACATGCATGGATCTTTTGTTTCCGTTTGGATTCCAACATTATATGCATGGATTTTTTAACAATCAAAATCTATCATATAGTTCTATATAAGTATTATGTTTCCAGAATCATTCAGAATTAGAGAAGTTGAAACTCAATAATGATTCTTTATAAACTCAATAATTTATAAAAAAAAAAAATACAGGACCCAGCTGTTCTTCTTTACAAGGAGCATTTCTAGAGCATGGACCATTCCGCGTACATAGCGATGGTAAAACATTGTATCGCAATCCTTATTCATGGAATAATGGTACAGTTTCTAATTTACTAAAATTTTATGTTTATGTCCACAATATTATAATCAAATAAGTAAATATTCGATTATGTATGGATTCGCAGAGACGAATGTGTTGTACATAGAAAATCCCGCAGGAGTAGGATTTTCATACTCGAATAATCCATCAGATTTGGAGAACCTAGGAGACAAGAGAGCAGCAGAATATAACTACATGTTCTTAGTAAAATGGCTTGACAGATTTTCTGAATATAAAGGAAGAGATGTTTACCTTACGGGTCAGAGTTACGCCGGTCATTATTGTTCCCAACTGGCCCAATTGATTCTTCACAATAACAACCAAACATTCATCAATCTACGAGGCGTAGCTATTGGTAATCCAGGACTGTATGAAATGGTTGGGGAGAAACCTGGTTACGAATATTTGTTGAATCATGCTATAATCTCTCAAAAACTTTGGGACAACTACATAAATAATTGCAAAAATGTACCTATTGGCGCAATTGAGGAACCATTCAATTGCACAATGGCGAGGATGTACATGAAGCAACAAACAGAGCACATCGACCTCTATAGTATATACGCTCCCGTTTGTCTAAACTCCACATTGACAACTAAACCCAAGAAATACACCACGGTAAAACAATTTGATCCGTGCAGTCGTAAATACTTGACTGCTTATCTTAACAGAGCAAATGTTCAACAAGCTATGCATGCAAACACTACAAAACTACCGTATTCATGGGATACATGCAACGATAAACAACAATGGATTGCTAATGATACATATGCCTCAATGATTCCTATCATTGAAGAGCTTATGGGTAACGGTGTTCGAGTCTGGGTGTATAGTGGAGACACAGATGCAATGGTTTCCCATACAGCGACAATGTATGTGCTACAAAATTATATGAATCTAACAGTTGAGAAAGAATGGCGTCCATGGTTTAGCGAAGGAGAGGTGGGAGGATACACAGAAGAATACAAAAACAACTTTACGTTTGCAACTGTGAGAGGGGCAGGTCATGATGTACCTAGTGACCAACCCATACGTGCTCTTAGTCTCTTTACTAGCTTTATCCGCAACACTCCTCTTCCTGATACCTTGTAATTTGTAACATGGATAATAATATAACTAAAAAACTCGTTGTTTTCGGTTTCATTGAACCTTCATTACTTAGAGCATGTGCATTGGTAACATCCATCAAGAACATGATTATTGATAGGTGTTATATTTGGAATAAATTTTATAATGATAAATTGTGTTGGAGTAAAAATTAAAACCCCAAAATAGTTTATGTTGTTTTTGGTCTTGGTAGTTGCTAAAGATGGGTTCTTAAAAAAAATTTGTTTAAATTGATAAGATTTTTTTTTAAGTAAAAAAAAAAAATTACAACAACCAGTTAGAGGCCGCCAACCTGTGCTTGAAATGCTAAAAGAAACACAAGTTCTTCTTCTTTTAACCCCACTTTTTATTTAAAAATTATTTTTTGCCCTTTAGGAACCCCCTAAAACCCCTCTATAATCATGCTGTAAAAGTGTCTTAATCCCTTTCTAATTAAACTAATTCTTTTTAATTTAAATTTTTTGTGACAAAAAAAAAAAAAAAATTAAATATTATGCTTTTGGATCTTGAATAAACTAGACATCCTAATTTTGGATTCTAAATAAGACATTTACACACAATTATGGATACCATTTTCTTTTTTTTAGTTGTATTTTAATTATTAGACATTTCAATTAGATACACTAATGTCTGCAATGCACAAGCTCTTATGTGTAAAACCATTGTTTCGTCCTTTCCCTAGAAATACTCTTTTGTAAAGAATAACTTCTAGGGCCTGCACTTTTTAAAAAATTCACTGAGTTTATGAAGAAACATTATTGGATTTTAACTTGTCTAATTCTCAATGTTTTGAGAATTGTTTATGGATAAAAGGGTTTTTTTTACCGATAAACATTTCATTAATAAACCCAAATAATAGGCTTTTAGACCATGATTAACAATGGTCTATTGAGGAGTCTCTTATCAAATTATTTATTAATATATTTTCCACCACAATTTTGTTAAATATATATTTTTTTCTAAACTTAGAAAACATAAAGTATATTACATATAATAAAATTTCAAATATGACATACAAATATTTCAAATATAGATTTTAAATAAATAGGTCCACTTTTTACTGTATTTTTACTAAATAATTTTTTTTGGAAAAAGGTAATCTTTTTTACCATATTTATTGAACCAAATCATTTTTCAAATATGTTTTTAGGAAATACTCCAGATACACTTTTTACTGCATTTTTACTAAATAATTTCTTTTTTGGAAAAAGGTAATTTTTTTTTTGTTTTTTGTCATATAATGAATATTTTATTATTATTTTAAGAAAAAAAAAGTTCTTCCATAATTAACTTCTCTTCTCCCACTTCTTCTTCTCAGATCTTCTCCGATCTGCTTTTCTTCTTCTCCACCGTCGAAGCCTCGTGCTTGTTGAAGACTAGATCCACCCAATCACACGACGCCACGTTGCCAAGAGACGGGTCAAGAGACCGTCTGTTCCGTCTCTCCGTGAGCATACGTATGCTCCGTAAATGGTGCACTTTTCATTTTTTTTAAAATTTTTTAATCCTAGAAACTCAACTACATACCCAACTAAATACGCCGATAATCATGCTCTTACAAGATCATTCCGAAGCCCAATTGTTCGTTACACGTGTTGCAAAATACAATGAAAAGCAATCAAATCTACTGCATGGTCTACACGCATCCGACGAACAGAAAGGTGAAGAATTGAGGGTAAGCCATTAAGAGAGAGTTGATCAAGAATAATCGATTAACTAAGCCCAAAAAGAAAAAGGTAGATAGATCTAAAAACACATTAAATACGAATAAATCGGAAGCTACTCCGGTCAAGCCGGTAAAAGAGATCCTGTAAACGGAAAAAAACAATTCCGATCAAAGATTAGTAAACACAAAAGAGATTTACAAACATAAAAACCAACATAAATAAAATAAAAAAACCCTGACGTCAGGCACTCGTTCTTCGATTTTACTGTTCTTATTTTTAGGAAAAAAGGGGAGAAAGTGTTTATAACTAGTCTGTTTAGAACCAACGTGAGTTGGACCCGTGACACTTGATTGGGTAATCCCAATACGATGCCAGTATTTCGATTCGCGTTGGCCACGGAAACTTAACATGGCGCCTCGGTACTCCAGAACTCCACGGAGATAGCTGGGCAAGTGGCAACATTTGGATTATCAAAAAATACTAGTCGGTTTAGGTTATTTGTTACTGATTTTGGTGTTTGAAGCTAGGAGATTGGTGTTGATCTAATTTGAGGGCTTTTTTTCTTTTTTGTAATTGTAAAATTTGGTTTATTAAAGTAGATATTTTTCTTAACAGAATAACAGAAAAGTTTGCAAATACAGAGAGAGACAAAAATCGCCTCTTTATTGATAGAACTTCTTCTCTCGTCCATACAAAATCTCGTAATCCAAATTCCATCACTAACATCATCAATCAAAAGATGAAGGAGAAGACTTTGATGTGTCTTCTCTCAGAATCACAGCCACGTCGTCTCCACTTCCATGGCTACTCTTTTCTCCACTCCTCTCTTCTCTCCTTTGACTCTTTCCCAAACAAAAAACCGCCATTTATGTCCCTCGGTCCGATGCGATTCGAAACATCGTAAGAATATCGAATCCAATGGAATCAAGAAGCTGAATTTATCGAAATTCCGTAGAATTGACGAACAAAGGAAGAACTTTCTGCAAATGGGTTCTCAAGAGATGAGTTTTGAGAGAAATCTCTCAGTTCAAGCCATGGATAGTGCAGGAACTGGAAACCCATCAACGATCACTAACAAAGTAAGCTTAAAAATGAAGAATTTTACTGATTTTCTCACTCAAAATGTTTAAAGTTTGTTGTTTTTTATGTTGATGCACACCAGGTGTTCGGTGTAATGCACTTGTTGGTTTCACTTGGGATTATAGTTGCAACAGATGTGTTTTTGAAGCAAGCTTTTGTAGCAGCGTCTATAAAGTTCCCAAGTGCTTTGTTTGGGATGTTTTGTATTTTCTCTGTTCTTATGATATTTGATTCTTTTGTTCCTGCTGCTGCAACAAGCTTGATGAATTTCTTCGAGCCTGCGTTTATGTTTATACAAAGATGGCTTCCTTTGTTCTACGTTCCTTCTCTCGTCGTACTTCCTCTTTCCGTTAGAGATATTCCCGCTGCTTCCGGCGTCAAAATCTGTTACATTGTTGATATATACTATATAATCTCTTCTTCTTTTTGTCTGTTTTCGTACTAATTCGATGTTTTAATGTTTGCTCGAATGTTTTCGTAGCCGGTGGATGGTTAGCGTCGCTTTGTGTAGCGGGTTTTACTGCTATTGCTGTGAGAAAGCTTGTGAAAACCGAAATGACGGAAGCCGAACCTATGGCGAAGCCTTCTCCGTTTTCGACACTTGAATTATGGAGTTGGAGTGGAATCTTTGTCGTGTCGTTTGTTGGTGCTCTGTTTTACCCTAATGCGTTGGGGACAAGCGCGAGAACTTGTCTTCCTTTCCTTCTTTCTTCCACTGTGTTAGGTTACATTGTAGGCTCAGGGTAAAAACAAAATCAAATCTTTTACTCAGTTTTCGAGTTTCGTTAACTTTTAGTTCCTCGTTGTCTTATCTTTCTTTCTTTTTCCAGGTTGCCATCTTCGGTTAAGAAAATTTTCCATCCGATAATCTGTTGCGCGTTATCTGCAGTTCTCGCTGCTCTAGCTTTCGGTTATGCTTCAGGATCCGGACTTGATCCTGTTTTAGGTAAAGTCACATAAACTAGAGAGAACCTAAAAAGAAAGTTGAAGCCTTTTTCTTCTTCACTAATGTTTAAATGGATACAGGAAGCTACCTAACTAAAGTAGCGTCGAATGCGGGAGCTGGTGACATATTAATGGGTTTTCTTGGCTCGGTGATTCTCTTTTTCGCTTTCTCCATGTTCAAACAAAGAAAGGTATAAACAAACAACAAACTTGTTCTGTTTTTTTGGTTTGGAAAACTCGTAAAACAATCGATTTGGTTTGTCTCGCGTTCTTTTCAGCTCGTCAAGAGGCACGCAGCTGAGATTTTCACGTCGGTGATCGTTTCAACGGTATTCTCGCTCTACTCGACTGCCCTTGTTGGACGTTTAGTCGGATTAGAACCATCTTTAACAGTATCAATCCTACCTCGCTGCATTACGGTTGCATTAGCCCTTAGCATTGTATCACTCTTTGAAGGTATACATATTCTTCTTCCTCTTAGCGATTGAATACATTAAAGAACCGTTTCTAACGAATTTTTCTCCGACATTTTCAGGGACAAATTCATCTCTTACCGCAGCTGTAGTCGTTGTGACTGGTCTGATTGGAGCTAACTTTGTACAAGTTGTTCTTGACAAACTGCGTTTACGTGATCCAATCGCTCGAGGAATCGCAACTGCTTCAAGGTGAATCGTTCACATTTTTTATTAGCGATTGATGCGATTAGGATCAAAAGAAATGATTTTTTGGGTGTGTTCTTGTTATATAGTGCTCATGGACTTGGAACAGCAGCTTTATCAGCTAAGGAACCAGAAGCGCTTCCCTTTTGTGCAATTGCTTATGCTCTCACCGGAATCTTCGGTTCGTTACTTTGCTCTGTTCCCGCTGTCCGGCAGAGTTTGCTGGCGGTTGTCGGCGGCTGAGTAGTGATGACGTGGCGGTGGAGACATACAATTGGTGGTCTGAGAAGCCGGTGAGTTACTTCAAAATATGGATGTGAATTATGTTGTAACAATTACAAAGCTGGAAAATGCTACGTTTATTTTATTTTATTTTTGTAAATGTTGGAATTTAAAATGGGAAGATGTAAATTTAAATATTTCAATTAGAACAATAAAAATTCCTCAATATTTAGTCCTGTGAAAAAAATGCTAATAAAAAAGATATAAGAATTGTCAAAACAAATGCATAACAAAGGTCGATTAGTACAGCAAAAAAGATTTTGTGAAAATTAAAAAATTCAATAATTGTTTTGATAATAGATAAATATATGGGATATATTTAGTAAAATAATTGTTCTAATAATTAAAGTTTGGTTTGGGTGAACGGTCCAAATACACGTGACAAAGCTACTCTTCAATACCGTTTCACTTCTCGTTAAATTTCCCGCCTCTTACTCTTTTAATCTAAAATTATTCAATTAAATTCTATGATATTTGTATCTTCCACGTTCTATGATTTAATATCTTCAAACGGCTATTAAAACAATGAAGATGATGAGCAATGAAAACGATGAAACAGGTTTGATGACTGATTATCTTCCACGTTCTATATTAGACCGTGCTATATTTGAAATTAAGATCTAGTTTTGTTTTTGTTTTCCTTTCACAGTCTTGTGAGCAAAGGAAGGTTCGGCTAGAAATTCTGTTTTATGAACATGCCTCATCGATGACCTAACAAGTACATAATTCTTTATCAAAAAAAAAAAAAAAACAAGTTACATAATTGTATCAATATGTGAACTAAAACATGGCATGTTTCAATTCAAAAGAAGCTGTGTGAATAGATCAGTTGAGAGATTACTAGATTGTGATTATCATTAGTTACCATGAAGATCCCTACTTTTATTTCTGCAACATTTCTTGTTTTCGTTTAGCTATAAAATTGTATCCACACTAGCAAAGTTGGACTACTATACTAACATTAACATTAGACCAAACAATAAATCTCAATTTTCAGTCATGTGAAAACAACTAAGGCACTATTTTTGGACAACAGAGGTTGATTAATACAAAAAAAAATTAATATAATATAATTCAAAACTTAGATTTTTGTAAGAATGGAAAAATTCAGTAGTTGTTTTGATAATATTAGTGGAAATTGTTTTTATTATATGAAACTTGTAAAAGCAAATATATTACGTTCTAAATGTTGACGACAAAAAAATAAAAAGGCTTTGGTTTCGGTGAAAAATTCCATATAAAAGTTGGTTCGTTTTATAAGAACTGAAAGTTAACAGGGCCAATGGGTAATTTAACAAAATGTTGGGGGCTTTGAATTAATTTCTACGATTTTTCATTTCTCCTTTGAAGCAGTTAAGCCAGTATACAGAAGGAGAAAAGCTGAAAAGAAAGAAGAGAAATTTCCAATTTTTTATTCAGAATTTGTGATTTTACTCAATGCACACAACGTGTTCGACGAAATTCCTCAGTATCCTTTCTTTCGCAAATCCTCACATGCAGCCACCAGACTTCACTTCTCGTTATATAAACTCATCAATAACGTTCTTCTTCTCCAAATTTCTGCGAACGAATCCAAATCAAAACCCTAAAAAACCTCTTTCGAATCCAAATCAAAACCCTAAAAACCTCTCTTTCTAATCCAAATCGAACCCTAAAAGCTTTCATTCGTCGTCGTTGACCCCTAAAACCTCTCGCTCGACCCAATTGGAACCTCTCTTTCGTCTTCGTGGAACCAATTCGAAACCCTAAAATGCCTAAAGAGTTCGAGAAGAAGATGCACGAAGAAGCCAACAAGGCTCGCGCTTTGAAGAAGATCATTTTGTTATCAGCTTCAACTTCGAATTTTAACTAATAATTACAAATTAATTTTTTGGATGCTCTATGCATATATGTAAAAAAATGTCATTTTCGTACATTTTCTTATACCGTAAAAATTATAATCTAAATTAAAAAAAGACATATTAAAACTCTACTAAACCGTTTATAATTTCAAATTGTTAATAATTAATAAAAGAAAAACAACAAAATAGAATATATTTTTGAAATACTGTTGTCCTTGTATTTTTGCCTGCAACATCATTAATTAAACTCACGTAGTCGAGTTTTTCAACCATCTATGTTTTAGTGGATGGTAACGCATTCAATCTCTCTTGTCATATGGTAGACCGCAAATAATTTTGTTATCAGCTTCAACTTCGAATTTTAACTTATAATTACAAATTAATTTTTTTAAATGAGTAGTTAACATGTTTGCTTAGAGAAGGCCATAAACATTAAAAACATTTGAAAAACAAAATTGTACGAATATTATTATTGTAGAAAAAGTTTTTTATTTTTTTAAATTATAACCATATCACAAAATTAACTAAAACAGACCTTCGGTGGCTTCACTGGCTTGTGCCAACTCTTCAAGCGAGCCAAACACTTCTACGCTCAACAACATGATTACATCAATGCTTTGGAAGTTATTGAAGATTTGTATTTCATCAAACTCGCAGAGACTCATGACAAAGCTATAGTAAGTTTCATACAAGGTACCATCTTCAGTGAACTATGTGATAAAACAAATAAGATTGATGCGAAAGTCACATACTTGCTGGCTTCTGTTGAAATCTTTTCGTCTTATATTGGTTTTTCGTCTCCACTCTTCGTACTGGCGGAACTTCTTGATTTAGTATTGCATTACAATAAAGCCTTGGTCAAAGCGAAACAGGATGTGGATGCTTTTGAGAAGAACAAGAAGATGACGCAATTAATCGAAACTGCAGAGGCAAAGATTGCTGAATCCAAGACTGTTTCTACTGTGAAAAATGCAAAGAAATTGTTAAGGAGTCGAATGAAAACGAAGAGACGAGGAAGAGTGATTCTGATTTGGTTAAAAGATTGAAGTCGTATTGGGCGGGTTTGAACGTTGAGTTTAGAAGGAATTTTATGAAAGTAAGTGTTGCGAAATTTAGAAGTTTTGTTGAGAAAGTATATGGCAGAGAGGGACTAGATGCTTTGATGCAAGTTCTTGCTTCTGCTAAGGAAGACAGAAAATGGATGTTTTACGTGTGTGGAACATGTTCAAAGAAGTTCTCTAGTGTTGATGATTGTAAGAATCATGTGGAAGAAGCACATAATGCAACACTTATACCTAATCGGGGAAATGGTGTGGTCGAGATGATCAGTGAAGCCTTCGCTAATAAGATATCGGTTGGAGATTGGGAACCAGTGGATGCAGTAGCTGCCGTTGGAATGATTAAGAATCAGCTCGAAGATGTGAAAGCGTTTGCGTATGAGAATGGATGGTCCAAAGACCGGCCTTTAGCATCAGATGACGTGCGCAGTGACTTACTCCATCAAATCCAGCCGCTCCTTGTGTCGCTTTATGACCATAAAGTTTTCCCCTGTAGCCTTCAAGATTGCTTAAAGGTTTTTGTGGTTAAGTATCTCGAAACACTTGGAAGTTTCCAAAAATATTCTTGCCGAGTGTCGCCTTTTGGAAACACTTGGAATGTGGTGAACTCGTTAAAATCCTGGACATTCTAAACAGTATCAAGTGTGAAAGAAATGATGGTACATATCTGGTTTGCAGAGCAGTGGACAGTTTCTGCGGTGGTACTCGAGTTAAAGAAAAGATCGACTTTGACCCTAAGTTCTCATTTCTGCTTCTTGATAAGAGACTGTTGCAAGGCAAGATTGCTCTGTTCGATGATGAAGGGACGATCATTACTAATAATCCGAATGCTCATTACGCTAAGGCACAAGCGCATGGAGATGATATCATATCCTGGTTAGACGACAACACTTCAAGAAATGAGACTTTTCGATTTCCCCGACCTATCAGGACACACAATCTTGATATTTGGTACATGTGTAGGACTTTGGGAGCCAAATATGAAAAGAAACTCAAGCTTTTATGTTTTGATGCAACTCTTAATGAGATCAAGACTTTATGTATGATTCTCTATCTGCTTTGCTGATTTTTTTCGGTTACTCAGTTGTATGAAGGAATGGATTTCATGATGCAGCAGAAACCTTCAACAAGCATGCATAGTCCCCTTGATAAGACTACTGAACAGTAAGTAGAGTCTTTTTTGCATGTTGATAAAACTGTTTTCGGATTTACTCTGAGCAAAACATCTTGTTTACATGTCCAGTGAACCGGAAGATGCTCTTCCATGTGACACGAGTCAATTGGAAACTTCATCGAACACTGAACATCAAGCGGAAGCGGCTAAAAGAGCTTCTCTGTTGACAAACATGGCTGGAGAAAGTTCGCTGTCGAAACAGTTGGAGTCAACACATGGAGCAGCTGCAACGAGATGCAAATACGCTCTTGAGATGACACTGAAGGTAAAGCAGGCACCAACAAACATAACATTCGAAAGTTTCTACTTTCCTTAATTAATATAAGACTCGAACTCTGGACCTAATACTACATATATTGAAGAATCAACCACTACACTATAACTGATTTTTGTTAAAAATGTGGCCGAAAATTTATATTATACGATTTCGAGCCGCAAGCCAATGTTTGGCCTGCATGGGCCCAAAGCCGGGTCGGGCCTGCATGTACATTCGGGATCAGTTTCCTGACAATGTAGATGAACAAGTTCCTTCTGCGCTACGAAATTTCTTTGTTGCTTTTGTCTCGGAGGAGATAAAAGAAAAGGGATTCTACAGTTACCTTCTGGAAGACTTACTTGCTTCCCTAGAAGTATGGTTTGCCCTGATAAATATAAGCTTTTTTAAGTTTTTTTGATCGTTGTCATAAATGTCATTCTGGTTTTTTTTATAACTCTTTTATGCAGTCAAGGGATGCTGCTGACCTACTCGTATCCGTCTTCGAGTTTTGGCCTTGCTGGAAAGATCCAGAAATAGAAAGTGTTGTAACTCATCTTTTTACACTTGAAGAATATGAAAGAATGAGTTGTAGCAAATGCGGAAAGAATCAGAATTATCCTGAGCAAAGTTCTTATGGCATTGCCATGGCTGCAGATTCAATCAGAGACCTGAAGGTATGTTTCATTTATTTGTCGGTTTTGTTTTTCCTACAAAAAACTGGTAGTAGTATTATCCCTTAAGAAGCTGTTCTGTGGTGAAATATGTAAGCAGCGTGCTTTTGAGAATATGAAGTTCGAGGACATCCTTAAGGTGAACCTCATGGAAGAGAAAATGTTATGTGAATGTGGAAAGGCAAACTTTGTTCATCGCATTATAAGTAGATCCCCGTTTATCTTCATAATCGGTAAGTATTGACCATGAACTCTGTGATTTTTATGTACTCATTTCTTTTGATTGTACTGTGATGAAACAATACTTGGTGTTTTTTGTGTGTTAGTGTTGGAATGGGTGAAGGATGAAACTGCAGAGGAAATATCTGAAACAACAAAGGCTTTGGATTGTGAGATAGATATCAGCAGGTTATACCAAGGCTTAGAACCAAACACAAAATTCCGGCTTTCGTCAATGGTAATAATCTGAAACAGTGTCATCAAGTGTTTGTTCTTTTATATTTATATGTTATATGGGGGGATGCAGGTTGGTTATGGTGGTGAAGAAGAAGAAGAATACATTTGCCTAGCTTACAAAACGGATAGGTGGTTCAGTCTTAGAAATAAAGCTTTATCAGAAGATGTTGATGTTGATGTTGTTGGTGACTGGAAGAATGTGGTCAGTTTCTGTAAACAAAGGAAGGTTCGGCCAGAGATTTTGTTTTATGAAGATGCAAAATCAGAACTACTTGATTATGTTGTTGGTGTCTAATAACCAATTAACCACTTAAACTTGATAGCTTTCTCATAGGCTAGTTAGAGCATGTACATTGTAGACCTTTTGGGGTCTAATGTGGTGTTTTTATAATATAAATTATTAAAATTGTTGTAAAAGGAAGAAAGAGAGTGTTTTTGTGGGGTATATTGAAATATAAAATTAATAAAATTTGAGTAAAGAGAGTTGAGAGTGTCTAAAAGGAAGAAAAAGTGTCTAAAATTAGATATTTTTAGAGTGTTTTTAAAAGGAAGAGAGAGTGTTTAAATATAAAATTAATAAAAATTGAATAAAAGGATGAAAGAGAAGATATAAAGTTGAGTAAAAGGAAGAAAGAGTGTGTGTTTTAATAATTTTATATAACCTTAAGACACGATGGTGTCTACGATGTACATGCTCTTACAAATTGTAAAATTTACAATGATCACATTGTTGAAAACTTAATGAAATAACCAAAAAAAAAAGGTCCAATAGTGTATTTTATTTCAATTTGAAAAGGGCAAAAGCGGAAATTGAAAATGATGATGACGAAAGCAAAGCTTCAAAGCTTAAAACTCGTCTTCACGCTCCGATTTCTTCTCTGAACCACAAAAATCAAAATGTTACTAATCCCCACTTCTTCTTCTTCTTCTTCTTCTTCCTCTTTGTTGTGTAGCCTTCCTCAATCTTTCTTCAATTCCGAATCATATTCATCGAATCACTCTCTCTTCTTCTGCAATCTCGGTTATGGAGTCATTCCTCCTGGTATGCTTCAAATTTGTTGACTTTAAACTCCGATTCTTACTAATTTCTCTAAATTCCGATTTGGGTTTTACAATTCTTCTTTTCAGGAAGCAGAAAGTTGAAGACTTTACGAATCAGAGCGAACTTCTGGGAATCAATCCGATCTGGGTATTTCAAAAGATTCAAACTTTATTACTCATACGAATCCAATTTGATTGATTTGATTTGATTCTATTTAGGTTTATAAAGAATAACTATACAACCCAACTTGTGGAACCTCCTTCTACAATCGAAGTAGAAGAAGATGATGATGCAGAACCAATATTACCTGTGGAATTTACTTTGGTTGAGAGAACTTTGCAAAATGGTTTAATTGAAGAAATCATATTTTCTTCTGGTGGTGAGATTGATGTCTATGATCTTCAAACACTATGTGACAAGGTAGTAGTAATCAAAATCTACTCTTTAGCTTCTTTACTTATCAAAAAAGGTTTCATTTTTTGGGAAATGGAATTGAAGGTTGGATGGCCTCGAAGACCGTTATCGAAATTAGCTGCAGCGTTGAAGAACAGTTATATGGTAGCTACATTGCATTCTGTGATGAAGTCATCATCATCAGATTCATCAGGTGCTTAATTTGAGTAACTTCATTCCAATACTACAAAAGAGGATGTTTTTGATGAACATCTTAGCGGATTTTTGGAGAAGTTATTTGAAACAGAAGGCGATAACGAGCAGAAGAAGAAGAAGAAGCTTATTGGAATGGCGCGTGCGACGTCGGATCATGCCTTTAATGCTACTATATGGGATGTTCTTGTTGATCCTGAATATCAGGTGAAAAAACTCGTAAAGCAAGTTCGAATCATGCCTTTTTTTCATTTTGTTCAGTGTTTGATGTTGATTTAGTGTTTTTGTGTGTTTTCAGGGTCAAGGGCTAGGTAAAGCGCTTATCGAAAAACTCGTAAGAGCTCTTCTTCAGAGAGATATTGGTAATATATCGCTTTTCGCAGATAGTCAAGGTAATAATATTAAACCATCCAATGTTGCAAATTTGTAATCAAAATGTTTGGATTTTGTTCTTTCTTAGTAACTAAATTTGTCTCTTTTTTTGCAGTTGTGGATTTCTATCAAAATTTGGGGTTTGAAGCTGATCCAGAAGGTATCAAAGGCATGTTTTGGTGCCCAAAGTAGTGTAATTGTTTGATTACAAGAAAATAAGATTATTATTTGTTTGTATGATCTCTTATGATTTCTTATATGGAAGTTTCAACTGTGCATTTTGTAACTCAAAATCAATATGAGTCTATTTGAAGGAAGAAACTTTTCCGTCTTTTGCTCGAGTTGAAGATACTTTGATACCGGAAAGGAAGAAACTTCGATGGATCGATAAAAAGGCGTTGTTGTATAATAACCAAATTGTTATTTGCTCTCTGCTATTAACTTCTCTACATTACTGGTTTTGTTTTTCTTTTTATCTCCACATAAATTACAAACCAAGCAAGAAACCATCCCTTTTCGCCATGAAAATCCGCGGGAAACAACATATAAAGAAAGAAGAAGAAACTGCAAATGGATATATCGACGCGTTCTGTTTTTAGGCTTTAGCAGCTTCTGCAGGAGCAGTTGCTTTGTTGGCAATGAGCTGCTCATAAAGATCTCTGATCTTTAATCCAACAATGGTTTGGAAAAGACCGGTTCCGTTGTTGCTACCCGGGAAATCAGCATGCTTGAGCATTTGTTGAGTGACTTCGCCGTAGAATTTGGTTGAGAGGTTGCTCAAATGACTCTCTACATAAATCAGCTCGTCTAGTCTATCGAATTGCCCGTCCATCTCCAAAACCGAAACCTAAGAGAGATTATGCAATTCCACAAGTCTTTATCAATCATAATATATGCGAAATCACGGTTTAGTTTCAAAAATTCCGCAAGATTAATAACATTTTCGACATTATGCAATGTTTTCAATTAGAACTGATATATGAATGTACCTCGTGGTCGAAGTAGGAATCGGGTTCGTAGTTGAACTTGATGCCGGGGTACGAGCAAGTGAGTTTGCGGCCACAAGGAATCCACGAAATGGTTGATCCTTCATCGAATAGGTAAACCGGGCTAAAGTATTTAACACCTTCCTTCATTATCAATCTAACTCTCAGCACTTTGCCTTCGTTGTCATCCGGAATCAACTGCGTTGGAAGCACTTCTATCACCGCATCTGCGTACTGCTTTTGCGGGTCTGTATAGAACCATATCTATATTGTTAAACCAGACCAATCGATATTCCGAGAAATGAAAACCAAAAATTCTCAATTTTACCAATGAATGCATCGAAATCAGGCTTTCGTGCTTCGATACTTGCTTTGATGCTCTCTAAACTGTGACCTCTTTCGGCCATGTCCCTCTACAGATTCCGTTTATACGAGAAAATTGTCAGTAACAAAACGGTCGAATAAAATGTATAAATATATGAATATGAATTATTCAAAGTAACACACCTGAATCTTCCAAGCGAATTTAACCTCATTGCTGATGTCTAAGTAAATACTGAAGTCCAATAAACTTCTTACTCTCTCATCAAACCTTCACAAGTGTAGATAAGAAAATAAATTACAAAAATATTACAACTACCAAAACTATAGACTTAATTTATTCGAATAAAAATTTAAGACTTTATGCATATATTCAAAGATCCATAACTTTTTTATTCTGATACTGATTCTTATATATAAAATAAAACTCCAAGACTCTTAAAATCATCCAAATTCCGAATTCAAACAATCAAAAACACAATTAATTTTGCATAGAAACATCACTTAAAATGAAAGAAGAAGAAAATTCTCTAAAAACATAAAGTAAAATGAAACAGAGAGAGTGTAAAATATAAGTCCAAGATTCTTAAATTCATCCAAATTCCGACAAGAGTAGAGACTTCCAAGATTTGTCGGAGAGACAAAAACATAGTATGTGTGGCTTACATTGGGTGGAGACCTTCAATGACAAGAATCTTAGGAGGTTGAATAAGTTCAGGAGCATCAAGAAGACCAGTAACATGATTATAAATAGGTTTCTCAACAGCTACACCACTCTTAAGAGTTTTAACTTGTTCATACATAAGATCAAAGTCATTAGCTCTTGGGTCTAAAGCAGTGACTCCTTTCTCTTTACGACCAGTTCGGTCTAAAGAATGGTAATCATCAAGACAGATCACAGTAGTTGTGTCACTGATGAGTGTGTTTGAATCAGGGTTCCCTCCTCTCGGTGGCTCGGCCGCTCCACCGAAGACACTAGTGAGCCTTCTCATGAAAGTACTTTTTCCACAGCCCGAATCGGCTGCGAGGCCGATCACGATGGTTTGTTGTGCAGCACAAGTGATGAGTGTAGTGTTGAATCTACGGTTGGTTTGGGTTTGAGTACGACGGTAGAAGAAGACATGTTTTGAGGTTGATGAGGAAGAAGAAGAGGTTAAGAAGTGAGTTGAGTTGAGTGATTGTGTTGAGTAGATTGTTGAGACAGCCATTGTTTGGTTTGGTTTGGTTGCTTCCTTTTCCTCTTCTTCTCCGCCTAAGCTCTCTCTCTTTGTGTTTTTGTTTTGGGAGCTTTTGGTTTGAGTGATGAGGATTAGGATAGAAATGTGGGTAACGATTTTTGATTTTATGGGTTTTTGTGTGGTGATATAAAGATGTGATTTTATTTTTTTTGATGGGGAAAGAGAGAAATGAGAGGAGGAAAATGGGTCTCTATAGGAAATGCAAATGGCAATTGGCAAAGAAGGAGTTTTTTTGTTTTGATTTAAATGTGGTTGTGTAATGAGTGGTTCATGTTTTGGTTTCTTGAAGTGAAATATTTAGTGATTGTTGTAGATATGCATTTTTGTTTACTCTCTTTGTTAAGTTAAGATAAGTGTGGATAATATAAAGGATAGCAAAAACATTTGTAGCCATAAAAATCCAAGTAACTTTAAGATTTCCATAATGGTATTTGTTTAATTTTTCTAAGTTTAGATGATTAATTGGATAATGAAGTTTCATAGAGTGTGGAGTAGCCGATGATGATAAACTTACACAGGGCATGGAGAGACACTTGGTGGTGGTTATTTGCTTATTTCTTTTCGGTTTCGGATATTTGAATTGACACGTGGGATATTCTAATTGAAGGGATGAAGATTAGGCGTTTAAGGTCTCAAGTTGAAGGAGAGTATAAAATGTGGGTCCCGACATGCCTTCGTATATCCCCTTAATTTCGAATCTTAATGGTCTTTGAACAACTTTTCCTTTCTACATTTATGTTTTTATCAGGGCTCAAATGTATTACACTAAAAGCCTTTTTTTTTTAATCTACGAGACAATTGCATAATCATTCTGACATCAGCTTCTTATACGCATGATTGAATTTGACCATACGTTCTTGAGTCAAGTATGAATAATATTAGACAATTTATACTCAACGATAGTCATACTGACACCAGAATCCAAGATTCAGATCTTGCAAATAATCACAATGATTTTGTCTTCGGTTTCGAATGGTTATAACAATGAATTTGACCATCGTTGCAATGGCAGTACCGTTCCGAGCCTTATAAATCAATTTTTCTCGAGAAAAAGAATCGTAAATGCGCAAAGATTATAATGCTACTATTACTATAAGTATTACAAACGGAGAAGAACAAAGTATAAGAGGAAGACGAAAAAAACCCTATAGAAATGGCCGAACAAACCACTCTCTTTTGCTATTATAGTAACTAAAGAAATTTACCTCAACACAACGCAATTCAATGGTAATTACATTCATAGGAGATACAAGTATTTCAAACCTTTTATCGAAAGGGAAAATTACCATTTGTGATATATCTCTAACTCCTTTTTTACTTGTTTCCCCTAAAGTAGAGGTAAATTTTCTGCAGGGAGACAATGAGAAACACCATAAAATCAGTTATTAGTGAATTTTGAAGAATCTGTGGAGAGTATGTCCAGAGGCATACCTGAAGAACCCATAGACTTAGAAGTGATTCCAAGCAGAAGAGAGCAAAACCGATAAAGTAGAAGATCTGCATTTCATTCATTATAATCACAATTAGCTTAGCTTAATATAAATGTAACGTTATGTATAATGGATGGTATGGTTCGTACCCCGGCTAGTAAACTGTCTGAGATGACATCAATTGCTGCAAGCACACCCCTGTTGATCAAAATGAAGATGGAAACAAAGAAGTTATCGCAGAGCAGTAAAACATACAGAGACAGAGAGTCCTATAAAGCACTACAATTGAAAGATTTCTCTATTGCAAAGACAATTTAGTGCTTGTTTAAGTTATGACTCAACATTTTAAATCAACAATAACAACTTAGAGCTTTCCAAGTGAAACCCTCACTAGACTAACCAAACTACACACGAAGCATCAGATATTACGGGCACAAGAAGAATCGTAGGCTATGATTTGAAGACTTACGTTAATGATTTTCCGTGGAAAAAGATCGGAGGGGCAATGGCGGCGACGATGCAGAAGCCAATGTGAATCTGTGAAGAGCTAAGTTCAATCATATGGAATATGGAATGTATATCTGCTTACAGATGAGATATAGATTTATTATATATGAGAAGTTTTTTATAAACTCACCAAGTAGGTGAAGAAAAACAAACCAAACTTCAAAGCGCTGTCAGTCCTACAAGATCGTAAAAAAGTATTCCAATTATAAAAACTATCTTGTTAAACATGTATCAATGCTTAAAAACCGTTGGAAGAGAACTAGATTTAAAGAAATATTACCTCATTGCTCGGTAAAGCGGCCTGTACCATACCACATAAGACAATGGACATCCCATCAAAGCGTATATTGTGGCAAGGAAAAAGATTTTAACACCTATCATTTTAAACACCAGTATTAGTTCAACCAAATCCAATCAAACTTCATAAAAAAGGTTACACTATAAGACAAAACATCATAGTATAGTATAGTTCACCTCCGCCTTTAATCCAGCAGACCATGGTTGCAATGACATTGAATACCAGACACAAAACTATACCTGAATTTCAAACTCCAACAGTACAAGCCCATCAGTTCACTGCATTATTTACATTTCTCAGAAAAAGGCAGAAAATCTAAATTAGACTTACCCAACCAACTAGCAAAAGCCAGATACTGCAGCTTTTGTGCATGAACTGGTATCTCGTTAGCAATGTCATGGTGTATGATCGGGAAAAAAGGTGGCCAGTTCTTATCATCAATCTGGACACCAGCTGCAACACAATAAGATGAGTATGGTTAGGCAGAGCAGGTGGAAATTTTGAAAAATATCGTCATCAAGTTGTTGTTAGCTTACATTTAGCAATAGCATCCTCTCTTCGCTTAATATCCTGAATGAAAACAATACCAAACGAAAATGTCAATCAGTAAAAATCTAAGAAACAAAGCGAAGATATGCTTGACGAATCCGTATAAATGGTACAAACCATTTCTTTCTTCCTAAGCTCTGCTTCCCAATCAGCAAGCTTTCTCTGTTTCTGCGACGAGTCCTACACCAATCAAACACATATATGTAAGATTAACATTAAGCGAGAGAGAAAACGTTCATAAGTTTACGAAACCTAATGCCATTACATTCATGTTATCCAGTGGAATATCAACAGTAGCATCAAGGCTTTGGCCAAATTCAACAGGCCTAGACGCAGCAGGAACCCTTCCTCCGCCTTTCTGCAACATTTCATCACAAATTACAACAATCAGTACAACTATAGCATGTCAAGAGCCCAATAACCCAAGAAAAACTCCAAACGTTGAGTTTCATACGCCAAATCGCACCATATTACTCGCTAACAGTACTAGTTCCTTACGAAAAATCTAACCTAGTTCCCAGATCTAACGATACAGTTCAAATACAGTAAACAATCTGTAAATCCATAGATCTATGACCTCAATTTAAACACACAGATCGAAATCACACAGTCCTCAAGTTTCTGCTATATTCCACTAACACAAACGAAATCAAAACTCCACAAAACTCGAGATAAGTGAGAGATCTAGATTCCTCTACCGTCGACGAACACAGAAAAAAAAAAACTCAAAATCGAAATACTACGCAGGTTATTCATGAATCTGAGAATGCTTATTAGCCAAAAATAGAAAACGAAGATTCAGCGAGAAAGCGTTTACCGAAAACGGATTGACGATTTCTTCTTCCTCGTCGAAGGGGTTAGGATCGTGGTGACGATTCATCGTTAGTTAGAGATTCCTAGATTTACGAAACCGAGATTTGTTTTACTCCGATAAGATCGCCGAGATCCGGCGAGGAAAAAGGAGAAAGAGAAGGGAAAATGTTGAAAAAGATAGCACCGACTGTGTATGGATGGACTTCACTTTTTTCTCTTTTTTTCACTCATACGCAATCAAATGCGAAACGCGGAATTTGGAACCATCGGTATTTACGAAAATATCCCCCCATTATGTTCTTGATTAAATGGGCCGTTGCGGTTTTTGGTCTGGATATCAACGTAGGCCCAACAAGACTTAAAAGGCTTCTCTGGTTACCAATGAAACTGCAGTGACTTCCCCCGTTATACGCAGCGATAATATTAAAAACAAATTCAAAGCAAATGCGTTAAATTAATATTACATATTGATATTTTTCAAGATACATGTTATCATATTATAGTCTTTATGTATCAAATTATTTGATTTTTTAAAAAAATATATTTTATAAATATTAAATTAGTTGATTTTATTTTCCTATGTACAAAAATAATATTTTTTATCTTTTGTAATTAATTAAATTTTACAGTATTTTCTGCGGTTAGTTCAATTATTTTTATTTAAATAATAATTAATTTTTTAGCATAAAAAGTATATAAAATTCTATTATTTATGTTGTTTTTTCAAACATATATGCAACATTCTTAAACATTACCAACAATAATACAAAGGTAATACTTAAACATTTTATTCATGTCATACATAATGGTAAATAATATTTTAATAATAAAATAGCAGAATTTGTGTCTTAAAATTTTAAAAAATATATATATTTGATATAATTTTTCACTATTTATTTATCATTTGTGTTACGTTTTAAACATTTTTATCCTCTTCATTTTTTTATAACCTGCTTGAATTTTTTTAAAAACAAATTCTTGCAATTTTTGTTAAGACATATATATTAGTGGTGAAAAAGTTTAAACTTATTTTTGTTGTTGTAGATTTTGAATTAATTCGATTAGTCAATAGATTTTACCAATAAAATTTATACGATTTTGAATTAATTCAACTAGTTAATAGATTTTACCAATTAAATTTATACTTGAATAGGTAATGCAAAAATAATATAAACTAATACTTTAAGGCATGGTATTAAAAACCATCCATGTCCCATCAAATAAATTAAACGTTTTTAAAGTGGTAGAAAAAACATTTTTAGCTAAAAGCATACGTATTTTTTTTAATAGTTTAATCACGTGATTTGGTAAATATTATTTAAGGAATATATAGTTTTAGTTGATTCCAAATTAATTTTCTTTCAGAAATAAATGTAAATTAGTTATGGAAGTTTTGGTAAGAAATTTTATTATCATTTGAATACAGTCAGATTTTTAATATAATCAAATGAATTTTAAGAGAATGGCATTAGCTCATTTATAGGTATAAATTTTTGTGTTTTGGTCCACTAAACATTTTGTCATGTCACATTTATGGCTTATAATATCATGTTAGTTTTGTGAGAGTAAAGTTTGGAAAGATATTGGGGAGTCAAGTTTGAGGATAAAGTTTTTTTGGAAAAATCATCTCCTAAATAAAATATAGGGGATTGGGAATTTTTTTTTATCGTTAGAGGGTTAGAGCATGATTATAGGTGAGTGTTAATTTGGGATATTAAGTAATTTTTTAATAATATATTGTGTAGTATAAAAATAAAAACCCCAAAATAAAAGCATCTCCATCCATAAAGATCTTCAAAAAAATATAACTTAGTAATTTTAATATTATTTAATTATTTATTTAAATGTTAATTCATTAAAAATACATTCAACCAATCACAACATACCATTTAATAAGACACAAGATCTTAAAGTTCTTGTTTTAGAACTTTTCTTCATTCTCTCTCTTCTCTTATATTTATTTTTCATTTTTTTGTGACACAAGATCCTTGGTAAGACACATGGATGGAGATGGTCTAAGATGTTATAAGTGTTAAAATTAGCACTTGTAGAGTAAAAATAAGAACTTCAATATAAGATCCAGATATTATTATATTTATTTAAATTTACTTACCACCTCTAAAACTTAACAATAATATGCTCTTGTAATGTATCCCTTGAACCGAGGCTTCATCACCCTTTGACCGTCCTATTAATTAGTCTTTTAATAACAATATAGTATACAAAATGGAATTCCTTCTATAATCAAACATGTCAGCATTATACACAGATTACGATGTGTTCTCCTCCGTACTTGACCGTTATCTTTTTTGTCCTTTTCCTTCACACCATTATCTTAACCATAAAAGCAATTGTATCTTTACACCGTTCTCTTAACCGTACGTTAATTTAAGTATTACAACTAAGTTAGTTGATATGAAACATCATTTTGTATATATTTTATTCATCGATTAACTGATTGGGGTGTAGGACATGCGTTTTATCCGAACCCGATATTCGTACCCAAACCCGATCCGAAAAACTATGCATAAAATGCCCGATCAAGTTTCAATTTCTTAAGGTTCGGTTATCCGTACCCGATCGGGACCTGATTCCTCCTTTTTTTTTATAAACACACATTAGTGATTAGAGTTGGATGTCATTGATTAATTGGTCAATTATTGATTAATTGGTTTTGTTATTGTAAATCACTGATTAATTGGTCAATCTTATTGTTGAAAAGTTTTCTTATTATTACTTTTTTAATAACCCATAGTGAATTGTTTAGATTAATGGAGATAGTTGCAGCTTAGTCAATATTGTTCCAAACAAAAAAACGGATTTCGTCAATTTTGAGTGCTTTGTTTTTAAAATTTGGAGATGATTCCGGTACAACTGTTGAACGGTTACCGTTCCTTTACACTTCACTGTTTTCACATTGTTCTTAAGAATTATAACTTATTCATTAATATGTAGCTTCGATTTCTTGACTTGATTGAAAAATTATTCCCTTACACTTCCTATGTTCATTTTTATAAGTCTGTTTTTTTTTGTTGATTACAGTGCTATTTCGGGCTTCGACAAAAAAAAAAACTATTTCGGGTATAGCTCGGGTATACCCAAACCCGATTCGAACCCGACCCGAATATGATCGGGTATTATATCTCTAAACATATGATACCCGATACCCGAAATACCCGATCCGAACCCGATCGGGTACCCGAACGCCTAGCCCTATTGGGGTGGGTTAATGTTTCTCATTATTACTTCTTCCGTTTTTAAAGAATTTTTCTAATATTCTTTTATATCTCAAAGATAGAACTTTTGATCTCTTAGGCTTTATTTATGAAACAATAATGATGAATTGTAAATTTCAAAACATATTAATTGATTTTTTGAATTAAAATTAACTTACTACTATAGAAAATTGTTTAGTGCAAAAAAAAAAACATTTCATCTAACTTCAATTTGTTTGTTTAGGTTTAGTAAAAACTCTAAAACATATTTGCTAAAAACGGAGGGAATTTATCATAAACAGATAGCAACAAGAAGATGACACAAAATACAAGGAAGACGAGACGATACAAACAGAATGGAATACTAAACTACTACACATGTGAAAATATATTTTTTTGGCTTGATTAGAAGAGGAAGCACACAGAGGAAGGGCTTAGCAAGCGAAGGTCGTTCATACTTTGTTTGATATATAAAATGATCATACATGAGGAATCAGATCATCGGGTTGATTGGCAGTTTCAGTGGTCTCATTGTGTTTGGTATAGAAGTTGTACATAACAAAGATGAACCAAAAGACGCACATAATAACAACAGCGAGGGCGAAGACCGGAGATATGAGTGAAACAAGGATATTATCTGCGATGGCACCAAATAAGTGACTTGCGCGGCTAATTACAAAGTGGTGGCTGAGAGTTTGGTTTCGTCTGAGGTTGACTTCACATACAAGAAGGACGAAATAGATAAGGGAGAACGGTAAAAAACAAAGGAGAGTCGGGTCACGGATCTCTGCATTTGGTTGGGTAATTTGAAGTAAACTGAGTACGATTGCTTTGATGGTTAAGATAACGGTGTGAAGTACGGAGGAATACACATCGTAATCTGTCTTCTCATCACCTGAACTAATTTGAGAGGACATGTTTGTGATAGTAGTGGACATGATTGTGTTTTGTACTATAAGGTTTGGTGTGTGTTTGTTTTGATGGCCTTATAACGAGCTCGGTAGTGATATATATATATATAATATGGTTCTCACGTGCAATACGCTTTGATTATTATCAAATCAATACGTTAATTTCTATTACAGTTTAGTTTATTATTTTTTATTTTTGGTCAAACAGTTTAGTTTATTTAAAATTCCATTTTGTATACTTTATTTTACTCACTGATAAATTGCTTGGGGTTTGTTAAAGTTTATAAGAGCATCTACATTGGTGAGATTTTTATGGTCTCATAAAACATATTTGTTAGTTTTAATATTAGTTTATTGTTTGAGACTCAATAAGATACTGTTAATAAATTTGTCTCTAATGGTGAGACTGGTGTGGGTATCATAAAATTTTTTTTTTTAAAAAAATATTTGCAAAATAGAAAATAATCAAAGTAGTACATATATAACAATAGAAGATTATAAAAAAGGGTATCATAAAACATCTAAGTAAACATGTTTTGTTTCCAAAAAAAAAAAAAATTCACCCGGTCCACTTAGAGCTCGACACGTGTCTCCGTGAGACGATCTCTAGAGTCTTCCTCGGGTGAGACTGTCTCAGCCAAAAACTAACCAAATAATTTTTTTTTTTTTTAATGATAAGAACTCCCTAAAAACACACAATTAATCATGGTCTAATTATTGCATGTGTGGTTGTAAATGAGGTTAAGATCGCACCTCCATTAAGAGGTTTTCTATAGGTTTCTAAACAATAAAAAAATTTTAAAAAAATAAAGAAGTACGAAAGATGATGAGAAAAGGTTACTGGTTGAGATTTGAGAACTTTGAGAACCGTTCTCAAACCCACTTACCCATTTGCTCCTATCTTAATGGTTCAATATTTTTTTGGTGATTTAAATTTAAAGAAACACTCAGTTACATTAAAATAATATTGATAAGAGATTAGGTGTGTGTTATTTTGGTCAAACATTATAGGTGGTGTTTGATATTGGAAACTTCACATTACAGTTATTACTAATTCATTTTCTAATAAATTATAGGTGTTAGATCTTATGTACACCATGCATCAAATATACGGTTTTTGCCTCGATAAAAACAAATTCTGAATCCGCCACCAACAATCATCACAACAAACCTATATTTAATGTGTTATTTTACAATTGTTTGGAACATGGGGCTTTGGGAATAGAAGAAAACAAAATGATGAGAAGACTCACAAGACCGCAATGCTAACTGTAGTAAAAGAGATGTCAGACTGTCAGTAGTACACCCAGAGCAGAGTAGTTATGGTATACAAATTTCTAATATATGGTCTTTGGTGTTTCACCATTTTTGTGTAGGATTTGGTGTTGAGTTGGAGAAGATTTTACACCCAAATAAGATTTGGTGTAGGATTTAGTGTAGGATTAGAAATACTCTAAGAAAATTTGATGAAGCATCAAAATTAGTGCGTGAATATACAGGTCCGGGGCCTGATAATTTGGAATTTGATTTAATTGATTGGATCAAGCAATGGATTGTTCTTGAGCTCCACTTTATAATTCAACCAACTCAACACTCTTACAATTCCCTTTCATTTTCGTAAGGTATTCATTAAAATATATCTATATCATATTTTAAGGTTTACACAAACCAAAGTTACGAGAAGATGATATGTGTCACCTATCTTTTTTTACATTAATTTTTTTAAAATTTATTTATTTAAAGGAATAATAAAAATGATGTGTTCTCTTTCAATAATTTTGACAATTAATTCCAATAATTTAATATCTAAATTCAATGTTAAGTAATTCCAATAAGTTACAATATATCATATATACATAATGTGTTATTGAATTTTTAGTGGTTAAGAAAATAGTTCTTTTAAAAAAAATTATCAAACCCAACAATAAATCATACTCAAAATTTCCACAAATTATGAATAGAGAAAAACTTGTTTCCATCCTTTTTTTTCTTCACTAGTAATTTAACCCGCGCATGCGCAGTTTTTTTATATAAAATTTGTGAAAAATACTTATACGACATATATTCTTAATTTATATATAGTCTAATTAAACTCCGTGTTTGTTGCTAAAAAAAAAACTCCGTGTTAAAATGAAAAATAATATGATATTACAATGATATTATAACTTTCATTTATTTCTTATCATAGCATAACGTTCACGTATTTTATATTATTTCTTTTGTTAGCATACTTTACATGGTTCAACCTTTCTCTCTTTATTGCATTGTACAAAGAAACGATTCATATAAATTTAGTATTTTCTGATTTTGTTGAAAATTTGATTGTATAAGTTTAGTATTTATATCATCTTTTGTTTTTAGCCATGATATACCAACTCAACTTGAAGACGTGATTATGGCCAAGCGAAATGGCAACTCAAGTACAAAGCAGTACCAAAGATACCTTCGATTTTCTAGATTTGATATGGCGATAGAATTGTCAAGAAACATTTCATGCAGTGTCTCTGCCCGACTTTATTCAGCGATTACTCCTTTATAACTTTTCTCTATATCCATATACACCAACACATATGTAGTATTTTTTCCTCAACTTCAGTGATCTCATATCACGATTTTATTTTTATGTTGAGGCCTTAAGTTTTTCCATCACCTATGATCCATACATACAACGTTTCAGCCACCACATGTAGAATAGTCCCCTTGCTCTTACTTTCTTAACTCCAAAATAACATTTGTTAGTGTTCTCCCTTGCCTTCTCATGTTGCAACCTTATCTTCTTCTCACCCTGCCCGAGTGAAATAAAACAAAAGTAATTTATAGATGAAACCATTAAAAATTCAAACACTAAAGTCAATACTTCACCAAGAGGAACTCCTTTTTCGCATACTTTCTTTCATGTTCCCTCCCACTGATTATCCAACCCAAGAATTTGATACCTCATATTTTGATTTTCCAATCCTCATCGTAACCCATTAGTCGTGATTTGTTCGGATAAGAAATAATTTCTCTGTTTTTACCGGTTTGTTTTCTTTTATTGGAAAAACCATTTTAACCTCCACAACCTCTTTGAGTTTCGTGAGTAATTCCTTGTTGCTGAATTCTTTCCTTCAATGTACCTGCCAACTGTTCTTGGTAAATCCTTTGAATATGTTCTTCACTAAATTTGTATCCTTCTTCTCTACTTGAAGTCAATCTCCTTCTATGTGATAACCATCGGTTACTTATCTCTTTCTTCGTAGAGATATAGAGATCTCCATTCCGTCATAGACTCCCTATATTCTAGTTTTTGCAAATGATTAAAACAAAATTAATTGTTTGACATACAATATACTCGTGTTTGTAGAACTCTCACAACCAAAACTGATTGTTAGACATCTAATCATGACCTCTCGTTCCATTAGTTTATATAAAAAACAGAGAAGAGATGCGTTGTTTCAAATGAAACATTGTATCTGACTGGAAAATTAGGAAGTAAGTAACTCAACTATAGATCACATCCTTCGTTTCTTTCCCCTTAAAACTTTTACTGTACACGTGTCAACACCACAGTAACCGAACCCATCTTTTATAATATATATAAATAAATAATAATAACTTGATTTTGATCCACGCCATGCGTGGGAATATAAATTTCAGTTTATTGTATAGTAAACATATATTGTTTTGAATCATATATACCAAAATATTAGATAAATAATCATGTCCACTACAAAAAAATTTCGATTGGTTTTCGAATTTTGAGTATCTTAATAATAAGTCTTACGTTTTAAATCAAAAAACAAAGGAAAAAATGAAGGAAATAAAGTCTTTGTTTTTTTTGTAGATGGTGGTTGTTAGATATATATTTTTGTGTTTGTTAGCTTATATATAGGGAAGTGGTGTTGATAGTCTTATTTTAGGTTTGAAAAAGAAGGAAAGTTATATATATAAGTGTTTATTTCAGAATTTTATTTAAAATTTTAGGAAATTTTAGGAAATATTTCGTAATGTTGATAAATTTAGAAATGTGTTATTATTTTAAATTTATAATAGGATAAGAATTATCTCTTAAAACACTCTTAGCATGACACATAAGATTTTTTAAGTTAGAATGTCTCTTAGCATGACACATAGGATTTTTTAAGTTAGAATGTCTCCTAAAGGTCTCAATGAGTGACACCTAGAATTTCGAGGTTTTAATGTCTCCTCAATTAATATATATAGGATATTACTCTAATCACACTTAGAAACAAAACCCACTTCACCAATATATCAAATGCAAAAAGTTACAGCAAAACAATTAAGAGAATAAGAAAAAAATATAATCAAGTAGCAATTTTTTACTTCTTACGAGTCAAGTCTCTAATGAAATAAAATAAAAATGCATTCGAACATCTCGGTTGAGATGATGTAAATGTCTCGATGAAAATCATGCATTCTATAAGTTTATATCAATTCATATACAAATTTTTATAAATAAACTATCTCTTTCGTTTTACATACAATATTGTACATGTCCAATAATTTGCTATGAGTGTAGTTTTCGAACCTAGATAATTGTTCACTATAAACATTAGTTTTTGCTAATATTAATTACAAAAATAAAATAAAGAAAAGATCAATTATTGTATATTGTATTATGTTAATTTCAAATCCACGCAACGCATGGACAATCCCTAGTAGTATATATTTAGTTGTTACCCTTAATGGTTTAGTTATACATCAAACAGTTGGAAATTTACCCATTGTACATGCAAAAATAATAATTTGTTCATGTACATTTATACATCTATTAAAGTCGTGCACCACAACATTATATGTTTTGTCTCAACAAAAGAAATTCAATTACTACAATTTATTACTAAAATAATAAAAAATAATCGATGCAATTTATGTACACTTAATGAGTAAATGCAATTTATTTACATCTGAAATATAATGGATGCAAATGGTTGTTCATTTAGAAGAATAAAAATAGTTGTTCATCTAGAAGGATCCTATGTCACTTTGGATTAGGTGATGTCACTCTAGTTTTACCCAAAACTCTTTGTATTGTAATCATGTTTTTTTTTTTTTTACCATGATTATTCTCCTACTAGATAATTGCTCTATGTAATACCAAACTTTTCATTCTAAATGATATTTAAAGTTTAGCAAAAAAAAAAAATGTAGTTGGAATTATGTCTCCCACTAGATTTTTACCATTTGAATGGAAATTGTAAATTTTTAATGGTTAAGATATTACGAGATCGCGAGGGGTTCTCCAAGCCATTGTTATTAGGCTACTGTAGGAAAGTGTTAACTGACCCAAAATTCTCTTAAATGTCTGAAAAGTTGCGTGAAGGATGAGTAACAAAAGAGGCTTTGTCCTGAGGTTGAATATAATTTTTTTGGCTTCACCATTTTTTGGAATATCTAAGAAGTGTATAAACCTCGATGATCATGATTTTATGCCCCATGAGATTGGACCAAATACAACAAATACAAGTATTCTTGATATCGGTTGTCATAAAAAATGTCGAGGAAGCAGTGATGAAAATCAAAACCAGAGTTCACACAGATGCAGGTAGTTCCATGTAAAAAGAGATCAATATTTGGATTCCAGTGGACTAATCTGAGTATAGATTAAAGGTGTAATATACTTACATGGCTGATCATCCAAGTATTTCATTTTCGGCGTCCTTGAAGTTTTAAAGGTCTCTTATCTTTTATTATCATTCACACTTAACATAACATTGACATAATATGATTATATTCTTTTTCCGTAGCTTGAACACAATGTCATCAAAGAAAAGATTACAACATTCTTGCGGCCCAAGAAACCTCTTAACTCTCTTCATCGCTTCAGGAAAATACATAAAGCGTTTAAAAGCCAAATAAAACCACATACACACACACACAAACAGCATATTGTGAGTTCCTTAATTAGCCAGTTACAAATAATCCAAACATTACACAGTGTTAAACTGTTAATCAAACACAAATACAACATAAAAGTGCACATCAAGTAACAACTGAACTAAGAACAAGCTACGTAAAAGAAGACGCAATAACAAACAAAACAGAGTAACGTATCTGTTTATTATAACAGACTTACGAAGGTGCAGTAGCTCTAACATCGAATCTGGAAGCTGCGGAAGTGATACCAGCTTACTGCATCCATTGGCCCCAAGTTGCACTAGACGAGAGCATTCCTTAACCCATGGACCAATCTCTTGAATTCCTCTATCGGTCAAGTGAAGCTCTGTGACGATGTTGTCAAAAGCATGCAGGGAAGGGTTTTTTTTTTTTTTTTTTTTCATATGTTAAACAACACAATTAAGATTGTCTGTTACTGTGTAAACCATAATTTCAAATATTCAATGCATAACTAATAGAAAATAGAGTATTTTCATTGGCAGGCGAAAAATTATACTCTCTTTGTTTTTAAAAGATTGATGTTTTGGATTTTTTTTTTTTTTTTCGAAAGATTGATTTTCTAAACTTTACTTTATGTTGTGGTAAAATTTGCCACGAAACTTAAGATAACAATCGTGGTAATGTTGTCACACACATTGTCGTGAAACCCGATCCGTGGCAATATTTACCACAATGTCGTATGTGGCAATAAACAGTTTTTTTTTGTAGTCTCAAACATTGGACATGAATTTTCATAGATGCCTAGTGTTCGGGAAAAAAATCGCTGAAAAGCCTCACAAGCTATGATGTCAGAGAGGTTGGCCACGTATCCACCTTTGAAAAGCAAAAGAATTTTTTAATTTCAAATAAAAATACGTACATTTTGGTAGAGATGAGACCGCATAAGACTTCGATATATACCTCATAGAGTTCGTCAGAGATCAGTCCCATTCGATGAGCATATGGAATCTTGGAGTTATGATCTTGTTCAAGATGTGTTGACGGGTTCCCAAGAACATAACCCTGTAAATAAACGATGTTTTCATTGAAACAAGATTTTATAAATCTTTATATAAATTTATAATCTCATGAACATTAGAATAAAGATATTGGTGAACCTTAAGATTGATTAGAGGTGTGTTGCCATGTTCATTTCCTGAGCAACATTAATACGCAAGAGGTTGTAATAAAGTGGGCTAAGTAAAAAAACAAATCTAGAGTATACATTGTTTATGAAGGAAATTGATTATCATGACAAAGAAATTTAAAACAAACAAACCTATTGAAATATGTTGAACAATGGCTGGAACAACTATACCGGCGTAAGAATCTCCATCTACATAAAAAGGATTTAAAAGAAACTCTTGATGCTCCACTAACCACTGCAACACAACAACAACAACAAGAATCGAAAAGATTTGAATACTTAAGACTCCAACAAAACACTTAGAAGAATGCTTCAAGAAAACAAAGACCTTTTGAAGAAACTCATAAGTTTGTTTTGCTTCTCCTGTGTCACTTGGCTTATGAACAAGAGGAATTGTTGAGTAAGAGAAGCCAGTCCCAACAGGTTGATCCAAGAATATTATGCTAGCTTCCTGAAAAATATCATCCAAATCAACAATCTTGAAACCGATAAAACCGAAAAGGACAAAAAACACAAGCCTAGTTATAGTTTGTGATAGTCAAATCACCTTTGTCCAAGAATAAGAAGTGGGGACAAGAGAAGGCAAACCTCCATTATAACCATCAGTCTTGAAAGTCAAAGGCCCTGCACTTAACTAAATAACTTGATATAGAGAATCAATTAAAAGGTCAAATCTTTTTTAGTTTTTTTTTCTTCTGGAAATTACCATTTTCGAAAGCAAGAGCAGAGAGAGCAGTGCAAAAAGGTCCTCCAGTTAACCAAATAAGAAGAGGATCTTCTTTAGGATTGTTCTCTGATTTGATGAATTAGTAGAAAAGTTTAACTTTCTCTTCCTCACCAACACCAATGTAGCTTTTCACAAATAATAAACAAAGATTTATTAAACTCATTTGGTTTGTGTTATCTGATAGTAATGAATATTGTAAAAGCAGAGGAAACAGACCCAGTTTCAAGGTGAAAAGGAAGAGGACCGTCAAAACCGGGAAGATAGCTAATCAAAGAGGCTGATTCAGCACTATGTTTAGTCAATATGTACACTTGAAGCAGAAGAAGCAACTTCAGTTTCCATGCTTTAGTCATTCTTGATTATAACTAGATTTCTCTTCTTTTTGTTTTGTTTTGTAAGATGAGTGATATTATTGCTTTAGTCATTCTTGATTATAACTTAATTACGCTAACAATATAATAATACTTCCTACGTAATGTCACAATGAAGGCCCTTGTTTCACTCATCTTGTCGTTATATAAATTTACATTAAAGAAATAAGAAAGTTATGATAATATAGTTGATGATCATGGACCAACATCATCGACTAGCCAGTCTCACTTGATTACTAATAAAAGAAATTTATTTGTACTCATTTCGCCCGCCCGTTTCACTTCCGCGCCGGAGGACTATCTTGGATTTGCTATGTATGAACAAAAGTTGATATTTACCAAATATTAAGCGTAAGAATTATTTTTGGGATCACACATGTATCGGAAAAATGCAAATTAAACCCCAAAAATCTTTTATTTGATGAAAAAAGCCAACAAAAAAGGTAGTGATAATTAAAAAACCCAACTTTTTAATTTAACGCAAATTAAAACCCAACTTTTCAGTGCAACGCAAATTAAACCCCAATTTTTTATTTTAAACCAATTCAACCCTTAAAACAAATATTTTTAAATCATTAACATATTTAGAGGTTTAATGGTCTAATTTAGGGGTTTACATTCATTAAAAACCATTATCAATAAATCTATTCATATTCAAACTATATATTTTTTTTAAAATCCTCACAAGAATGAACACAAAAATTATATCATCTTTTCCTAACTAATTAGTTGTTGAACTAAGAGGTATCGCGTGGGTAAAAGGAGAACTTCCGATATTTACGTTTCAAAGAGATCATTGTTGTTGGAGATGGCAAAACAGTTATAGAAGCGATTCTCAAACCATATGAGTTGCCTAGGTAGAAGTTCTAAAAAATAAGTTTGAGTACTGCACGTTCGAATTAGAAACATTGAGCTCAAACGTCATTGCACAGGATATAGCCAAGAGAGTGTTATCCGTGATGGGCATTTTCAACTGTATCTCGCGTTAAGAGGTGGCTCCATGATCGTATTGCCCGAGAAGCCCTTTGATTATTTGTGAAGCATGCTTTAAACCTTTGTATTAGGCTAAATTTAAATAATGTTAAACTATTAGCCTTTAAATTTGTTAACAGTTTAACATTATTTAAGAGAATTTTTATGACATGTCACTCTTGGCATGCCACCTTATAGTTATGTCATCGTTTGAAAATCTTTACAAGAATGCCATTTTTTTTTGAACTTAACTTTTATATTTTTTGGGTTTGGATTAATCATTTTATATTTAAGGTATAATTTTTGGGGTAGAGTTTAGGGTTTGGTTTTTGCTAAAGAGAAAAATAAATTAATGAAATTTTCAAACGTGGCATATTTGAAAAAAATATTTTCAAAGTGACATATTTGTAATTCCCCCATTATTTAATTATAAAGTATAATTTTTATTAAATTAAAATATTGAAATTTAATTTCCGTTAAACTAAAAAGTTGGGTTTTAATTATCACCACAATTGTCGAATTGAAGATTCGGTGTCCTTGGAGTTTTAAAAATCTCTTATCTTTTATTATCGTTCTCACTTAATATAACATTGACATAATATGATTAAATTATTTTTCCGTAGGTTGAACACAATGTCATCAAAGAAAAGATTACAACATTCTTTGGTCACGCTCGATCTCTTCATCGCTTCAGGAAAATGCATAAAGCTTTTAGAAGCCAAATAAAACCACAAACACACACACACACACACACACACACACACAAAAGCAGCATATTGTGAGTTCCTCAATTAGCCAGTTACAAATAATACAAACATTACACAGTGTTAATCAAACACAAATACAACATAGAAGTGCACATCAAGTAACAACTGAACCAAGAACAAGCTACGTAAAAGAAGACGCAACAACAAACAAAACAGAGTAACGTCACTGTTTATTTTAACAGACTTACGAAGGTGGGTGCATTCGTAGAAGTTGGCTCATCTCAGTCGCTTATACAAGCCGGCGACGTTTTGAGCTCCCCCAATTCATACCTGAAAATCTCTCGTCGTCTTCGTCTTCCTCAGAATCTTCATCGCTGCTACCTCTGAAGCTCCCATATTTTTCATCAATATCAAGCTCCAAGAGTTGGAGTACCCCGCATTCTTTTATCTTCCAGGGGAAATAGTCAGTTTTGAGCTTGAACTCGAAAATAAGCTCGGTGGAAGTCACCTCCTCCTCTACTTCAGAGTCGAACTCTGCTTCCAAGTCGAATACGTACAAATGCTGCATTTCAAGTCGACTTGTACGTATTCAATCTCATTCAATCTCATTCAATAGTAGTACGCAAAGGTATCAAAAACGCAAAGGAAAGTGGATGAACCAATCTCTTGAATTCCTTTATCGGTCAAGTGAAGCTCTGTGATGCTGTCAAAAGCATGCGGGGAATTCTTGAGGTTTTCATGGTATGATATTTCGAATTCCTTAAGATAAGGCCATGACCTGATTGACGAAGGGACTTCTACTATCGCAGTTCCCATGAGATAGAGAAATTTGATGTTTGTGGAAATCTCAGGAAAAGTTTTTATCATCGAGCAATCAGTGAGATTGAGTTCGATGAGAGATTCCAAGTTGATGTTAGTTGGAAGAACCTCTAACTTTGAGCATCCCTTCAAATTAAGCCCCGTCAATCTTTGACGGTTTCCAATAGAGGAGGGGAGTTCCACTAGACTTGAACAACCAGTGAGATTTAGTTCTTTGAGATTAGTGACATTCCCGATAGAAGAGGTAAGTTCCACTAGACTTGAGCATCCTATGAGATTTAATTTTTGGAGCTTAGGTGCTTTCCCAAAGAAAGGGAGCTTCGCCAGATTTTCGTATCCAAAAAGATCTAGTTCTTGGAGACTCAATGCATGTCCAATAGAGGAAGGGAGCTCCACCAGACCTGAGCAATTAGTGAGCTTTATTTTTCGGAGATTAAATACACAAATAGAGGAAAGGGAGCTCCACCAGATTTGAGCAATGACTCAGATCTAATATTTGGAGATTAAATGCACGCCCAATAGAAGAAGGGAGATTCGTCAGACTTGAGCATCCAGTGAGGTTTAATTCTTGGAGACTAGTAGCGTATGAGAGATCAGGAAGCTCCTTCAAGTTGCTAGACCAACTCAGATCAATCCACCTGAGATTTTGAAGAACCTGTACAAACAAATAAAGACAGAATACATGAACATTTTAAATACATATACAATTAGAAGTTGAACACATAAAAAAAAATGCACAAAAAACAAACAAAAAAACACCTCGATGCTAATTTGCTAAGGTAAACCAGAAAAACTTCGATTCAGTTATGTGTCCCATTAAGTTCATACTGAATGACTATGACTACTGATTAGCATTTAACAAAAATACAAACATATTTTCAAAAAAAGTTGAGTCTACTTTTTCAAGCTAAATTACTGTACAAGAAAATATATTATAGATTGGAAGTAAAATTTGAACTTTAAGAGAAAGAAATTATAAAATTACTTACTTTGGTATCTTCCCAAAGCTTTTCAAGCTTGCTGTAAACCATTTTTAACTGGACAAGGTGCTCCAGGTTATTAGTAATTGGCAAACATGTCACTGGCGAATGCTCCCAATCTAATAATCGAAGGTTTGGAGATATAGATTTTATATGTCCCGACAAAGATGCTATGTTTGGATCACCAAGATCAGAATGCAATCTTAAGAACTGAAGG
Source organism: Draba incana (assembly GCA_963576765.1). Taxonomy (NCBI): domain Eukaryota; kingdom Viridiplantae; phylum Streptophyta; class Magnoliopsida; order Brassicales; family Brassicaceae; genus Draba; species Draba incana. The sequence goes on along the minus strand of OY755206.1, from coordinate 39,516,240 downwards.
TCAGACATTCCTTCAAAGGCTCTCTCACGTATTTTTTCCCAAGTCATACCGTGTGTGGATTGTATGCCTATAACACTTCTATCCATCTGAAAAAAACCCGAAAAATTAAGTAGAGATGATAAAATAAAATCAAGGTGTAATAAGCAATGCAACAGAAGAGTTATGGGAAAACTTACTGGTGTAGGATCAGTGAGAACTTTACGAATATCGTCATCATACAAAAACGGTCGCTCCAGAGGCTTAAGATTATATTGTTCACGAACAATTTCTTTACCCAGTTGGGCTAGCAAGCTATGCATCGTTATCATTCCCCAATCAGTAGATATGAGAGATTTCCTAGCTAATACTTTAATCCCTTGCCTCACATTCGGGCAACTCTTCACAAGATGCTGAACCACTTTCTCAGCCGTTTCATTGTTGAAATAGCAAGCTATATGATTGAATATACTTTTATCTTCATCAATCAAAGCATCATAACTGACCCTCAAAACACCCTCAATACTTTTGTTAGGGCTAGCCTTTACCCTTTTTAGTTCATCTAACCACTCCTCCTTGGGCATTCCCTTGAAGTGGGAGCCCATAACCTCTAGTCCTAGAGGAAGATATCCGACAAGGTGTACAACTTCATAATTAAAGTTTGTGAAACCATCTTCAGGCGACTTTTGACCAAAAGCAGACATGCAGAACATTTGAAGAGCCTCATTAGTTGATGGATAAGGCACTTTGTATATAGCGTTGATCATCTCATGTGCGTTCAAAACACTTAGATCTTCTGTTATGATGATAATCCGACTTCCAGGACCAAACCATCCAGTACCTCCAGCCAGTGCATTTAGTTGTGCTACCTGGTCCACATCATCAAGAACGACAAGCACTTTCCTGTCTTTCAACCTTTCTTGTGCGACTCCTAAATGCGTAGTAAACTCGATATCTTTGTGCTTGGTCAACTGAAACAACATTTTTCTCTGTAGTTTCAGTTGTGCATCAAGCTTATCGAAACAAGGTCTTGGATACTCTCCTCTAATATTCTTCATGATTGCACTAAATGGGAAACTATTGGAGAGGTTTTCAAACACACAATCGGCAATGGTACTCTTACCAATCCCAAGAGGACCCCAAATCCCAATCATCATCACTTCATCCTTCAAATCTAGTCGTAACAACAAATTTATACTTTCAATATGAGCTCTCATCCCAATCAAATGATCACGTGAGAGTGGCAAAGGATTTAGCAGTTTCCTCATATCAGCCGCTATTTTTTCGATCATGTCCGATTCATTATCCCTAACAAAGAGAGATCAATTTACACATCAATTTAATAAATACTTTTGAAGTACTCTCATTTACACATTCAGAACTATTTTAGTTTTATAAATGATAAAAGCAAGATGAAATCTAGAGGACGGACCCTTTTTTTAAATGGTAACCGGCGATTGTGGCCACACCCTCCAAAGCTTTTCTCCATGTCTCAGTTTTCTCCTTGGTTTTACCTCGACAAGTTTCTTTGAAGACCTTTCCAAAATATCCGGTCTGCTTCTTTACATCAGTTGGATCTACTTTATAGAAAATGGTCAAGACCTTTTGACCCAACACTTTGTCCATGATCTCCACCAATTCGTCAAGACACCACGACGAAGAAGCGTAGTTCTTGGAGAGCAAGACAATGGCAATCTTAGATTCTTTGATCGTCCTTTTGAGTTGAGGACCAATGGATTCGCCTCTCGTCATCTCGTTATCGTTGAAAAAGCTGATTCCTGTCGTATTGAACTCCTTCTTAATGTGACTGAGAAAGCTATTGCGTACATCTGGCCCGTGGAAGCTCGGAAACACATCGTATTCCCAGCTTCGAGACGAAGGAAGTGAAGGAGACAAAGAAGAAGAAGTAGAAGCCATTATTGGACTCTGACAAAGAAGAGATGGAGGAGAAGCAACTATTTTGTTTTCTTGGTCTCTGATCTTACCATAAACCATATAAAAAAAAATTGTTGCTATGATAGAGAGAAGATCTAAGATCACAGATTCACAGATCTAAAGTGGGAGAAACTGGAAATGATTAACAAAGACGCGTTGTATATTTCAGAGAAGCTTTTATGAGGGTTGGTTTACACGCCCTTCGATAACCCTATAACATTTTCTTACTATTATTTGTGATGGAAAAGCACCATTCAAGATTAATTGGTCCTTTAATTTGCAATAAACATTACACTACTTTATGTTTTTCCGTAATTTACGTGGTGACTTCTCATACTCTCTTTCGAAAGGTAGTAACTCAGAAAGTGGTTGTGGCACTTAAACTTACTTTAATATATATAGATTGGTTGAAAAAAAAAACATTTAACTGAGGTCTTAAGGTTAACACTAAACAGACGTAGCAAGAAGAAGGATGACATGATTAAGTATTAAAAACATTACAGGGCATGCTGAAACTGATTTGTGTGTTTCCAAAACAGAACAATAATTATGCTGGTTCATGAGCTGAAGTAATGCTAAAATTCCAGAACGATGACTTTGTGGACTGCCGGCGGTGAACTTGTCCGTTTTATCACCGAAGTTTGGGAATGTTTGGTTATTGGTGGAGGCAATATCCATAGTTTCTATTTTGTTCATTGCTGCTTTATTGATCTTTTTATCTCTTACAACGTTATTTATAAGCAAAGTTGTGCATCGATTATCTTCCGTGTTTTGACTTTTTGTTGGGACTACTATGAGTTCAAGGCTCTTGCCGCAAAACATCCCCTATATATTATTAGAGAGGGGATTTCATAGAAAATTATGACAATTTTATAGCACTAAACAATTGTGACATGGAAATATGACATAGCAATCAGCTCTCTAATGGGCCAATTAACCTTAACAACAACTTTTAATTTTTTTGGGCTATAGCAAATTCTGGAACTTTATTTTGAATTTACAATTATAAAGAGTTATGAATTTATTGTCAAATATGGAATTCTACACTTAACAAATCATGTTTTAGTGATATATAAAAAGAATTCATCTTCCGAAACTTAATACTTGTGGTACGTCAAATTCTGGAACTTTATTTTCAATTACAATTTACAATTATAAAGAGTTATGGATTTATTGTCAAATATGGAGTTCTACTCTTAACAAATCATGTTTTAGTGATATATAAAAAGAATCAATCTTCCGAAAATGTGACATCGAATATGGAAAAACACATATCAATGGATTATTCCATATGTTTTTAATAATAAACAAATCTTTTATTTCATAAATATAATAAAAAAAATTAGTACCTATTATTTTTAAATTATTTCTCTTTGCGTTTTGATTTCCTCAAATAATTTATTTTAAAACAAAAAATTATTGAAAAATACTCCCTCCGATTCAATACGTAAGCTGTTTTGGGTTTTTATTTTGTTTAATAATGTAAGTTGTTTTGACAATACTATGTACTTTTAACTTTATTGAATATTGTGTGACCAATAGTATTTTTCAGTCTTTTTTATAATTGGTTAAATTATTTTTAATATATATTTTAAATACTACTTTTTAGAGTAAAAGTAGTTTCTTAATATTCACGATTTTTGGTAAAACATCTTATATTATGAAACGCAGGGAGTATGTGTTAAAAGTATATAACATTTTAGCTTTTTCTTTTTCGATTTTTACATTTTTCCAAAGAATCTATATGATCGCAAACTTTCATGTTTTGAACAATACAAAGGAAATTTACAATCACAAAAAGTATTATATATTAATAATATTATAGATATTATATTCAAAATTTTTAAATTCACAACATTTATACAAAAACGAAGTAAAATATTGAGCATTTTAGCAATATAAAACCATAGTACAGTCTTTCCAAATTTGTGAAAATTCAATCAAATTAAACTGAATTGAATGGTCTTAAAAAATACCTTAACAAATTTTATTTTTTAACTAATTAGAATGTTTTTTGTTGAATAATTATTGATTGAAAGAAACAACTCTTTTGTTTATAGTAAAAAAAAAATATTTAATCCGCGTATTACGCGGGGAATCATCTAGTTACTAATTAAATGAAGCTAGGAGAAGTTCGAAATTAGCCAACAACTTTACAATTACAATAGACGAGAGATAAATTCTCCATACATCTTTTATTATTTGATTTTCACAAGCTATGATATGATTTTCATTGGAGCTCAAACTTATAGAGGTTGGCCACGTATCCACCTTTGAAACATCATAAAGCCCTCCTCTGGTTTAAACTCTACACTGTGTCCTCCTCCCTGCAAAATTAAACCTTACCTTTCACAATTGTAAAATGTAACAATTGAAAAGATCTTTAAAAACATTTAAGAGAAACCAAATAAAAAGGGACTTGCTTTGATAGTGGCAAATGTCATATTGTTGGCGTAACTCTTTGTATATCCCATAACTTGATTATTAGCAAACCATGGTCTCCATTGATCAATTATTGAATAATTGAGATATCTAATCCAAGCTTGTGTTCCAAGAAAAGACACCTTCAAGTCATGATCACCACTATAAATCAATGACCTCAAATACCCTTTGATGCTATTGTTTCGATGGTACGGTACACTACTCTTTATGTCAAAGTCATAAGCCAAATCCCTGTTGCATCTCAACCATTTCTCTGTACTTCCCTGTAGAAATTTATGTATTAGGTGATGACATGTACGTATGCATGTATTAGATGAGGACATATATGTATATGTAATATTACTTACTTTCACCACATGAAGCGCTTTGCGTACAATTTCATCATTAGCCCAATGAGTAGCTAGAAAGTACCGATACGACTGCATATATCATCTCTATGGTTTAGTTAAATTATTTCCATTTTATAGCTAAAGAAAAAGATAATTTCAATAGAGTTTTGTTTTTGCTTACGTAACAATTAGAAGCTGGAAGAGAAATATTAGAGTCATGAACAAATTCCCTAAGATCTCTTCTTCCAATATGCTCTTCTGAAAACAAGCTCGGCGATGAAAAATCACACAAGGGTTCCGAAATAAGTTCTTCATTTATCCTTACAACACACTGTGAATCATTATCATCAACCTCAAATTAGTTTTTGCTATGCACAATATTCTAAACCTGTGTGTTTATTACCTTTTTGTAGTAGTCCATCAATTTCAAGCATTGCGTGTTAGTAGGATCTATTTGTAAATAATTTCTTTTGCATCTTCTTTTAAGAGACTGCGAACAAGAGTTTCAAGAAACTATTTTTAATTAAAAATGTAGTTAGATTGTGGTGGAGAAAAGAGATGAGATAAGACTTTCAGTGTACCTCATAGAGTTCACCAGAGATCAATGCCATTCCATGAGCATATGGTATCTTATGGTTATAATCAAATTCATCATCTGTTTTCGGATTTCCAAGAACGTAACCCTGTTGGTACAAAATGATGATTTTTGTTAATAATGTTTATAAAGTGTTTATGAGTGAAGATAGTAATGAACCTTAAGATTGATTAGAGGTTTGTAGCCATGTTCATTTCCTAGTGAGATCTGTTGTACAATGGCTGGAACAACTATACCAGCATATGAATCTCCCCCGACATAGAGAGGATTTGAGGCAAACTCTGGATACTCCATTAGCCACTGCAACAATAACAACAATTAAAAAGATTAATGATATACTTTAGAATCAAGAAACTGATATATTGATGCAATATTAGAACCTTTTGAAGAAACTCATAATAAACTTTAGAATCAAGAAACACACATGTTGATGCAATATTATAACCTTTTGAAGGAATTCATAAGTCTGTTTTGCTTCTCCTGTGTCACTAGGCTTATGTGCAAGAGGAGTTGACGAGTAAGAGAAGCCAGTCCCAAAAGGTTGATCCAAGAAGATTATATTAGCTTCCTGAGAATCGAAAAAAAAAAATCAATGATCTTCAATAAAATCAATCTAAAAGAAAAAGAAAACACAAGCCTAGTTATATTTTGTGTTAGTCAATCACCTTTGTCCAAGAATATGAAGTGGAGACAAGAGAAGGCAAACTTCCATTATAATCCTCAATCTTGAAAGTCAAAGGCCCTGCACTTAACCAAATAAGTTTATTTAGAGAATCAATTAAAGGTCAAATATTTTTTAGGTTTCTTTTCTTGGAAAATACCGTTTTCGAAAGCAAGAGCGGTGAGAGCAGAACAATAAGGTCCTCCACTTAACCAAATCAGCAGAGGATCTTCTTCAGGATTGTTCTCTGATTTGATGAAGTAGTAGAAAAGTTTAACTTTCTCATCCTCCCCAACACTAATGTAGCTTTTTCATAAGAAATGAACAAAAATTTATTAAACTCATTTGGCTTTGTGTTATCTGATAGTAATGAATATTGGGAAAGAAAAAAATAAGAGGAAGAAGAAGAAGAAACAGACCCAGTTTCAAGGTGAAAAGGAAGACGACCTTCGAAACCGGGAAGATAGCTAATCACAGAGGCTGATTTAGCACTATGTTGAGTCAAGAGGAACACTTGAAGCAGAAGCAACATCAGTTTCCATGCTTTACACATTCTTGATTATAACTTTTTAAAGGATTTAATCAGACGTAAAAAAAAAAGATGGTTTCTTTTAGGACTGGACAAAATAACCAAACCGATCAAAGAGGAATTTATAAGTCTTGTTTAATTGTGATTAAACTTAAGTCTTTTATAGCATTTCTTCTTCGTTTTCTATTTTTGTTTTGATTAAACCTATCACTAGCTCTCTCTCTTAAATAATCACAGAGAAGAAGCACTATACAAAAATATCTAATTTCCTCTGTTCTTTAAGATAAGATGGAGTTTTGTCTTCAATTAACCTCTTACCAAAAGTCTCTACTAGACTTTAGCCAAATTACAGATTATTTCCAACATTGTTTGGACTGATCCAGGAGGAGTACGTAATTACGCTAACAATATAATTAAACTTCCTAAAAAATAAGTATGTATGTCTTACAAAGATATTTCCTATAAAATATAATCTACGATCTTGGCTCAGTTGAGTTCCTCGTCCTCATAAGTGTAATTTGATGCTAAAAGAAGTATATCAAACTATATTGGAGATATACAAGTTTTTTTTTTCTTTTTCATATCTAATCCATAGGACAGAACATAATGTTTGTGTTTCATATATTCATTCTCTTTGTAAAATTATATATAGTGAATGATTTTGTAACTATTTAGCGTCTAACATGAAATTAAATGATTATTTATGCAATCTCTAGTTCCCTACGAGTCTATGCATAATTTAGACATTCCAAGTGATCTATTTTGTCTTTACCCGATCACGTCCATGGAGCAAACTCTTCCAAGTATAAGAGGGATTTGATCTAACACTACCTATCAAAAACTCTCTTCTCGCAAAATATCTCGCTTTGTGTAGTCTCGCTAGCAAATATTGAGGATCATCAAATACGCCATGCTTGTTTCACAAGAAGAGATTGTTTAAATTCCTCAAGATCCTTAAATCCGAGCCCTCCATTTTTCTTTGACTTACAAAAAAGCGTTTTCCAAGCCACCCAAGGAATTTTTTGTTTACCTTTCGTTGAGTTCCACCAAAATTAAGTCATTGCACTCGTAATCTTCTAGCATTTATTTTTAGTCAGTTTAAAACATGGCATCGCGTAAAACCGGTAAGCCATTGCGACCGATTTAAGAAGCACTTCCTTACCACCCAATGACAATGTATTTTCATACCAACCGTGGAGTCGTTTCCCTTACCTTTTTCACCAATGAAGGCAATATATGTATTCTTAAAAAAAAAAATAATTTAAGAGGGTCTCATAGTATAGAGGTTAAATTCAAATGTTTCATGAGGTTGTGTCAAGGTCCGGTTCCGGCAACAGCTTTACGATAGACAAGAGAAAATGCTTCATATATCTTTATTAATTGATTTTCACAAGCTATGATAGTATGTTCATTGGAGCTCGCAGTGTTACAGAGGTTGGCCACGTATCCACCTTTTAAACATCATGAAGCTCTCTTCCGGTTTATACTCTGCAGTGTGCCCTCCTCCCTGCCAAAATTAAGCCAATTATACAACTGTAAAATGTAACAATTGAAAAGATACATAAAAAACATTTGATGAGAAACCAAATAATAATGACTTGCTTTGATAGTGGCAAATGTCATATTGTTGGCGTAAGTCCTTGTATATCCCATGACTTGATTATTAAAAAGCCATGGTCTCCATTGATCAATGATTGAATAATTTAGAGATTTAATCCAAGCTTGTGTTCCGATAAAAGGAACCTCCAAGTCATGATCACCACTATAAACCAATGACCTCAGATACCCTTTGATGCTATTGTTTTGATGGTACGGTACACTACTCTGTATGTCATATTCATAAGCCAAATCCGAATCACATCTCACCCATTTCCCTATACTTCCCTGCAAAACTTTATGTATGAGATGATGCATATATGTATGTATGTATGTATGTAATATGACTTACTTTCACCACATGAAGCGCTTTGCGTACATATTCATCGTTAGCCCATTGCGTAGCTAGCAAATACCGATATGTCTGCATATTTAGTCTTAGTGGTTTAGTTAAATGTTTTCCATTTTACAGCTAAAACAAGATCGTTTCAGTAGAGTTTTGTTTTCGCCTACATAGCAATCAGAAGATGGGAGAGAAAGATCTGATTGAACAATCTTCCTAAGATCTCTTCTTCCACTATCTGAATACGGGTTCGGCGATGCAAACTCACATAATGGTACCAAAATGAATGCATCATATAGCCTTGAAACACACTGTCAATCATCATTACCATCAACCAAAGAGTCCCATATTAGTCTTTGCTATTCATAGTATTTTAAACCTGTGTGTTTACCTTATTGTAGTATTCCATCAATTTCAAGCATTCTGTGTTAGTAGGATCTATTTGTACATAATTTTCTTTGCAACTTCTTTTTAGCGACTGCGAACAAAAGTTTCAAGAAACTATTTCAATTAAAAAAAGTAGTTACATTGTTGTGGAGAAAAGAGATGGGATAGACATTAATATACCTCATAGAGTTCATCAGAGATCAATCCCATTCCATGAGCATATGGGATCCTATGGTTATAATCAAATTCAAAATTTGTTAACGGGTTTCCAAGAACATAACCCTGCATGTTGGTACAAAATGATTCTTTTTAATAAGGTTTATAAAGTGTTATGTTGAACATATGAGTGAAGATATTGATGCACCTTAAGATTGATTAGAGGCTTGTAGCCATGCTCATTTCCTGCGTAACGGTAATGTGTAATGAATGTAGTAAAGTGGCTAAGTAGTAAAACCAAAATCTAGAATAGATAGATTTTTTTGGGGGATTGATAGTTATGGCAGCAAAAAAAAATGAAAAACAAACCTATTGAGATTGGGACCAAAAAGAAAAAAAAACAAACCTATTGAGATCTGTTGAACAAGGGCTGGAACAACCATACCGGAGTATGAATCTCCACCGACATAGAATGGATTTGAGGCAAACTCTGGATACTCTTTTAGCCACTGCAACAACAACAACAACAACAACAGTTTATACTTTAGAACTAAGAAACGCATATGTTGGATGCAATAATAGACCTTTTGAAGAAATTCATAAGTCTGTTTTGCTTCTCCTGTGTCACTTGGCTTATCAACAAGAGGAGTTGTTGAGTAAGAGAAGCCAGCTCCAACAGGTTGATCCAAGAATATTATGTTAGCTACCTGAGAAAAAAAAAAATCATCAAATCAACAATCTTGAAACCGATAAAACCGAATGTAAATGAAAACACCAACCTTTGTCCAAGAATATGAAGTGGAGACAAGAGAAGGCAAACCTCCATGATAATCCTCAGTCTTGAAAGTCAAAGGCCCTGCACTTAACCAAATAACTTGATATAGTCATATAGAGAATCAGTTGAACAAAAAAAAAAAAAAAAGTCATATAGAGAATCAATTAAAGGGTCGCATCTTTTTTAGTTTTCATTTTTCTTGAAAATACCGTTTTCGAAAACAAGAGCATTGAGAACAGAGCAAAAAGGTCCTCCAGTTAACCAAATCAGCAGAGGATCTTCTCCAGGATTGTTCTCTGATTTGATGAAGTAGTAGAAAAGCTGAACTTTTTCTCCCTCACCAACACCAATGTAGCTTTTTCATAAGAAATACACAAAAATTTATTAAATTCATTTCGAGATATGTTATTTGAGTAATGAATATTGATAAAGCAGAGGAAACAGACCCAGTTTCAAGGTGGAAAGGAAGAGGACCGTCGAAACCAGGAAGATAGCTAATCACAGAAGCTGATTCAGAACTATGTTGAGTCAAGAGGAACACTTGAAGCATAAGAAGAAGCAAATTCAGTTTCCATGCTTTACACATTCTTGATTATACTTAGCCTTGATCAAAGTGGAATTAGTCTTGTTTTGTTTAATTTAAATATGCTCTCTTTCTTAAATAATCACAGAAGCACTATAGAAAAGTATCTAATAACATATGTTCTTTAAGATAAGACCTAGTTTTGTCTTTAATTAACCACTAACAGCATGTGCAATGCACATGTTAGGGTGTCTAAATTTGTCTCTTTTTCTTGTTTTTTCTTTTTTCCTTAATTTTTCAGCACTACCCATCGCTGGTTTTATTCCTTTTGAAGTCATCTCTTTTCTACAATTGAAATATTTGTTAAATAGAAACCACTATGAATAAACAAACAAACAAAACTAAACACGAAACGTACAAAAGTAAACAGTAATTAGATCGCAATATTCTAATCTAAGAAGAGAACAAACATTGATTCTTCCTCGTTTAGCCATCTGTACTAAAAACAAATCACCAAAGTCTCACTAAACACTTAATTTAGTCGATAATTGACAAAACCTCTACACATTTGAAACCATAAAATCAGTACAATTGTACAAGACCATGACATGTCACATAACTCAATAGATAGATTCGATTTTCTTCAACAATCAAAGCTAATTTTTCAGAATGTGTTAAGTAATTGATTTGGAACAAAATATTTTTTAAACGTTTCTAATTAAATAAAACAAAACTAGTATTTATCAAACTCACCGTCACGGCTTTGACACATTTTTAGAATATATCTTGTATTAAATTATTATATAACCATCACGTAATGCTGTCAAACGGAAATCATTTAGCTAAAACCACAGGAGCTCTCCTCTGGTTACAGAGGTTGGCCACGAATCCACCTTTGAAACATCATGAAGCTCTCCTCTGGTTTATACTCAGCAGTGTGTCCTCCCCCCTTCAAAATTAAACCAAAACTCTTACAATTGTATATTGCAACTACAAAAAAAAAAATGATCCCAAAAAAACATTTTGATGAGAAAAAAGAAGAAGGTGACTTGCTTTGATAGTGGCAAATGTCATATTGTTGGCGTAAGTCCTTGTATATCCCATAACTTGATTATTAACAAACCATGGTCTCCATTGATCAATTATTGAATAACTGAGAGATCTAATCCAAGCTTGTGTTGCAAGAAAAGGAACCATCATGTCATGATCACCACTATATACCAATGATATAATACCCTTTGAGGCTATTGTTTTGATGGTACGGTACACTACTCTTTATATCTTTCTCATAAGCCAAATCACTACCGCATCTCACCCATTTCCCTATACTTCCCTGCAAAACTTTATGTATGAGATGATGCATATATGTATGTCTGTATGTATGTAATATGACTTACTTTTACCACATGAAGCGCTTTCCGTACATCTTCATCATTAGCCCATTGCATAGCTAGCCAATACCGATATGTCTGCATAGTTAGTCTTAATGGTTTAGTTAAATGTTTTCCATTTTACAGCTAAAAGACCGTTTCAGTAGAGTTTTGTGTTTGCTTACATAGCAATCAGAAGATGGAAGAGAAAGATTTGGGTGAACAAATTCCCTTAGATCTCTTCTTCCAGTATGCTCTTTCGAAAACGGGTTTGGCGATGCAAACTCACACAATGGTGTCAAAATTAATACTTCATTTATCCTTGAAACACACTGTCAATCATCATTACCACCAACCAAAAAGTCAGAATTTGGTCTTTGCTATTCACAATATTTTAAACTTATGTCTTTACCTTTTTGTAGTATTCCATCAACTTCAAGCATTGAGTGTTAGAAGGATCTATTTGTACATAATTTCCTTTGCATCTTCTTTTAAGAGACTGCGAACAAGAGTTTCAAGAAACTATTTTCAAATAAAAAGTAGTTAGATTGTGGTGGAGAAAATAGATGAGATAAGACTTTCACATATACCACATAGAGTTCATCAGAGATCAGTGCCATTCCATAAGCATATGGGATCCTATGGTTATACTCAAATTCAAGATTTGTTATCGGGTTTCCAAGAACATAACCCTGCATGGTACAAAATTATTATTATTTTTTAATAAGGTTTATAAAGTGTTAAGTTGAACATACACTACAAGAAAACAGCCGCAAATCCGACGGAATTTCCGACGGAAAGAATTCCGTCAGAAATTTTCCGACGGTACTCCGACCGATTTCCGACGGAACTGAAAAATTATTTCCGACGGACAAGAAGACTGTCGGAAATCGGTCGGATTATTGGACCGTGTAACTAGCCGGTGCCGACACCGGCGGTGATTCCGGTTGGCTATCGGAAATCCGTCGGAAATTATGAACCGTTAATATTTTCCGACGGATTTCCGACAGCATAGCCGTTATATAGCCGTTATTATATCCGTTTGATTTTCGACACTTTTCCGACAGATTTCCGACGGTCAGCATATTTATATATATGATTCCACACATCTTCATTCACTCACAACAACAACAACTTCCAACCAAACATTTCTTAGAAAAAATCGTCAAGAGAGTGAGATGTCATCTTCTAGATATTATAGATCGTGGATGGATGAAGAGATGTATGATCCGGAGTCGAAGACATTAAATGCAAGTTATGCACGAGGTATATGCGAGTTTATGGCGGTTGTCGGGAATCGAAAGGTGATAAAATGTCCATGTTTAAATTGTTGCAATTCGCATAATGTTAATGTAGAACAAGTTTGGCATCACTTGTATACCAATGTTTTTATGCCGGGATACAAAATTTGGTTTTTTCATGGAGAAACTAATAATGATGGTGCTAGTAGTAGCAGTGCACCATATGTTGCGGATAGCTTAGGCGAACATAGAACGGATAACTTAGGTGAACATAGAACGGATAGCTTAGGCGAACATAGAACGGAAGTAGATTTTGGTGTAGGTACTGCTGAGATGGTTCATGATGCGTTTAGAGAGAATTTGTCATCGATCGTAATAGGGGAGGATAGAGTAGAAGAACCAAATGAATAATCTAGAAGATTTTTTGATATGTTAGACGCAGGGAAGCAGCCCTTATATGATGAGTGTCGAGACGGACATTCACCTTTATCAACTGCTAGTAGACTGATGACCATTAAGACGGACTTCGATTTGGCGGAAGACTGTGTTGATGCGATAGCAGATTTTGTGAAAGATATTTTGCCTGAAGATAATCAGGCACCTGCATCATATTATGAGATACATAAACTTGTAGCTGGTCTTGGTATGCCGTATCAGGTGATAGATATATGCATCGACAACTGTATGCTGGAGAGAAGACAAAGACCGGAGAAGATGTAAATTTTGTCGTAAACCACGGTATCAGGAAACTGGTGGGAGAGTTCCAATTCCATATAAACGTATGTGGTACTTACCATTGACAGCAAGTTTAAAGAGGTTATCTCAATCTGCGCGAACGGCAGAACAAATGAGATGGCAGGCAGAGCATCGTCAAGATGGAGAGATTACACATCCTTCAAGTGCAAAACGTGGAAACATTTTCAAATGTTGTATCCGGATTTTGCATACGAGTCAAGAAATGTGTACCTCGGGTTAAGTACGGATGGTTTCAACCCATTTGGGAAGCATGGAAGGCAGTATTCTTTGTGGCCCGTAATCGTAACACCGTACAATTTGCCCCCTGGTATGTGCATGCGTCGAGAGTTTTTATTCCTCTCCGTTCTTATTCCCGGCCCTGAGCATCCGAAGAGATCACTTGATGTATTCCTCCAGCCATTGATTTATGAGTTACAAATGCTATGGAGTCACGGTGTCGAAGCGTTTGATGTTTCACGGAAGCAGAATTTTCTGATGCGTGCGGTCCTTATGTGGACTATTAGCGATTTCCCAGCTTACGGTATGCTATCTGGATGGACTACTCATGGAAAATTATCGTGCCCGTTTTGCCAAGACAACACTGACGCTTTCCAATTGAGGAATGGAAGAAAGCCATGTTGGTTTGATTGCCATAGAAGGTTTCTACCAGACGGCCATCCCTATCGTCGGTCTAAAAGATTATTTAAGAAAAATACACAAGTAGTTGATGCTCCAATTGATGAGATAGACGGTCGTACTATATTGGAGCAGTTGGGAGATTTTGGTGCTGAGAGGACTCCTGATTGTGGGGGTAATGGGCATGAACCGCTTTATGGTGTAGGGGAAGCTCACAACTGGCACAAGAAGAGTATATTTTGGGATTTGCCGTATTGGAAGGATCATTTATTAAGGCACAACCTCGATGTGATGCATATTGAAAAGAACTTCTTTGACAACATCATGAATACGGTGTTAAACATCCCGGGAAAGACAAAAGACAATGTGAAGTCTAGGATGGATGTTTCAAAGATTTGCTACCGTGATTATCTTGATCGTCTTCCCGATGGTACATATCCTTTTCCTCCATACTGATTGCAAATACAAAAGATAAGAGAATTTTTCCGGTGGATTAAAGACAAAGTTAAATTCACTGATGGATATGCAGCTAATCTGGGTAACTGCGTAGACTCGCGATACCTAAAGTTTATGGGACTGAAGAGTCATGATTGTCATGTACTGATGCAGAGGCTTCTTCCATTTGCTTTTACCCATCTCCTTCCTCAAACTGTCCACGAAGCTATTGCAGCAGTTGGTGCTTTCTTTAGAGATTTATGCACGAGGACACTTACAGTTGAGGGGATCCGCAATTTAGATGCCAATATACCAGTGATCCTTTGCAATCTTGAGAAGATCTTTCCGCCGTCTTTTTTTGATGTTATGGAACATCTTCCCCTACACCTCCCCCGCGAAGCCGAACTAGGTGGTCTTGTTCAATTTCGTTGGATGTATCCTTTCGAGCGGTACATGTTCCATCTAAAGAAGAAGGTCAAAATTTTGGCTCGAGTTGAAGGTTCTATTGTCGCATAGAGTATCAATGAAGAATCATCACAGTTTGCAGAATATTACTTTCCGCGGGGAGTTCGTACGAAGAGTAGACGTCCTGCTCGTCATGATGATAGAGGTGAGAGAGTCACGTATGCCGCGCTGGTCCCTGAGTTGTTTTTCGCAAGTTGGCCGAGTGATTGGGAGAGGGAAGAGACGCTTCCTATCACAGGATAAGTGGAGTCACTTACATATGTATATCCTCACGAATTGTGAGGAGATGGCGGAGTACGAAAGGTAAAAACAGAACTTTTTTAAATACTTTTTTTTTTATACCTAAGTAATATATAGGTTTCATATGTTATATATTGTTGTTTGCTTTCAGGATTTACATTGCATCAATACGTCGCTATTATCCGGATATGACAGAAGACGAACTTTGAAGATTACAGTGTTTCAGCTACAAGTGGTGATGTAGTCTACTACAGGATTCTCAAAGAAATATTGCAAGTGCGCTATCCAGGAATGTTGGGCATGAGGTGCATTGTTTTCTTGTGTGAGTGGTATGATCCGGCATATCCAGAAGGTGTTCAGGTGAGCCAATTTGGCGTCACTTCAGTAAATTCTTCTAGGAGACTGCAAAAGTATGACCCATTCATCCTAGCATCACAGGCAGACCAGGTTTGATTTTAAAATTTTATAATACGTGCGTTATAGATAAATAATGATATTGTAATTGCCTAAACTAAATATGTTTGTTTCAGATATGCTACATTTCTTACCCTAGGGTAACACATCGACGAGATCCTTGGATTACAGTGACTCCAATTAATCCAAGAGGGAGACTATATGGAGTTGCTGAGCAAGATGCTATGCAACCAACTAGAATTACTCCGATGGCTCCAGTTGGTCATTCTTCAGCGGTGGACCTTTTTGTTGATTTCACTGAATTTGGTGATAATATAGTACATTCAGAATCAGAAGAAGAAGTTGGAGAATTTGATGAAGACGAAGACACAATTCCTTCAGAAGGATCAGACTCAGACTCAGATTTAGGATTTTGATATGTTTGTATTTGTTAACATAACCAAGAATTTCAGATAATTTACATTTTTCTATTTTTTAAAAAAAAAAAAAATATTCCGTCGGAAATCTGTCGGAAATATATATATATTTTCGACAGCTTTCCGACAGAAACTGATATTTATATAATTCTTATAAAAAATTCATCTGTGTATATATTGTTTTAAAGCATGCATCGGAAATCTGTCGGAAATATATATATTTTTCCGACAGATTTCCGACGCAATATTCATATCATGCTAACCTTAAAAGACGCACGTGTTACCCTTAAATCTGTCGGAAATCTGTCGGACAAATAGATATATTTCTGACAGATTGCCAACAGATTCAGGGTTTTGAGGTCAAATTCCTGAATTTCGAGAAGACAAAGTCTCGGCATACAATTCTGACAACTAAAGTGAAAGATAATTGAGTAAATAACCTTCTCGATGTTATACAGAACATGTTTTGCGATTTTGTCATGTTTCAACCAAAAGCGTTTCATACAGTTACATATACAAAACAATAGATGTTTACGGAAAATACTAAATGTTTAGAATTTGAAAGTAACAATGACCATTATCAAGTATTTTATCTTCCAAATATTGCTTCAACCATGCTATTAACTTGTAACTACGAAAACGGATCATAAACAAGCTTAAAACCCCAAATCTGTCGGAAAAATGTATATTTTTCCGACAGATTTCCGACGGAATTGGAGATTTCAGGTAAAAATATGTACAAAATGCTAACAATTTTTCCAAAATAAGCATTTTGGAAAAAAATGTTAACAATGGTAAATATTGTTTAAAAATTACCAATTTTTTCCAAAATGCTAATTCATTTATTACCAAAAAAAACATTTCTTAAATTTAATAAACATTTCTTAAATTTCATCAATTCCTTAACCCTAAACCAACAAAAAAACATTTTTTAAATTTCCCATACCCTAACTACGAAAACGGATCATAAACAAGTTTAAAACCCCAAATCTGTCGGAAATCTGTCGGAAAAATGTATATTTTCTGACAGATTTCCGACAGATTTGCAAATTTTTACCCGCGAATTGAAAAATAAACACCGCGAAATCAGTCGGTCCAAAACACGCGGCCCATTTAATTTATTTCGATTTCCGACGGATTTCCTACAGCTTTAAATCCGTCGGAAAATATGGGTTATTAACAGTCGTCTTCTTCTTCCTCTCCATCCATTGAAATCCTTCTCCTCTCGCCTCCTCCGATCCCAAGTTAACCCGGAGCCTCCGACCGCCGATTTCGCCGCTCCTCCTCGCCGGAATTCAACCCGGAGCCTCTCCTCTCTCTCGCCGCCGCCTCCTCCTCTTGCTCGCCGCCTCCTCCTCTCTCTCGCCGCCGCCTCCTCCTCTTGCTCGCCGCCGCCGCGTCCTCCACTTCCTCGCCACCGGAAATCGCCACCCATGTCGGAAATCCCAAGTCATTTGTAAGTATCCTCAAACTATATAGTGATTTTGGTTAGATTTAGGAAATGAGTTTGTGAATTGATTTTTGCTAGATTTAGGATTTGGATTAGGGTTACATTTAGGGTTTTGGAAGTTATATTATGAAATTTGGAAATTGTTACTAATTTTATAAAATTGTTAGTATTTTTACTAATTTTTACTAAATTGTTAGGGTTTTTAAAATTTTATGAAATTGTTAGGGTTTTTAAATTGTTATGAAAAATTAGATTTATGATTAGGAAAAATGAGGGAAATTGATTTAGGTAAATTGATTTAGGGAAATTATTTTTTCCATAAATTTTTAGAAAATTGTTAGCAAGTTTTACTAATTTTTAAACAATTATAACGATTAATTTAAAATTTTAGAATTTTAATTTTTTAGAATTTTAAATTATGTAACAATAACTTAAGAATTTTAGAATATCGAAATAATTGTAAATTTAAATATAATGACTTAATTTTTGAATTTATATCTATATTTTAAAGAATTTTAAACAATTAGATTTAGGAAAGTTTTTAAAAGGTTTATAAGATTGTTTACAAAACCTTATAAAACAATTTAAAAACCTTATAAAACTATTTAAAAACCTTATAAAACTTTACAAAAACCTTATAACACTATTTAAAAACCTTATAAAACTTTAAATTTTAAATTTTAGAATTTTGGAAATTTAAATTTTAAATTCCACCACAGAATTTTAAATTTTACAATTTTGGAAATTTAAAGCAATGTTTTTTTAAACCATTATATTTTTATAATTATATATTTAACCAATTTCGAAATTTTTATAATTTTTATAATTATAAAACTTTACAAAAAACCTTATAAACAGTTTTACACGGTATTTAAATAGTTTTATAAGGTTTTTTTAACAATTTTACTAAAACTTTTAAAAACTTTATAACTTTAGAATTTCTTAATAATTTTTGCATTATTTGCAAAAAATAGATTTTTCATATATTTAAAATATATTATCATATAAATCTAGGGATTACGGTGGTTTCGCCACTGCATCTGGCAGCGGCCAATCACGTCGTCGTCGTGTGAGTAGATCTCGTTCGACTTCGACGTCTACACCTACACCGTCGTCTACACCTCTAGAGACGCCGGTGACACTAGCAGCCACCACAACACCGTCGCAGATTAGCGTCGAGGACTTCATGGGTCTTCCTGGACGAGAGAGGTTGACTTGACTCCATCCAGACCAGCTCGGTAGAGACATATGGTAAGTTTTTTGTTCCATTTCTGTTTTTTTTTTTAACAAATTTAATTTAATTGCGACTAATGTTATATTTTTTCCCGTAGGTTTGGTGATTCTCGCAGCGGGATTTCGAAGTCCCGCAACAAGATGGAAAACTCTTTGCTCAGCCGTCCTTATGCGACGTACACCGCCATGCCACTGGAGGATCAAAAAATGTGGTTTCGCCAATTTGCGGTAAGTCATCTGTTTTCACAATTTTTACTTTCATTTAAATTATTATTATTTATATTTAATTTTTGTTTTTGCAGCAAGAATTTAGGTGGGACCCACACATAACCGCTCTGGTTAGGAGGGAATTCGACTCTTATGCAGCACTGCACTACTCGAAGAGGGTGTTCGAGTGGAAGGATAAGTGGCTACACGGTGAGGTGCCAAAGGAGATGGTTGAGAAGCCGGACTTGTGGAACGGGTTCATCGCCTATTGGCAACTAGAGGCTACCAAGGAGAGCTCTACATATCACTCTAGCAACCGGAACAGCCAGCGCAACGGCAAGGGACCTTCCACCCACAACCTTGGAGCTACCAGCAAGAAGACAAAGGCTAGGGATATGGTAAGTTTTTTATGTACGTCTTGATTTTTAATTTTTTTTTTGTTTTATACATTTATATTATCAAATAAATTTCTAACAACTGCAGGCTAAGAAGTTGGGTCGGGATCCCAACAACTTGGAACTTCTGCTAGTAACACACATCGACAAGTGTAACACCCGTGAACCCAAAATGGGATTTTTGGGGGTGTCGATCGACGCGATGGGTGTATGTCGTTCGACACCGGGTCGTTTCCTCGAGAATTTGGGCAGGGGGTGTCGTGTCGATCGACACGGTGTGTCTGTCGATCGACACGAGGCCATCGTTCTCGAAGGTTTGGGCAGAAAGTGCCCCGTCGATCGACACAAGGAGTGTCTGTCGATCGACACGGGCAAAAAATAAAACCTAAATTGTAAAAATTAGGGTTTTCCTATAAAAAGGCTTCCACACTCTCTTTCTCCGGGGTGGCCGTGGGAAAGGAAAGAAAAAGGGGAAAAGAGAGAAAAAAGGGAGATTTGAAGGATTTGAGAAGTTTTTAAAGGAAATTCTTGTGGATTCTCCTTAGAACTCAATCCTAGATTGTGTGCCTTCGTGGGGAGAGCTTGGGGTGTTGGATTCGAGCGGGAAATCGGAGATTGAAGCTCGTGTTCTTCGTGTTCTTCCTCTTATTTTCTTCAGATCTAAGGTGAGTGCGCGACCATAGGTTCTTGAATTGAGGATTATACGTTGTACGTTGTTGTTGTGTGTTTGGGTGGTTCTTTGTGGATTGAATTTGCAGGTTTTGGTGTTGATTTGGGGAGATTTGGCCATGAGAGGATAGGCCAAACTCGGACAGAAGGCTCGCTGTCGATCGACAGGATTGCTTCCTGTCGATCGACACGTGGTTGTGAGCCGTCGATCGACAGGGTTGCTCCCCGTCGATCGACACGTGTAGTACTGTCCTGTTTTCTCCGTTTTCTGTTGTTTGCTTGTTCCGTGCATTGTCTGATAACCCTGGTATTTCGTGTATTGTTTAATTTAAGTAATTGGCCTGTAGATGGGACGACCGTCTCACTAAGTATTTGTTAAATACTTACGCAACTCGTTTTTCCCAATTGTGTTGCAGGTAAAGATAAGGTTTAATCGCGGAATCAGGGCCGGAGGAGGGGATGATAGGTTTTTGTGTGTACAGTCTAATTCTAGAAAAACCAGTGTTAGGTTGCTAGACTTATTTTGAGTAACTCCGGATGTAATATTGACTCTATCATCTGGATAATTGTACGGCTTTTTGTGTGAATGTATGGTTGAATGGTTGTTAACCTTTTATGAAAAAAAAAAAAAACTTGTGCGTCACAACAAGAATGGTGTCGTCTAGGATCAGGTAGCTCGGGAGATTCAGGAGAGCGTCCAAAGAATGGAAGAGGAGTACATTCTGTCTCAGCCATCCGTGGAAGGAACCCCTCCCCTCACCCAAGCCCCGGACGACATCATCAACGAATTCGTCTTAAAGGTATGTAAAATTTAAAATAGTTTTCATGTCTTTTTCATTTACAATTTAATTTGTTCCGCAGGTTGCTCCGCAGAGCAAAGGGCGGCTTTATGGTCTTCCCGACGATGCAGGATCATCGGGGTCTTCTTGTTACTACAGCGAGGCATCCGACCTGAGAGCCAAGATGCAGGAAAAGGACGTCGAAATTGAAGGTTTGAAGACGACGGTCCAACAGATACGAGATGCACAAGCCGTCCTAGAAGCCGAGCGGGAAAAGGAGAGAGCCGAGCGGGACAAGGACAGGGAGATGATGCAACGGATGATGGAGTACTTGGGCCGTGATATATCATGGTTTTTACCCTGTTTAAGCCATGATATAAGTCCTATATCTAGAGTCTTTGTTATGTTTTGTGTTGGTTTTAGAGTCTTTTCAGGTACAAGGACGATTGGAGCTTAAAAGATGTTTACTGGGAGTTTTGGAGTATCACGAAATGAAGCGGCAAAGATGCAATCATGGAATGAAGTTTTGGAGTCTGTGTCGAGCGACACCACCACTGAGCATCGCTCGACACTACGACATGAGAAGCAAAGAATCCGATTTTGAAGATTGGTGTCGATCGACACCACCTATCAGTGTCGATCGACACCCTGTTCGCAGAAGCCCAGTTCTTAATCGCAGAAGACCGTTTGAAGCCCGAAGTTTCCAGATGTTTACTTTTATGTTCTGGCCGACTTTGTAACCTTATAAATACGTTTTTAGAGTCATTGTTTAGGGGGACGGATTATTTTACTGAACTCTTTGATTTATCTTTTAATAAAACCATGTTTTCATTATTCGATATGTCTGAGTAGTTTCCCTGTTAGGTTTAGGGTTTTCAAAGGTGTTTGATGAGGTGCATGATCTGATCTGATTATTAGGATAAAATCATTAGAACATTCTTCATCTAGACTTGTGTTTATTGCTGATTCTAGCCTCGTGAACTAGAATCTGATATTAGGTTGTTTAGTAGATGCGACAGCATTATTAATCACCTGAACTAGTGTTAGATGAGCAAAATACCTATTCGCAAAGGGATTTGGTTTAGGGTTTTGTGAGCAATTGAACTTGAACTTTAATGCTTGATTAGATCCATAGGATTCGCAAAGGAATTTGGTTTTCTAGGATTTATTCATAGATAATCTTTGCAACGACAGTTGGTCGATTTTACCTTCGTGTTCATGTTCAAGAATTGTGCTTAATATTCATATTATCTGATTTATCTGCATCTTTGATTCACCGGAGATATCCCTATACCTAGCGCTTTCTTTCATTGATTTTAAAACCGTTTTTAATTGCTTTGATTTATTGCATTCATCTCATTTTGCCTAGCTTAATCTGAAATTTATAATCTATTGTGTTTTCTTAGACTTCCTGTGGATCGATAACCCTAAATACTGCAATTGACCTCTTAATTTGAGAGAGTCTAGCTCTAGGGGCCCACCATTTAGATTTTTATTTTCAACGTTTTTGTAAAACAATATTACTTTTAATTTTATTTTAATTTCTACTTTTAATTTTATTTCAATTTAAATAATTCAAATTTTAAATTTTAAATTTATATTAAATTAATTATTATTTAATTTATTATAATTTTTAATAATTTCTACGAATACGTCGGAAATCTGTCGGAAAACTGTCGGAAATAAAACCGTCGGAAATCTGTCGGAAATAAATACATCGGAAGTCTGTCGGAAAGTCGTCGGTTTACATGTAATCGGAACTCGTCGGAAATCAGTCGGAAACAAAACCGACAGATTTCCGACAGTGACATTTCCGACGGAATTCCGACGTGTCGCCGGACTCCGGCAGGATGTCGGAATTCCGTCGGAAATAAAGCCGTCGGAAATCTGTCGGAAATTTTTGACGGATTTCCGACAGAATTACCATTCCGACAAGATAGAAACGACTGACAAATCCGTCGGAAATCTGTCGGAATATGCGTTTTCCGACAGATTTCCAACGGATATTTCCGTAGGATTCTCGATGTTTTCTTGTAGTGATATGAGAGTGAAGATATTGATGAACCTTAAGATTGATTAGAGGTTTGTAGCCGTGTTCATTTCCTATTGAGATATGTTGTACAATAGCTGGAACCACCTTACCGGAGTATGAATCTCCACCGACATAGAATGGATTTGAGGCAAACTCTGGATACTCCACTAGCCACTACTACTACTACAACAACAACAACAACAGTTGGAAAGATTATGCTGACACTTTAGAACCTTTTGAAGAAACTCATAAGTCTGTTTTGCTTCTCCTGTGTCACTAGGCTTATCAACAAGAGGAGTTGTTGAGTAAGAGAAGCCAGTCCCAACAGGTTGATCCAAGAATATTATGCTAGTTTCCTGAAATATAATCCACATCAACAATCTTAAACCGACAAAAACCGAGAAAGAAAATACAAGCTTAGTTATATAGTTAGTGATGGTCAATCACCTTTGTCCAAGAATATGAAGTGGAGACAAGAGAAGGCAAACCTCCACTATAACCCTCAGTTTTGAAAGTCAAAGGCCCTGCACTTAACCAAATAACTAGCATAATATTTCTTTTCTTTTCTTGAAAATACCGATTTCGAAAGCAAGAGCAGAAAGAGAAGAACAAAAAGGTCCTCCAGTTAACCAAATAAGAAGAGGATCTTCTTCAGGATTGTTCTATGAAGTAGTAGAAAAGTTTAACTTTCTCTTCCTCCCCAACACCAATGTATCTTTTTCCATTAGAAAAAAAAAAAGATTTATATATTAAACTCATTTGAGTTAATCTTATGTGATAGTATTGAATATTTTAAAATAGAGGAAAAGAAGAGGAAAGAGACCCAGTTTCAAGGTGGAAAGGAAGAGGACCTTCGAAACCAGGAAGATAGCTAACCACAGAGGCTGATTCAACACTATGTTGAGTCAAGAACACTTGAAGCATAAGAAGAAGCAACTTCAGTTTCCATGCTTTACACATTCTTGAGTACATAAAAAGGAAATCAACTCGGACTTGATTTCCTTTGAGGCAACAAAACAAACATAAAAAGGATGGTTTCTTTTAGAACTGGACAAAATAAGTAAATTGATCAAAGAGGAATTAGGCTTGTTTAGTTTTAAATAAACCTGTTTCTCTTTATAGCATTTCTTCTTTCTTTATATATTTTCTGCTTTTATTAAACCTATCACTAGCTCTCTCTCAAAGAACCACACAGAATAAGCACTGTAGAAAAAGATAAATTGCCTTCTCTTTTTAAGATAAGATGGAGACTTATCTTTCAATTCATCACCTACCAAAATAGAAAATACTTGGACACTTACCGTCCCTCCATTGATTTTGAGACACTCTAATCCAGCTAGAGTCTTTGTTAGACTTTTAATTCACCAAAAAAAAAAAAAGTCTTTACATGAAAAGAAACAGATAAAACCCTAACTTAACCTAAAAAAATCAAATCTTCCGTAGACATGAACATGAAAAAGATGAAGAAATCATCAGAGTGTCCGACCAAGACTGCTCCTCCGACGTCGTTTTTGAAATGGAACAGAGAAGAAAGGAAATTGAAATGATTTTTGTGTATTTCACTATGAACACTCGTACATCCTTTTATACTACAAGAAGATGATCTTTTGTCTTAAAAACAAAGAGATTACAGAAGATACTTATTAATACTAAATTGATACGATGAGTTATATACTCCGGAATTACCGCGATCTGATATTATACCGAATCTCCAATACCCTCCCTCAAGTTGGAGCATGCAAGTCAAGAATGCCTAACTTGTCTCTGAATTGTTCGAACGCGTGACTTCCTAAAGCTTTGGTAAATATATCAGCCAATTGGGAGCTAGTATGAACGTGAGATGGAGATATATTACCTGAGACGATTTCATCTTGTACGAAATGACAATCCAATTCGATGTGCTTTGTGCGTTCATGAAAAACGGGGTTTGTGCAAATATGAATTGCCGACTTGCTATCACAATTTATCACCATCGGTTTTTCATGACTCACTCCAAGTGATGCAAGTACCCGTTTAAGCCATATCAACTCTTTCGTCAAGAATGCCATTGCGCGATACTCAGCTTCTGCGGAAGACATACTCACTGTTGGTTGCTTGCGTGTCTTCCATGATATTGGGGAATCCCCAAGCTGCACAAAATAGCCTGTGACGGATCGTCATGTTATCGGACAACTTGCCCAATCAGAGTCGCACCATCCCGTGATTTGAAAATCTTGATTTGAGCGAAGCAAAATGCCTTGTCCTGGACTGTTTTTCAAGTACCGGACAGCTCTTAAAGCTGCTTGCCAATGGTCGTCTCGTGGAGATTGCATGAACTGTGATAAAACGTGCACACAATAGGCCATGTCTGGTCTCGTTACTCCAAGATATATCAATTTTCCAACAAGTCGTCGATATGATCCTGGATCCGGTAGAAGAGATGATTCAGAGAGAGCCAATTTGTGATTTTGTTCTAAGGGAAATGCAACTGGCTTGGATCCAAGAAGACCCGTTTCTTCAATAATTCCTAGAGCATATTTCCTTTGGCATAAATACATACCACTAGCATTGCGTGCAACCTCTATGCCAAGGAAATATTTCAAGTAACCCAAATATTTCATATGAAAACAGGTGGAAAGATAATCTTTGAATGATTGAACCTCTTTTGGATCGTTTCCGGTGATCACAAGATCATCGACATATATCAGAATATGTAATCGTGTCGGACCCTTCTCATAGGTAAACAAAGAGTAATCCGGAAGAGATTGCTGAAAGCCATACTTTTTCAAAGCCGTTGCAAGTTTTGCAAACCAACACCGTGGTGCTTGCCGGAGGCCATACAGAGATTTTCGAAGTCGACATACCTTCTTTGGGTCGGATGAGGTGAAACCTGGAGGTAATTGCATATAAACTTCTTCCTGCAAATCACCGTGTAGAAATGCATTGTGGACGTCCATTTGATGTACCTCCCATCCTCTTTTGGCTGCAATATCTAAAAATAAACGTACGGTTCCCATTTTAGCTACCGGTGCAAACGTATCTCCATAATCGACACCTTCTACTTGTCGATTTCCAAGTGCCACCAGACGCGCTTTAAATCGTTCGATAGAACCATCAGATTTGTGTTTAACTGTAAACACCCACTTACAACCAATCGCTCGTTTTCCCGGAGGTAAATCCACGAGATCCCAAGTTTTGTTGATTTCTAGTGCATCAATCTCAGAACCCACGACACTTCTCCATCGTTTATCCCGAACTGCTTGTCGGTATGTTTTAAGCTCAATATCGTTCATGATAGAGGTTTGATATGCTTGATGTTGGATTGAAAACTGCGCACATGTGACATATCGGCTAATAGGATATGCAGATTTCGAACTGAGCAAATTAAATTTCTTTGATCCAAAAGAAACTGCTCTAGTGACATAATTCTTCAAAGTAACAGGAGGTACCTTTTTTCTTTGGCCACGACCTAGCAAAGGCTCTGTATGTGGATTGTCGGCAACGTCTTGTAAAGGCACCGATGTTGAAGGAGAATTAGAAACAGAATTCTCGTGTCCAACGATGGGTTGTGTCAAATTAAGACCCAAATTAACCCCAATATCGACAATCGGCTCAACAGTAGGCTCACCATTATTTGAATTGGATTGTAGAACCACATTTGGGCCTTGTGAAACCAATGGGCCTTGTGCAAGTAATGGACGTGCACTATTTCCTCCATCATCTTCATCGAAACAAGGAGTTGATATGGGTTCCCAGAGAGGTTGACCTTCATTACTCTCATCATTCAGATTTGATGAAAGGGTGTAAGGGAACTCCGTTTCGCAGAAGACAACATCTCGCGATATGAAGAATTGACGTTTTTCCAAATCCAACACCCGCCAACCTTTTTGTCCATATGGATAACCCATAAAAACACACTTTTTACTTCTAGACTCAAATTTATCACCTTTGTGAGCTTGGTTATGAGCATAGCACAAGCTCCCAAACACTCGCAGATGATTGTAATTTGGTGCAGTTTTATATAGACGCTCATACGGAGTGATTCCACCAAGTAACGCAGTTGGTGTTCGATTGATTAAGTAACCCGCGGTCAAGACGCACTCTCCCCAAAATTCAATCGGTAGATGGACTTGGAATCGTAGAGCGCGTGCAACATTCAATATATGACGGTGCTTCCTTTCTACTCTGCCATTCTGTTGTGGTGTCCCTACACATGACGTTTCATGGAGAATCCCATTTTTAAGAAAATGTTCTCTCAAGCATACGAACTCCGAACCGTTATCGCTTCGGACGATTTTGACTTCAGTTTCAAATTGTCGTATTACCATAGAGAGAAAATTCTTCAACTGATTTGGAGCTTCAGTTTTATCATTCAAGAGATATATCCATACACAACGTGAATAATCGTCAACGATAGTCAAGAAATATCGAGCTCCCGAAAAAGATTTTGTTCTGTATGGCCCCCATAAATCACAGTGTATCAACTCAAAAATCCGTGTTGTTTTATTAATACTAACTGGAAAAGAAGATCTTGTTTGCTTAGTGCGGAAACATACATCACACGCTTTATTCATAAAATCAGAAGAAACTGAACCAGAAACAACAGGAAGTGAGCAAACTACTTTTGCAGCCGGATGTCCCATACGTTGGTGCCACAACTCATATGACGTTACATCTTGCGTTGTGACTGATGCTATGGTTTCCAAACTGCGAAAATAGAATGCTCCTTGCTCTCTCTTAGCCGCTCCAATCACCGTCCTCGAAGTACGGTCTTGAACAATAAGAAAGTGATCAGCCATTTGTACAACACAATGGTTTTCATCCATTAATTGCCCAACCGATATCAAATCAGACTGCATTCCCTCAACAAAGAAAACTGAATTCATCACTAAACTTGCTCCTAGCCTAACTTTCCCTTCTTTAACAGAAACTTGCTCGTGTCCATCAGCCATTATAACCAATACAGGTTCCATATCACGCACATCAGTTAAGATATCAAATTTCCCAGTTAAGTGATGACTCGCACCAGTATCCATAATCCAAGAAGGACCAGAAAACCTACCGGATAATTTTTCTTTGGGTTTTTCCTTAGCCTTTCCAGCGTTGAGTATCTGGACAATAGAACGCCATTGACTGTCAGTCAAACCAGTCACACTATCTCGATCATTATCAGTGATAACGTGGTTAGCTTGCTCAGTGTTCGGTACTCCGGTAACGTGCACTGTATTTGCATAAGCAACATTACCACGTCCTCTATCTCCTCCACCAGAAGAAGATGCTCCACTAGAAGAAGAAGAAGAAACTCCACCACCACCCCTCCCTTGTGTGGTTCGTCGTCTTGGTCGTTCGCCGTCAAGAAAGCCGTATTTCTTGCCAGAGCATAGTGCCGTCTTGATACCGCACGCCCACTCATCATAATTCGTTCCTCTCAGCAAAGGATGAGAGATTACAGCTCCAGGATTATCTGCAGCAGTCAGATTGTACAGCGAAATTGTTCGCCTCACTTCCGTCATTATCGGGTTCGTGATCGGAATTCAAGGGGTCGGGTTAGGGCCGTTTGGTCCAGCCATTATCGTTTGTGTAAAAAAAAAAATCAGAAAGAGAAAATTTTAGTCTCTGATACCATGAAATGGAACAGAGAAGAAAGGAAATTGAAATGATTTTTGTGTATTTCACTATGAACACTCGTACATCCTTTTATACTACAAGAAGATGATCTTTTGTCTTAAAAACAAAGAGATTACAGAAGATACTTATTAATACTAAATTGATACGATGAATTATATACTCCGGAATTACCGCGATCTGATATTATACCGACGTCGTTCTCAACTGTTTAGCTCGTATCTCGAGAATCCATCATCCAACCTTATCTCTCGTCTCCAAGAGTTTCCGATCACTCATGGCTTCGCGTGAGCTCTACGCAACACGAACCCTAATCGGAAAAACAGAAGATTGTCTCTATGTCTGCTTAAACCTGAACAAGAAAAAGTCTAATCATCGATGGTTCACACTTGCACCAATTCCCAAACGACAGAAATTGCTTCCACTCCCTAATTCTTTTCCTTATCAAAATCCAGAATCCTCAACCATCGTCTCAATGGGTTCAGAGATGTATCTAATCGGCGGGTTAGTAAACGAAAAGAGAAGCAAAAGAGTGTTAATCCTCGATTGTCGATCTCATCAATGGCGTAGCCTCCCTGACATGATTGTACTATTAGAGATATAGAATTGGTTTACTTTGGTTTAGTTAACCGGCTACTACCGGATAGATTAGGTTGTATATAATCTCATGTAAAGCTTTATTTTACTCTTAACAGAAACAATTACAATTCTAAATCCTCTCGTGTTCATCTTCTTCATGAGAGATTTAGTTTCTGTTCAACATCAACTCTTGTTTGCTAATATGGTATCAGAGCGTTGAGCTCAAGCTCAACAAATTCGTTTCCGTTTTCTTCTTCGTTTTCGATTCGTCGGAGTTTGTGTTCCGATTGATCTTCGTTTTCACCGGTTATTCCGCCGGATTTGAGCTCCGATTTGCTTGTCTTCACCGGTTATTCCGCCGGATTTGAGCTCCGATTTGCTTATTCCGGCAAATCTCAGCTTTCTAAGTTCAAATTTGAGCTCAGATCTGATTATTCCGTCCGATCTAAGCTTCGCTATGGTTTCTATGTGGTTGTATGGAGTTCAGTTTTCATGTTTCCTATGCGATTTGTGCTCCAATCTTGAGCTCAAATCGATTTCAATGGTGAAACGGAACTGTAACTGCAAGTATCAGGCAAGGATCCACTGAAGATTTCTTCACTGAAGGCTCGCAACGATCCTTTTGATTCTTTGTTATCTTGGATTGCTTCTCCGATCATCATTACGGTTGGTCAAGCTTTGAAATCCATTGCATCATCGGATTCTCTGGATTCGATTCTCTCGTTGATGGATCTTATGAAGAAAATTTTACGAGAATCGACTCGATCCACCGCCTCGACAAGTTATACTCTGATTTCTCCTCCAATTGTTGCTAATCAAGCCTATGGAGCTTCGCGAGTTGTCGCATCTGCGGATTCTCTGGATTCAGTCCACTCGTCCTTCTTGACGCACATGCGATTTCATCATGTTCTTCGGTTGTCAAGCCGAATTTTGCTTGGAATTTTGGTTATTCCGCCTTGCTCCAGCTTGTTTCTTATGATTGATCGATTATCTCGTCGATTTCAATTGAATTCTTTCGGTTGTTCCGCCGATCGTTCTACTGTGGCTTCAATGGTGATTGCTCACAAAATTGGGCTTCACGTTTATCAAGCACGCTTGTATGTTTGGAACTCCTCCACTCCTGAGGAATTTTCTTCAGTTTTTGTTGATCTATGGCGATCCAGTTCTGTGATTGCACCTGGTCTTATGACTGATTTTGCGATGAGTTTATCTTCATTATTTTCTGGTTTTGTTGAGATGATTTCTTTACCAGGAGAGATTAGTGAAGGCGATCAGTTTCGAGAAACGTCTTTGTTGAAATTGATGCTAAAGATGGTGTTCCTCCATGGATCGCAGCCACGACCACCGGAGATTCGTTCTGATTTGTTTTTGCGATGCACTCTTCCTGCTTTGGTATATTTGAGGTATCAAAATTCTTTCTCTAAGCATCTCGCTTCTGGATATGTCTCTGTTCATGCTGTTGTTGTGATATGGAGATCTTCAGAAAGTAAATGTGGTTTTAGAGAGATGAAGATCAGGTTAGGAAGTATTCAACGGAATTTAGTATATGTAATTGATGACGGATGGTTAGATATGTTGTTCGATCATCCTGATTTCACATTGTTCACGCAGCTGGTTTCAAGAAAATGCAACAAAGATTGCTCGTTTCTCATTTATGACATCTGCAAGTTCACAAGGTTCAGATTCTATGTTGAGTCATATAATGCAAGTTGGGTTGTTGTTCATGAACTGTGTATGATTTCAGAAGGTAGTTTTAGGCATCATAATCATGCTAGTCAGGGGGAGTTTTTACCTGCTTCCAGTACTATGCTGCATCTTCTCAAGATCGATTCAAGCTTTGTCTTAGCCTATTGGATCTATACGCAGCAAGATATGGTTCATAGAAGATCAGAAGAAGTTGAATATTCTTCATTGGATAATGTTGCTTGTGAGTTAGATTGGTTCATCAATCTTTTGCTTGATCTTAACATTCAGTTGGTTGATTATGTTGTCTGGTTCAGTGACGCTCAAGCAGCCATCGTCTATCATGAGCTGCAATGGCAACAAAGTTTTCCTTCAATCTCTCTACAAGGCCTAACACGAGACTTTGATTCCACTGGTCATATGATTGTGGCTCATTCTCGTTGGTACATGCGTATACTTGATCTCCTCTACTGTTCTTTACCGAGACCACCAGAGGTTCACTTCACATGGAGTTTTTTTTTTATGTCCAAGATGAAAGTCCCTTCCATCTTGAGGGGGAGTATTAGAGATATAGAATTGGTTTACTTTGGTTTAGTTAACCGGCTACTACCGGATAGATTAGGTTGTATATAATCTCATGTAAAGCTTTATTTTACTCTTAACAGAAACAATTACAATTCCAAATCCTCTCGTGTTCATCTTCTTCATGAGAGATTTAGTTTCTGTTCAACATCAACTCTTGTTTGCTAATATGTACCTCGAGAAAGACCAGCCGCGGAAATAATTAATGGTAAGATCTATGTGATTGGAGGCTACAAAAAGCACGATAGCGTTGAGCACTTGGGTGAGGTTTATGACCCAAAGACGCAAATTTGGGAGCCATTATTGCCAGAAACACTAGATCTCACAACTCAAAAGAGTGTTGTTCCAGGTAGATTGGTAATGGGAGGAAATATGTATTGGATGAATGGCTTGAGGCCTCCTATTTGGAAGATTCATATTTGCTTGGTAGAGATAGAGACCAACGTGTGGTGCGAAATATTGGTTGGTGGTACTATACTATATTGGCGTAATGAAAATGTAAATTTGGAGTGGGGGATTGTTCAGGGACTTGAAAACCTGCTCCCTCCGCCAAATTATCCTAAACTTGTTTGGGTGGCAAACCCGGGCAGAGGAAGAGTGACAGTTTGGTGGAAGACGGAGAAGCATAGCCGTCGAGGTCGCCGTTATACTAAGGACTGGAAAACGGATATTTGGTGTGCAGAGATCTCGTTTCAGAGACAAGGTATAGAAGATCTTAACGGTTTTATAGAATGGTCTAAATCCGTGTTTACCTTTGATGGATGTGATAGTGGTAACGGTTTTTTTTTGCATTCTGCTATAGTGACGCATTGATGGATGGATTTTTGTTTAGTCTAATTTGAGAGAATTTTAGTTCTCCATCATGTGGTTTTTTAGATTTTTTTTTTTTTTTTAATGGTGTTTTTGAGTGATAAATTGGGATTGATAATAGCTAAGCATTATCTTAGGGTCGACTGAGTTGTTTTCATTGTCGAGGCTAAGTATGCATTTAGTCTAACACTAGCTTTTCAAGCACCAAAAGAGAAAAAGATGTAAAAGAAAAAAAAACTATAATATGGTAATCTTGGAGAAGTAAAACAAAGTTACAATAGATTTGGTGTTGATTTATTAATTCATGGAAGCATCAGGTTTCGCCATCGCTTGTTATGTCTTCTCGAGGTGTTGGTGTTGTGAAACTCACGATCAAAGAGACACTCTAGTCTTTACTAGACTATTGCCAATTTCAGTTTTGGTTATTCTCAGAGCCGGATATGAGGACATGTTTTTGAAACATTTGCATGGGCTCCCATTTTTTAGGGCCCCATTTCAAAAAAAAAAAATCAAATTATTATATTAGTTTATGGAAAATGTGTTCATTTAATGAAAAATATTAAAAATTTAGAAAGGTAACAAACTATTTTTTATGAAATCTAATATTTTATGAAATTATATGATAAAAAACAATTAAAAATATAAATAGACTTTTCATAATTTTATTTCACATGAGAAAATAAAAAATAACAAATGTATTATTGTTAAAAACTGTATTTTCTAAGAAAAAAAATTGAAATACATAAATTTTTTTTTTATTTTGGATAGGGCCCCGACAATCTCAGATCCGGCTTTGGTACTTCTTCTCCAGTTCCACTTCTCTCTTCAAGCCTAAATCTCATTTTGAATCATATTCCAATATTGTTGCAACAGATGTTCCACGACGAGTACGAAATTAAGAATCGAATATTACGTCCTATAAAATATGTATCACCTTCTGGATCTTATATTTTACAAATATATCTCTTTGTAAAATTCTATATAGTGAATGATGTTATAACTATTAAACGTCTAACAAGAAAATTACATGATTATTGATATAATACTTAGTTCCCTACGCGTATATGCGTATTACGCGATTTAGACATTCCAAGACTGAATTCCAATAGTTGGAAGAAGAAAAGTATGTCTTTTGATGTTTTGTCTTTGGAGTTTGGACATGGGTCCATATGAAATTACTACATGACAATTTTAAGTTTTAACCCTCTTAAATTGGGGTTGGACGGTATAATGGCAATGTAACTTGGAAGCTTCCGAGAAGCTTTACTCACAAAGAGCCTTCTCTTGATGGACTCATAGCAAGCAAACACATCACTTTGCAGTTTGCATAATTACTGACATTTTTCTTTCTACAATCGCCAGTCAAAAACATCCTAGATTTATAATGATTTGAAAAAAAAAATTTCCACATTATTGAAATACCCATTTATGCCGTATCAGCTTATAATATCACCCTTGTTTAACATAAACCATATCAGTTTTATTTATTTTTGTTTAAACTTAACTTAAATTTCACAACTCTTTTTTGTTTTGTTCTGTTTTTTGAGGGATACAAAGTAGACCCTATTACACTCCGACTAAACACATACCAAGAGATATTAAACCGGCGGCAACTGAGGTAAACTATCGTCGGATATGTTTGTCTTCGAGTAGATTATCACTTCACTAATAGTGTCGTAAATCACTACGGATAGCCAGATAAACCATAGAAAAAGAAGGACTAGAGCAAACGTAGCACAAACCACATGTGTTAGCACAAGAGCGGCTAGACCACCGAACAGATGGCTCGTGTGTCCTACAAGCCTCGGGGCAAACCCTGGTCGTATCCGCACGTCCATGGCTTCGCAGATTCGAAGAACAGCGTAGAACAAAACGAAGACACAGAAACATAGGAATGCTGCCTTATGTGTATCGAAAACAGAGGAGTTTTGCTCGTTTGTGAGCTGAAGTATTCCAATAATTCCGGCGTTCACCATGACGATGACTTTGTGGACTGCGGCGGAGTATGCGGTGAACTTCGACGTTTCACTGCCGGATATTGGGAGGGTTTGGTTATTGACGGAGGCAATATCCATAGTTTCTATCTTCTCTTTTGTTTTGTTGATCTTTTATCTGGACATCTATATAGATGCATACATGCAATGTTTTATAAGAGCATCGGGTCGAGACTATCTCACAAATTTGATATTAATATTTTCAATTATAATTTAATCATAAATTTAAATATAAAATGTAAACCAATCATAAGTGTACAGCTCTTGAAGAGCTAGACCCACCACTGGGCTCGTGCTCCTTCTCACTTTCTGTATCAGCTGCGTGCATAGGCACAAAACCAAACAAATTAAGTTGTATAATTAGGAAAAAAAAAACTAACACTGAAAATTCCTTAATTCAAAAACTATGTTGCATGGTTTCTCTCACCCTCTCTCTCTCTCCATTTCAAAAGCAAACAATATAGAATCTATTTACATAACAGCAAAGTTTTTTTTTTCCTCTTAAAGTTATTACTTAAGCAAAAAAAACATTTCTCATTTAAATCTATTATAATTTTTTTTTATAAGCTGTAAATATCATGAATAATAATGAAGATAGATTTTACAAAAGGCAAAATCTAAAGTTTATACAACCTTGCCAAAAAAAAGAGAAAAAACAAGGAGGTACAAGTTTTGGTTTGTGGGAACCATTTGATTATCTAAGCCAAAGTGACAGTTGGCGGATCTACATTATAAGAATATGGGCACGTGCCTTATACTAGTTTTTACAAATTCTTAGTTAGTTTAGGTACATCAATATCCTGTTAAACCAATTGGTTGTTTATAATTCTTTTAAGTAAGAGAGTTAGTGGTTCGATCATCGTCATGCTTTCAGTTTTTATAGCTTTCTTACTTTATTTATAACTTATATTTGTCTTCTTTTAAATTATGTATTTATATTTACGTTTTTTTTGTTGTTTCTCCACTTTTTTTTAACTGAAAAATCTTCAATTCTTTCTGATTAGTTGCATTTTATACATTGATTATTTTTTCTTTTCTATTTTTCACTTTTACATTTTCACAATCTGATCAGATGCAGCGTGGAAATCTGATGGAAAAATTGCAGGTTTAGGGTGTGTTTTTCTAGCAACACAATTCAGAGCAGTGAAACAGAGAAAATTAGCACACAAGTTAGCTCTCCTCTAATGGCGGAAGCGCTTGCTCTCCGGGAAGCAGTTTACAACGCAAGGGAACGGGAATTCACAAACATGAGGTTCGAGTCAAACTCGCTTCAACTCATCAACACCTTAAATTCAGATTCTTCTCTTCTGGATCTCTACGGCATTATCGCAGACATCAAAGCTTTAGCTAACTACTTGAAGCTTGTCTCTTTCAACTTTATTAACCGCAAAGTCAATGAAAAAACAGATATTCTAGCAAACCAAGCTCTTAGCTTGGTTGTATGAACCCTCGAGAATACATGAATGAAATTATCTATTGATAAAAAAAAAACATTTTCACAAATTAATTTAATCATTTTTATCTATAGTTAAATAAATTATTAGATACAATATATAATAAATGTATTAAATTTTAGTGGTTTTGAAAATACAGTTTTAATATTTTTAAAATGTATAAAAAATCTAAAACTTAATATAGATGTTTTATTAATGTACATGTTATTTGCTAGAATTAGTGATTTTGAAAATTAAAAAATGGTGAATATATTTTGTAAAATTGTGCCCTATACAATATTTGACCCTGGATCCGCCCCTGAAAGTAGCCCTCGGAATCGTCTTCTAATCCTTCTCGCTGAGATGGAGAGTTAGTGAGACTGTTGATACACGGAGACTTCCGGTCAATGGTGAGCGACCAAATATCTCTCAATTTATTGTTAACGATTATTAATTTATTGTTATAGTTAGATATTTGACTATCTCTCACTCGATCCGATAGGAAATGAGGTAATGAATCGATAGGCCAAAAGACCCAATCCTGTACAATGGCTACATATCCAAATTATGGATTAACATATGATCTTTGGGAAAATGTAATAATTCCCCCTCGGAAGTTTCATATCCTCTTAGATAGACCCGAAACTTTGTGCTCGTATTATTTAGCCACAAAATGAAAGTTTAACGTTTAATTCCTCCTAATTCTGGATTTGTTCGGTTTATTACATAACCGGATCATAAACCATTTAAATCAGTTAGTGAACCGAATCCATAACCCGATAGTGGTGAGGAAATAATGGACCGGTAAAGTTTTTGATAGGATATTTTGAGTCAATCGGGTGATTTTGAGGAAGAAATGGTCGACATGTTGCAAATGGGACTGGCTTGTGTTGCTATTAAAATGGTCGACATGTTGCAAATTGACATGGTCGACAAGTAGTGAAATTGATTCAAGATAATCGAATCAATTAATGAAGAACACAAAATCAAAACTTTTATTCAATTTGTTGTTTTTATTGATTCGATTTGTTTCAGAGATGATTTGCAAATTAAAGAACAAACTTTGATTTATAGATTCTGAAACAAATTGAAAACACCAGACCCAATTTGGGGAAATTAAAAGCATTAAAATCATAACAAAATTTCACGAAGAACAATTGGAGGGTTAGACCGGACTCAAGACCTGGAAAAGGTGAGGTTTTGGATCGGAATTCATGTCGATGATGATCAGAGGAATGAAACCATACTGAATTCGATTTCGTCAATGACCGGGTACTCCAATCCTTAACCACTTGAAACTTCGATGAAGAAGAAGAAGATGATCCTTTTGTTCCTTTTGAGTTTTGATCTTCAACGAACCCTTAACCGCCATTGATTCCGATCTCTGAGCTTTTGGGAAGAGTTAATTTCATATTTTTTGCTTGAAGACAAAATCCTTAGGTGGATATAAACAAAATGGGTTTTAGTTTCGGGTCAAAATCGTATTTGGTTTCTAAATCGGGTCAATTACGGTTTACTATTTTGTAATCGGGTTATTATGGTTAAATAACGGTTTAATTTTTTAAAAATATGGTTAATAAAAATTTGGTTTGTAGTAAACCGAAATTAATCGGATTGGGGTGGAAATTTAGGTTAAATTTTAGGTCGTGGTGACATGAGCGTTTAACTTCTATTTTGTGGTGAATTAAACGTTAAACTTTCATTTTGTGGTTAAATACTACGAGCACAAAGTTTCGGGTCTATCTAAGAGGGGGAATTACTACGTTTTCCCTATGATCTTTCTCATAACTATTGATTTTAATATATTTCAAAAAAAAAAAACTATTGATTTTAGAGAAATTAGCATGTATATACATAAAAAAAAACTATAACTAAAAATTTAACCAAATAATCTAAAAGTAAAAGCTATTATTTGGACACATGTTGCACTTTTAGATCAATGCTTAATTATTAATTTTTTTTTGTCATTGAGCAAATTCACCCATTTAATCCAAATCCAAACAAATTATGAACTAAGCACTACAAGAAAACATATGTGTTTCTGACGGAAAAATCCGTCAGAAATCCGTAAGAAATCACCTGATTCTGACGGATTTCTTCCGTCAGTTCTATCTCGTCAGTATTTCCATTCCGTCAGAATTCCGTCAGGACATACTGACGGATTTCTGACGGAAATCGGATCAACGGAATCCGTCAGAAAACCGTCAGAATTCCGACGGCTTGTATAACCGTCAGAATTCCGTCAGGACACACTGGCGGAATTCTGACGGATTTTGCATTATTTAAAAAAAAAAATTTATTTTAAAAGCCGTCAGAATTCCGTCAGGACAAACTGACGGAATTCTGACGGATTTTGCATTATTTAAAAAAAAAATTATTTTAAAGCCGTCAGAATTCCGTCAGGACACACTGACGAAATTCTGACGAATTTCGCATTATTTTTAAAAAAAAATTATTTAATTTATAAAATAAATTAGGAAGAAAAAATTATATTAAAAAAAAAAATTTATAATTAAATAGAAATTGTTTAAAAAGAAATTAAAAGTTTTACATTAAATTTAAATTACATTTTAAATTTAAAATCATTGACGACGGAAGAAGGCGTCCATCCTCTCCTCCATCTGACGGATTCGTGCGTCCGCCTCCGCCTTCTCTCTCAGACGCCGTGCCTCCACCTCCTCCATATCCTTCTTGCGCCGTTCCTCCGCCTCCTCAATCTGGCTCTGCAGACGTGCCTCCGCCTCCGCCTTCTCTCTGTCGTACCGTTCCTCCAAAGAGATAACCCGTTCGGTCAGTGCGGCGTTTTGTGCTACCAAGCTGCTACCACCGTGATAGCGATACGACGAAACGGATGAGCAACTGTCTTCGGGGAGGCCGTAGACACGACCTCTGCTCTTAGGGGTTACCTAACAAAAAAAAATTTTAAATTGAAAACGTATTAGTATTAAAAAGTATTTTAAATGTGTTTAAAATTGACACGTATACTAACCTCGTAAGTGAACTCGTTCACCTTGTCGAATAGAACTTCGGTTAGCGGCGGAGTTCCTTCCACGATCGGTTGCGAAGCGAGGAATTCCTGCCCGGCCTTCTCCACGCTCTCCACGATTTCCCGAGCAATCGCATCTTGGATTTCACCCGTCTTTCTGTTGGTGTGGGCATCTCTGATGATATCAACATTCGACGGCCGGACACCGGTCTTCTCAATCTGTTAGCATATTCAAATACGGAAAATGTTAGCGATAAGTAAATTTATTTGGAAAATTAGGAAAATTACCAGTTGCTGAACACGTGTCGCCTTGCTCGTTGCACCGAGGTTGTGGGTCGCCTCTCCCTTCCCATTCCGCTGGCTCTTCCGGTTACTCGAGTTTTGGGCGGAGGTCCCTTTAGTGGCGTCCAGTTGCCAATATGCAACAAGTCCATCCCATAATGTTGTGTTGTCTTTAATAGCCTTAGGCGCCCTCCCCTTTTTTAGCCACTTGTTCTTCCACTCGTTTATCTTCGACGAGTACTTTCTCCTCGCCTTTGTGTCGAAACAACGTCGAACCATAGGAGTCAGCTGGGGGTCCCACGTAAATTCTTGCTGCAAAGGAAACCAAAACTCGAATTATTATCAATTGGAAATTTTTCTAAATATTTGTAAATTTAATTAACATTATAAACACATACCGCAAATTGCCGAAACCATATGTCCTGGTCTTCAGCCGGCATCGAGTCATATGTGGGATACGGCTTACTTATCATGCTGTTGACCATTTCGTTGATACAACCCGCAATACCGTTTCCCGAAAATTGGAACCTACACGGTTTTTTGTTTCATATTTTTAAACAATTATTATTAAGCTAATATAATCA
This sequence comes from Draba incana, assembly GCA_963576765.1. NCBI lineage: Eukaryota > Viridiplantae > Streptophyta > Magnoliopsida > Brassicales > Brassicaceae > Draba > Draba incana. The sequence continues at coordinate 39,476,739 of OY755206.1, read as the reverse complement.
TTTAAATTTTGAAAGTAGACAGTACCAGGTCGTGTTGGGAGGTAACTCCGGGTCAAGGCGTTGCAACCTATCCCGACCAGGTAGCGCCACAAACTCCTCGATGGGCATTGCCATACGAGCCGCAGAGGCAGATGTACCCATATGAGAAGTGGTTGGGATCTGCGAATTACTCGCAGTCCCACCTCCCCTACTGGATTCACCGCCTCCGGTACCGCCATGAAACATGGGATAATCCCTACGATTTCAAAAATTTATAAATAACCTTTTAATTTTCTTACATATGTAAAATTAGTATGCCAATTATTGCTTTAAAATATACAATTCATTTTGAACGGAGTTAGGGCGTTTGGGAATTATGATTTTGAGTTTATGAGATTTTACAAAAGTAACATGTTTTTAAAAGTTACATGTTCATAAATGTTACATAGTTTAAATGTTTTTAAATTTAACCGTTACATGTTTGTAAAATTTTTGATATTTATTTAAAATTTACAAGTTTTTTTTTACAATTGAATCCGCGACTGCATCGGGTTTTTAATAAAGGTTTTTCTATTTATTTAAATTATAGAGTTTTTTTTAAAGGTTTTTTTTAAAGGTTTTTAAATTATAGAGATTTTTTAACAAGTTTTTTTAAAAGTTTTTTCTATTTATTTAAATTATATAGTTTTTATACGGTATTTCAATGTTTTACAAAATAACATATTTTTATAAGTTACATGTTTTTCAAAGTTACATATTTTTATATGTTTTAAAATTTAAGCTTTACATGTTTATAATTAAAGATTTTTTTTCCTTACTTTTAACAAATTAGAGGTATATATCTCAATAAATCCTTAAAAATTACAACTTTTTACAATTGAAATTCAATTAATCTATACATCCATTTATACCAAATTTTTCATAAATTCTAAATTCATACTTATTTTATAAATCACTAAATTAATGAAATTTTCTAAATCCCTAAATTCATTTGATTTTCTAAATCCCTAAATCTTTAGTGGTAAATCAATTACAAAACCATGTTCTCCAAGATTTCTAATCCGAAATTAACCCATACCCATTGAAATCCGAAACATTTTCAAGCATCAATTTCAACGGATTGAAAAAATATTGTTGGAATTGTTCATAATCTTAAAACTACCAAGAACTTACATTGATTTGGTGAGTTGGGAGACAAACGGCGGTAAAGCAACGGAGAAGACGGTGAATCGGACGCTTTCTCCGGTGAATCGGACGGAGAAGAGGAGGTGGGTAAATTTTTTTGGTTTTTCTCTGCAAACCCGACGGAGAAGACGAAGTGTGATTATAAAGAACAGTATGACGGTTTTCTGACGGAATTATGACGGTTCATTAAAATCCGTCATAATTCCGTCAGCCTTCCCGCCATTTTGATCCCACCGAAGTGTTTAGGGGGGAAATAAATTTGGGTTTTCCGTCAGAATTCCGTCAAAAAACATTAAGGATTTAACACTTTAAAATGTAAAACATTCTTGTTTTTTATTTTGATTCATTACTGGCAAAAAAGTTAAATCATATTAAGAATTTAGAAAGTTTAATCATATTATAAATTTCCTTAATTAAATATAAATTACAATTAACTTATAAGAAGTAAAATTTTATTCATTGTAAAACAATCGTGAAATTGTTACAATATCGTACATCCTAAACAAATATGCCTTTTATTTGTATGCGAGGAAAACAAATTTTAAATTTAGGATCCGTTACAAATCCGTAAGACGTTACCGTATTTTAATTGTTATTTTATTTTTATTTTTTTTTAAAAATAAAATTCCGTCAGAGTTCCGTCATAAATGTCTGACGGAATTCTGACGGTTTTGTATTTTTTTTTTAAAAAACAAATTAAGGATTTAACAATTTCAAATGTAAAACATTCTTATTTTTTATTTTTATTCATTACTGGCAAAAAAGTTAAATCATATTAAGAATTTAGAAAGTTTAATCATATTATAAATTTCCTTAATTAAATATAAATTACAATTAACTTATAAGAAGTAAAATTTTATTCATTGTAAAACAATCGTGAAATTGTTATAATATCGTACATCCTAAACAAATATGCCTTTTATTTGTATGCGAGGAAAACAAATTTTAAATTTAGGATCCGTTACAAATCCGTAAGACGTTACCGTATTTTAATTGTTATTTTATTTTTATTTTTTTAAAAAAATAAAAATCCGTCAGAATTCCGTCAAAAATGTCTGACGGAATTCTGACGGTTTTGTATTTTTTTTAAAAAAAAAAATTAAGGATTTAACAATTTCAAATGTAAAACATTCTTATTTTTTATTTTGATTCATTACTGGCAAAAAAGTTAAATCATATTAAGAATTTAGAAAGTTTAATCATATTATAAATTTCCTTAATTAAATATAAATTACAATTAACTTATAAGAAGTAAAATTTTATTCATTGTAAAACAATCGTGAAATTGTTATAATATCGTACATCCTAAACAAATATGCCTTTTATTTGTATGCGAGGAAAACAAATTTTAAATTTAGGATCCGTTACAAATCCGTAAGACGTTACCGTATTTTAATTGTTATTTTATTTTTATTTTTTAAAAAAAATAAAATTCCGTCAGAATTCCGTCAAAAATGTCTGACGGAATTCTGACGGTTTTGTATTTTTTTTTTAAAAACAAATTAAGGATTTAACAATTTCAAATGTAAAACATTCTTATTTTTTATTTTGATTCATTACTGGCAAAAAAGTTAAATCATATTAAGTTCTTACAAAGTTTAATCATATTATAAATTTCCATAATTAAATATAAATTACAATTAACTTATAAGAAGTAAAATTCTATTCATTGGAAAACAATCGTGAAATTGTTATAATATCGTACATCCTAAACAAATATGCCTTTTATTTGTGTGCGAGGAAAACAAATTATAAATTTAGGATCCGTTACAAATCCGTAAGACGTTACCGTATTTTAATTGTTATTTTTTTTATTAAAAAAAAATAAAATTCCGTCAGAATTCCGTCATAAATGTCTGACGGAATTCTGACGGTTTTTTTTTTTTTTTTTAAAAAATTTAAGGATTTAACACTTTAAAATGTTAAGCATTCTTGACTTTTATTTTGATTCACTAATGGAGAAAGGTTAAATTCAAAACTATAATGAATTTAGAAAGGTGAATGATATTATAAATTTCCATAAATACATATAAATTACAATCAACTTATTTTTTAAATTGTTTAAGATTTGAAATTCAAATCATTGGAAACAATTTCATTTCATTTTTTTCATCAAGGGGATTATTAATTGATCACAAAAAAGTTGTAAATCCATATTATTCCATATTAAATTATAGCTGGTACATTGTTATAAAATCATCGACGGTAAAATATTACACATAACAATATTATACGGATAAACTCGAACAATGGATAGTCGGAAAATATTAAAATCATCGACGTGGGATGTTTATTCATCATCATCTGAGTCTGGAGCTGTTTCATATTCGTACCCAGTTGTTCCGTCATGTTCATCATCAATCGTAGATACTGCCGGTGAATGGTACTCAGCAATCATCGAATTAGGACCGATTATCTGTTTAAAAAATGAATTTAATTAGGTAATTAAGATTTCATAGAAAATTGCCAATAAACTTATAATATACATGTACCTTAACAATGTTCCGCTCTATGATGTTAAGGTACATTGAGTTCCTGTTAAAACGGCCAACGGTAACATTCTTTAGGATGACCACCGCACCTACAGAAGTGGTTAGTCTGTACTCCTCATTCTTGAAGATGTTATGGTGCATGGTTCCCTCGATTTTTCCTGAAGGATCTTTAAAGGTTACTAGCAGATCTCCCTGGTCATTGGGGGTTAAACTAGAAACCATAGCGACAATCTGATAATGAAATAGAATATACTTGTGAGATAAATTTTATGTCTACGTGTTAATAAAAAAGGGCGAAAACGTAAACCTTTTTCACTTTCACAAATTGTGAATGCGGACATTGAATTTCTGCAAGCTGGGTCCAGAATGGTGTGCTCCTATTGTTATAAGAACCTACATGTATGAATGATTGATTTAGTATTTCTCAGCTACAATCATTATTGTAAAAGTAAACCTACATATATACCTTCACGGAGTATGTAATCGATAGTAGAAGTCCACCGAGGAGTAGTAAAATCCTGGTCGGAAATCCGTCGGTCCACCTGACCAATCAATCTTTGCCGACATCAGAAAGCGTCCGCAATCCGTCAGACATCCGTCACACAATTATGCCGACAGTTTATACATATAACTTCTACTATAAATACACCTGATTGAGTGTATATCTTCTACACCTCTCCGTAACAAAAAAAAAACATGTCTTCTCCCTCTGCAAATGAAGATGGAAAAACAACATCCGATGCAAATTTTTTTTATATTCCAAAATACTTGTGGGAAACCCCTGGTGATTGCGATGAATTCACTCAAGAGATTCCAACTTACTCGTGGGAATTTGATACCTGCTCACCAATCCATAAAGAAGATTCGACATTAACAATTGTGCCTGACAGCCAGTGGTCGCCAAACATCCACCACGCCAATCCTATCGAAGGCGAGCAACCATGTCAATTGATGGAAAACTCAGATACTTAGGATATATGTATGCAAATGGGTGACCTCTTGTGGTGATAGTCTGCGTTTCTTTGCTTTTCCACTTGGTCGACCAACTTGGGAAAACAACTCGGGAACTACCACGTCATAGACTGCTTTCTCACCTCTATCATCATGTCGGGGAGGCCGTCTCGCCTTAGTACTAACTCCCGGTGGAAAGTAATTTTCGGAAAATTGTGAGACTTCCTCGTTTATGCTTTGTGCGACAATTGATCCCTCAACCTTGCTCAAATTTTTAACCTTTTTCTTAAGGTGGAACATGTACCGCTCGAACGGATACATCCATCGGTATTGAACAGGGCCTCCTAAGGCTGCTTCGCGGGGGAGGTGAATAGCAAGATGTTCCATAACGTCAAAAAAAGACGGTGGAAATATCTTCTCAAGATTACAAAGGAGAACCGGGATATTGGCCTCCAAGTTACGTATCCCGTGTGTGGTAAGCGTTCTTGAACATAAATCTCGGAAGAATGCACCAACTCCTAAAAAAAAAAATTAAACAAGTTAGTACATATATAATACTATTATGGTTGTAAGAAAATAATGGGAGTAAGAAATATACCTCCAATAGATTGGTGGATAGGTTGTGGAAGAAGATATGCAAATACAAATGGAAGAAGACGTTGCATCACGACATGACAATCATGACTCTTCATCCCTATAAACTTGTCTTCCGTAGAATCCACGCAATTACGTAGATTAGATGCGTAGCCGTCTGGAAATTTTACAAATTTTTTGAACCATTGAAAAAATACTTCTTTCTGCCCTGCGTCTAACCGGAAAGCAGGCATCGGCAATCTACCGTTCTTTACATGAAGAGATGGCCTCGAACAAATTGATGGCAAGTCTAATCTACAATTCCAGTTATCTTTTGTCTTTCCTGGTACGTTTAATACGGTGTTCATGATGTTATCAAAGAAATTTTTTTCCACATGCATGACATCTAGATTATGCCGAAGTAGATGGTCTTTCCAGTAAGGCAAATCCCAGAAAATACTCTTCTTGTGCCAATTGTGATATTCCCCACAACCGTCAACGGGGTAATGGCCATTACCCCCACATTCCGGAGTTCGCTCTGCACCAAAATCTCGTAACTGTTCCAACATGCTGCGACCATCTGTCTCAGGAGGTGGACCATGAAACACTCGTACATCCGTCTTGAACTGTCGTTTAGACTTACGATATGGATGATTGGGCGGCAAAAAACACCTATGGCAATCAAACCATGAAGTCTTCCTGCCGTGCTGCAATTGGAAAGCTGAAGTATTGTCTTGGCAATAAGGACATGCCAATCGTCCATGCGTTGACCATCCAGATAACATACCGTACGCCGGAAAATCGCTTATGGTCCACATAAGAACCGCACGCATGGTGAAATTCTGCTTCACTGAAATATCATAAGCCACAACACCATGCTCCCATAACATCTGCAACTCATAGATCAATGGTTGGAGGAATATATCGAGCGACCGTCTTGGATGATCTGGCCCGGGAACTAGAATTGAGAGAAACAAGAACTCTCGTCGCATGCACATAGATGGAGGCAAATTGTAAGGTGTCACGATGACCGGCCACAACGAATATTTTCTTCCATGCTTGCCAAACGGGTTGAAACCATCAGTGGATAAGCCTAAGTATACATTCCGTCGTTCACAAGAAAAATCTGGATATACTGCTTGGAAGTGTTTCCACGCTTCCGCGTCAGAAGGATGCGTGATATCTCCATCTTGTCTATGCTCTGCATGCCATCTCATAGAGTTAGCTGTGCGTTCAGATTCGTACAGCCTCTTCAACCTCTCCGTTAAGGGTAAATACCACATCCGTTTGAAGGGAATCTTCACCCTCCCACTTGTGTCCTGGAACCGTGGTTTGTTGCAAAATTTACATTTATTTTGGTTCTCGTCTTCTCTCCAGTATATCATACAGTTGTCGATGCACACATCAATAACCTGGTAGGACAAACCAAGACCAGCAACAAGTTTTTGGATCTCGTAGTATGATGCAGGGGCCATATTATCCTCTGGCAAAATATCTTTCACGAACTCGGCGAATGCATCAACACAATCTTCGGACAAATTGTAATTAGTCTTTATGTTCATCATCCTTGTAGCAGAAGATAGCGGTGAATGACCATCCCTACAACCGCTGTATAGTGGTTGATTTGCTGCGTCTAACATATCGAAAAAACTTCGAGATTCTAAATTAGGCTCTTCAACCTTACCACCGTCATAACCACCCGACTGGAAATTATCTCTAACCATCGCAACCGTACTTACCCCAACATCTACTTCCGTACTTACCCCAACATCTACTTCCGTACTTACCCCAACATCTAATTCCGCTGTAGGTTCCCCTACGCTATCCGGAAAATAAGGTGCATTACTACTACTGCTACCATATTCATAATTCCTTTCTCCATGTAAATACCAAACCTTATATCCCGCCCTAAATCCATATCTATATAAGTGGTTCCAAACATTAGGAACATCAACACTAATTCTATTACAACAATTAGAACAAGGACATTTGATATGCTGACCTTTATTGGCCGCCTCTTGATTTCTAGGTAACTTCATGAACTCGCAAATACCAGTAGCGTATTCAGTCGTTAATAAGTTACCCCCCTCTTGCATCATTGGCCCGTCCATCCATGACCGAAAATATGAACTCATAACTAAAAATTTTTTTTTTTTTTTTGTCTAATGATCTTAGGAACAACCGGAGAAAGTGGAAAACTTATGTAGGATGAAAATCCGTCAGAATTCCGTCAGACAACCGTCAAAACCTCCGACATAACGACACATCAATCCCATCGGCCAACCCAGACGATGTGTTAACCACTCAAAGTTTGCCGACATCGGATCCGTCAGAATTCCGTCAGCCCTATAAAAAATCTGATTTCCGTCAGTGTTCCGTCATTAAAACCGTCGGAATTGGATGACCGATTATTTCCGTCAGTATTCCGTCAGAATATACTGACAGATTTATGACGGAATACTGTCGGCTATCCTCGCCGTCAGTAATTCCGTCAGTATATTCTGACGGAATACTGACGGAGTGATTTTCTGTCAGATTACCGTCAGAAATCTGTCAGAATTGACTGACGGAATTACTGACGGCTAACAATTCCGTCAGTATTGATGCTGTTTTCTTGTAGTGTAAGGTTTCAGAATTTCCAAAAATTATCACAAAAAACTATTGGGTTTAATCAGTGTTTTGAAAACCGGACCGGACTGGGGGTCGGACCGGGTTCAACCGTGAACCGGCCAGCTAGCCGGGTTGGGTTGACCCGGGTTTGAGGTATTATTGATTTTTTTTTCTTTTGTAAATTTTCATTTTTTTCCATATTTAAATTTTTTATGATTAAAATTTATAGATTTAAATACTTGTTTTGAATTTAGTTATTCATAAAAAAAAAGTTTTGAATTTAGTTAATTTTTGTTATGGTTTAATGTTTCTAAATTTTTTTTTACATATAAACTTAACTATTTCTCATTAAATTTTGTCTTTGAATAGTTTTTTCAGTGTTTTGAAAACCGGACCGGACCGGGGGTCGGACCGGGTTCAACCGTGAACCGGCCAGCTAGCCGGGTTGGGTTGACCCGGGTTTGAGGTATTATTAATTTTTTTTTTGTTGTAAATTTTTATTTTTTCCATATTTAAATTTTTTATGAATAAAATTTATAGATTTAAATACTTGTTTTGAATTTAGTTATCCATAAAAAAAAAAGTTTTGAATTTAGTTAATTTTTGTTATGGTTTAATGTTTCTAAATTTTTTTTTACATATAAACTTAACTATTTCTCATTAAATTTTGTCTTTTTTGTTATTTAAATGATTTTCTTAATTTTTTAAAATATATGTTTATTCAAAAGCTATATTATATATTTGAATATTATAGTTATATAAAAACTATTTCTATTATTATTTAGAAAAAAACTATTAAATCCGGTTCAACCCGGTCGGACCACATTGACTCATGACCCAAAAGTATTTCCGGTTCGATCGCCGGTCCAGTTTTCAAAACATTGGGTTTAATTGATTATTTCTTACTGTTGTGATTATATAATGAAAATAATACATGTTCTCACGCCGACACACAAGACGTTAATCATACAAACAAAATGTAAATGATGTGTTGACAAAAAAAAAACGAGAATGCTGGAAAAAAATTATATATTATTCGGACCAAGCCGATAGACAAGACGGTAATCAAATGCAAATTTTTCCCATGTCCAAAGTAACTATAATAATACTAATGAAAATAATTAAAACCAAAAAGTTAGTCTTCGTCGTCAGAATTATAGAATGTGGTCTTCGTAGCCTTTGGAGCATCAGCTGCTATTTCTTTGAAATGAGGTCCATACAGTTTTGATTCCTACATTTTTTTTTTTTTAACAAACAAAATACAAATCAATCACTCTAAAGAACACACAAAAAACTTGTACATATTCAAGAAATGTGATTTTAAAAATCAAACCTTTTTCTTTACATGAGTGCCAAAGTTCATAAGATCAGCTGGCACGACTTGTCCAGCTTCATTGAGAACATTCACAAGTTCTCCGGCAAGACCCTGAAAGCAACGCAAAAAGATCGGTGAAAAGAAGCTCCTCGAAGAATCTAAGAGAGATTGTTTTTCAGATTTTTAAACTAATTTTTACCTTGTTCTGCTGCGTGAAGAACGTATGGGCAACGCCCTTTTTACCCGCTCTTCCCATCCTTCCGATACTGTGTACGTAATCCTTAGTTGTTAGAGGGAAACTGTAGTTTATCACAACTTCCACGTCGGGGATATCGAGCCCTCTTGCTGCTACATCAGTAGCCACCTACAGTAATTTATAAACGGTGTGTCAATCCTCTGTTTTAGAACCAGCCAAGATCCATGGAGTTGCGGAATACTTAAGAATACGTACCAGCAACGGGCAGGATGAGGATCCTTCTTTGAACAATGATAAAGACCTGGTACGTTCGCTCTGTGCTTTGTTTTCATGTATGGATACAGCTTTCCAACCTCTAAATAGTTATGTAAAGATTAGAATCAACGCAATTCATGAGCTTTTACCGTTTTGTTAAGTTGATTAGGGTAATAAAGATCAAACCTTTGCTGAAGAAAACGCTCGAAGCGTTCAGCTTCTACCTTGTATAAGGCAAAGACCAAAACCCTGTTCCTGTAAGTACCAAAAACACTTGGTAATTAGTATATGCTGAAGAAAGGAAAAATTTTGTAACGAGTTGGATAATCTTGAGTGGCGCATTTACTTTTGAGATTTATGGTATTTTTTTAGTAAATCAATGAGACGCTGATCACGAGCACGGTCGTCCAATACCTAAAACCAAAACCAAAGAGCTTGTGAGTTGTGACTAAATTACGAAAAACAGTAATATACAAAGAACATACCTCGATGATTTGCATAACGTCGTGGTTGGCAGCTAAGTCTACGGAACCTATGACTACCTTGACTGGGTTTGGGTCCATGAATTCCTCAGCCAACTTGTGAACATCCAGAGGCCAAGTTGCACTGAACATAACCATTTGACGAACTATAAAACAAATACAAAAGAAAATACATATTCGTCTTGCTCAATATAAACCGGACTGGTTCCTCGAAACCCATATCAAGCATTCTATCTGCTTTATCCAATACCTGACATGTAGAAACTTATGTTACCATCTAAGAAACTCAAAAATCCGATTCAGGTTGTTTCATTATAGCAACAAATAACACACAAGATCGATACAACTTATCTATGATCCTAACTTAAATAATACGACTAAAAGATGTTCTGTTACATACCACAAAGGAAACATCCGAGAGACGAAGCTCGTTAGACTCAATCATGTCTCTCAAACGACCCGGCGTACCAATGACAATATCCTAAAAGACAAGACAAACAACAAAAATCGTCATTTGCTCGATCCGCAAACAAAAGACAGTGTCCTGATAAAATGACATGATAAAAAAAAACTCTTACCACTCCGAAGTGCGTTAATCTGAGGCCTTTTAGAGGTTCCACCATACACACAAATCGATTTCAAACCACAAGGCTCTCCAGCTTCACTCAAAACATCAGAAATCTGCCAAAATCACCAATACGAATTACAATTCTTCCACAAGCTTCAACATCAACCTTGAAACTAGAAATGATCAAAAACAAATTACATACCTGAACAGCTAACTCTCTAGTCGGAGAAAGAACAAGACAAGTCGGATTAACACTCTTTGATCCTTTACCAATCTTCTTATCCTTCTTCAACACATGCATAATCGCAGGTATTCCAAACGCCAATGTCTTACCTAAACCAAAATACCCAAATCAAATAAAGTTTCGATTTTTTCAATACCCAAACCATAAAGTTTTGATTTGGGTTTACACATTCTTGAGTATATATAACTCTTTTAAGGACTTGATTTCCTTTCAGGCAACAAAACAAACATAAAAAGGATGGTTTCTTTTAGAACCGGACGAAATAATTATTTCTCTTTATCGCATTTCTTCTTCCTTTTTATTTTTCTGCTTTTATTAAACCTATCACTAGCTCTCTCTCAAAGAACCACACAGAATAAGCACTGTAGGAAAATATCAAATTGCCTTCTGCTTTTTTAAGATAAGATGGAGACTATCTTTCAATTCATCACCTACCAAAATAGAAAATACTTGGAGACCTCCCTTTCCTCCATTGATTTTGAGACACACTAATCCAGCTAGATTCTTTACTAGACTTAATTCACCCAAAAAAAAAAAAAAGAAGGTCTTTACTAGACTTATATACGAGGGTTAAACGAAACAGATAAAACCCGAAACTTAACCTAAAAAATCAAATCTTCCGTAGACATGAACATGAAAAAGATGAAGAAATCATCAGAGTGTCCGTCCACGACTAACTTAACCTAAAAAATCAAATCTTCCGTAGACATGAACATGAAAAAGATGAAGAAATCATCAGAGTGTCCGTCCACGACTGCTCCTCGGAAGCCGTTTTCTTCGTTACCATACGACGTCGTTCTCAACTGTTTAACTCGTATCTCGAGAATCCATCATCCAACCTTATCTCTCGTCTCCAAGAGTTTCAATCACTCATCACTTCGTGTGAGCTCCACGCAACACGAACCCTAATCGGAGAAAAATATATTAGGGACAATTGTCTCACATCGGAATTTGGAAATGATATTAAACAATATATAAGAGACGCCTCTCCACTAATTACCAATTGGTTTTGAGTTAACATGGTATCAGAGCCCACGATCTACAAAATCCAACCCGATCCATAATCGATCTGAACCGAAAATGGTCTATCGATCCTTGCCCAAATATTCCGAGATTAACGGCCAAAGAGTCATCATCTCGAGGGGGTGTATTAGGGACAATTGTCCCACATCGGAAGTTGAAAATGATATTAAACAATATATAAGTGACTTGAGTCTTTCCACTAATTACCAATTGGTTTTGGTGAATTAAGTCTCAATGAGTCTAGTAAAAAAAAAGGGTCTCAATGAGTTAATCGGCGGATTAGTAAACGAAAAGAGAAGCAAAAGAGTGTTAATTCTCGATTGTCGATCTCATCAATGGCGTAGCCTCCCTGACATGATTGTACCTCGAGAAAGACTAGCCGCGGTAATAATTAATGGTAAGATCTATGTGATTGGAGGCTACAAAAAGCACGATAGCGTTGAGCACTGGGGTGAGGTTTATGACCCAAAGACGCAAATTTGGGAGCCGTTATTGCCAGAAACACTAGATCTCACAACTCAAAAGAGTGTTGTTCCAGGTAGATTGGTAATGGGAGGAAATATGTATTGGATGAATGGCTTGAGGCCTCCTATTTGGAAGATTCATATTTGCTTGGTAGAGATAGAGACCAACGTGTGGTGCAAAATATTGGTTGCTGGTACTATACTATATCGGCGTAATGCAAATGTAAATTTTGCGTGGGGGATTGTTAAGGGACTTAATAAACTGTCCCCTAAGCCACGTTCTTCTACTCGTCTTGTTTGGGTGGCAAACTCAGGAGGAAGAAGAATGACAGTTTGGTGGAAGGCGGAGAAGCTTCGCCGTTATACTAAGGGCTGGAAAACGGATATTTGGTGTGCCGAGATCTCGTTTAAGAGACAAGGTATAGAAGAGCTTAACGGTTTTATAGAATGGTCTAAATCCGTGTTAACCTTTGATGGATGTGATAGTGCCGGTAACGGTTTTTTTTTGCATTCTGCTATAGTGACGCATTGATGGATGGATTTTTGTTTAGTCTAATTTGAGAGAATTTTAGTTGTCGATCACGTAGTTTTTTAGAACTTTTTTTTTAATGGTGTTTTCGAGTGAAAAATTGGGATTGATAATAGCTAAGCATTATCTTAGGGTCGACTGAGTTGTTTTCATTGTCGAGGCTAAGCGTCTAACACTAGCTTTTCAAGCACCAAAAGAGAAAAAGATGTAAAAGAAGTTAAAAGAAAAGAAAAAACTATAATATGGTAATCTTGGAGAAGTAAAACAAAGTTACAATATATTTGGTGTTGATTAATTAATTCAAGGAAGCATCAGGTTTCGCCATCGCTTGTTATGTCTTCTCGAGGTGTTGGTGTTTTGAAACTCACGATCAAAGAGACACTCTAGTCTTTACTAGACTATAGCCAATTTCAGCTTTAGTTCTTCTCCAGTTCCACTTCTCTCTTCAAGCCTAAATCTCATTTTGAATCATACTCCAATATTGTTGCAACTGATGTTCCACGAGGAGTACGAAATTAAGAATCGAATATTACGTCCTCTAAAATATGTATTCACCTTCTGGATGTTATTTTTTACAAATAATCTCTTTGTAAAATTCTATATAGTGAATGATGTCAAAACTATTAAACGTCTAACAAGAAAATTACATGATTATTGATATAATACTTACTTCCCTACGCGTATATGCGTATTACCCGATTTAGACATTCCAAGACTGAATTTTAATTGTTGGAGGAAGAAAAGGGAATAAGGGCATCCCAATGAGACCCAAGATGGTCTAATGTAGTGTTTTTATAATATAAAATTATTAAAATGGTTGTAAGAGAGTGTTTTTGTGGGGTATATTGAAATATAAAATTTGAGTAAAGAGAGTAGATAGTGAGTGTGTTTAGGAAAAGGAAGAGAGCGAATGTCTAAAATTAGACATTTTTTAGAGTGTTTTTAAGAGGAAGAGAGAGTGTTTAAATATAAAATTAATAAAAATTGAATAAAAGGATGAAAGAAAATGTATAAAGTTAAGTAAAAGGAAGAGAGAGTGTATGTTTTAATAATTTTATATTATAAGACCACCATATTAGACCCAAGAGGGTCTGCAATGAGAATGACCTAAGGGATATGTCTTTTGATGTTTTGTCTTTGGACATGGGTCCATATGAAATTACTAAATGACAATTTTAGCCCTCTTAAATTGGGGTCGGTCGGTGTTATGGAAATGGTAACTTGGAAGCTTCCAAGAAGCTTTACTCACAAAGAGCCTGTTTTTTTTTTTGCTAAAAAAGTCACACACACACTCACAAAGAGAGCCTTCTGTTGTTGGACCCATAGCAAGCAAACACATCACTTTGCAGTTTGCATAATTACTTACATTTTTCTTTCTACAATCGCTATGTCAAAAACATCTTCGATTTATAATTATTTGGAAATGTTTTTCCACATTATTGAAATACCCACCGTATAGCCCTAGCTTAACATAAACCATATCAGTTTTTTTGTTTTTTGTTTTGTTTAAACTTATATTTCACAATTCTTTTTTTTTTTTTTTTGAGGGATACAAAGTAGACCCTATTACACTCCGACTAAACACATACCAAGAGATATTAAACCGGCGGCAACTGACGTAAACTATCGTCGGATTTGTTTGTTTTCGAGTAGATTAGCACTTCACTAATAGTGTCGTAAACCACGACGGAGAGCCAGATAAACCATAGAAAAAGAAGGACTAGAGCAAACGTAGCACAAACCACATGTGTTAGCACAAGAGCGGCTAGAACACCGAACAGATGGCTCGTGTGTCCTACAAGCCTCGGGGCTAACCCTGGTCGTATCCGCACGTCCATGGCTTCGCAGATTCTAAGAACCCCGTAGAACAAAATGAAGACACAGAAACATAGGAATGTTGCTTTATGTGTTTCCAAAACAGAGGAGTTTTGTTGGTTCATGAGCTGAAGTGATGTTAAAATTCCGGCGTTGACCATGACGACGACTTTGTAGACTGCGGCGGAGTATGCGGCGAACTTCGACGTTTCACCGCCGGATATTGGAAGGGTTTGGTTATTGAGGGAGACAATATCCATTGTTTCTATCTTCTTTTTTTTATTCTCTTTTGTTTTGTTGATCTTTTATCTTGACATCCATGCAACGTTTTATAACGAGTTTGAGAAAAGATCATTTGCTGCCATGAAATGATGACCGTCCGATATGAGTTGTGCAACGATCAAGATCCACTCGGCTTCCAATATTTTTTGTGTGAGCATCGCTTTCATGGAAGAGGGCCCAGTGTGAGCGTCGCTTTCATAAAAGAGCTGGAAGAAGTAAAGAACACGGATTTATGTTACAAAAAAACATATTACGTGCATACACGGATTTATGTGGACCTAACTCGCTGATGCGCCGTCTCAGACTCGCACGCATAATTTCAAAATCTTTTATATGGTCTTTTGACTTTCTCTATCATATCGGCTGCGTGCATAGGCACAAAACTAAACAAAGTTGTATAATTAGGAAACTAACAGTGAAAATTCCCTAATTCAAAAATTATGCATGCATGCATGTTTGTAGTGAAGATAATCCACAAGCAAACAATATAGAATCTATTTACATAATAGCAAAGTTTTTTTTCCTCTTAAAGTTACCACTTAAACAAAAAAAACATTTCTCATTTAAATCTATTATAAATATTCATCAATTTCATATTTATTGTTACTTATTATAATTACTACATATTTGAAATGAAAATACGGAAATAAATACAATTAATAATTTCAAAATAATTTAATTTTTTCTAATCAGAAATTGGAATTCAATACAAAATTATACGGTTAATCTTTTTAAAAAGGAGGCAATTTCCCTTGGTCAAAAATAGGCTCTTTTGATGATTTTTTAACTAATTCCCTTCATCAAGAAACGCTGGTTGAAAAATATGTTTTCGTCAAAAATGGTTAAAATATTTTGATCACACAGGTTGGTGTAAACATGGTCAAAACAATTTGACCAAATATTTTATCAATAGTTTTTTAACTATAAATAATGGTCAAAATATTTTTAACAAGATAATAGGTCGAGAAATTTTAAAATTGTGATCAAAAGTAATGGTCAATGATCAAAAGTAATGGTCCGAAATCCAAATATTTGTGGTCAAAATTTTAAAATTCGGATGAATAGCTCTCGCCTAAACGGTAAAAAATGGTCCACCAATTCAATTTTCACATAATCAAATTGATTACGTAACAACACTAAATTATAAAATATATTTGATTAACAAAGGCCTATGTTTTTAATAAGCCAGAATATATATATACCAGAATATATATATACAAAATTTTCTAAATTTTCTTTTGGTTTTGTCGATGTGGGACTTTAGAGAAGTTGGTTAATTATGGCAAGTTATTTGTTGTTGGTTTTGTCGATGTGGGACCTGTTTCTTATAACAACCTAGGTGATTTTGGATATTTTTTACAACCGAAATGATTTTACATGTAATGTATCTTTTTTAAGGTAGAAAAATTGCAACTACATTTTTTTCTATATAAAAAGATCCAATTGATGATTATTATGTATATCTTACATTACAAATTATGTGTAATCTTATTTATCTCGTAAAATAAATACTATACATTAGTATTCAATAAATAAAAATTTGAAAGAAATAATAAATTATGAAAAAAAATTTAAGTTTATTAACAATAGTTTTAGTTGGTCAAAAAATCGTTCAAACATTTTGATCTTATTTCAATCATTTCTAAACAAATTACCTATATGGTCGATATTTGGCGGATAATATTTTGACTAATTTATGTCAAGTATTGATCGTCAAAAATTTCTGACTAATTTACGACCAACACTTGTTTTAGTCAAAATTTGGTCAATTTTTTTTGACTATTTACCCACCACTTAAAATTGTCGATAAATTGTGATCATATTTCAACCAATTTAAACTTTCACCATATTTTGGTTAAAAATATGTCAATAAATATTTTGACCACAAAAAATTGGTAAAAAATCAACCTGTTTTCTTGTAGTGATTCCCCTATTTAAAAAAATTATTTATCAGTTATCTCTCTCAAACGAAAAGTGAATTAAAATGCCCAAAACACACAATTTAAAAAAAATCTGAAAACTCAATTTCCACTAGTACAAAACTAATTTACCTTTTTGATTTACTTTAGCTAATACGTTTCCATCAGTGTTTTTTTTCCAGACGTCTCCACGACCATGAGCTAGTTCTGGTTTAATCATATGGTTAAGATTGTTAATTATAATTGGAGAGTAAATGAGACTGCTGATATATCATGATATATCACTACAAGAAAACATGTTGGTTTTTGACCACGAAAAGAATCTAATGTTGATAAAAAATAGGCCTTTTTGATGATTTTTTAACCAATTCTCGTTCGTAAAAAAACGGTGGTTGAAAACTATATTTTTGTCAAAAATGGTCAAAATATTCTCACCAAACATGTTGGTGTAAACATAATCAAAATTTTCTGATCAAATAATTAGGCAATAATTTATGACCATAAATGATGGTCAAAATATTTATTACCAAATAATGGATCGAAACAATCAAAATTAATGGTCAATAAATTTTGATCAACAATAATGGTAAATATCATTTTAACCATAGTTATAAAATCCGGGCTATTTGCCGAATAGACGTTCGCTCACCTAAACGGTGAAAAATGATCAATCATCTCACTTTTTACATATCCACATAAGATGCGGCAAACCTTAAAGGGGCATATTGCAAATATGCCACACTTGACAAAATTTTAATCAAATATGACATTGTTCACAAAATCATTACAAGCGTGCCACTGTTCATTAACATTAAAAAAAAACAGATTTGACTTCTTCTTCTTCTCTTTCACGATTCCATATCCAAAAAATATCTCTCAAAAACTTCTCTTCCCTAAAATTGCAAATTAGATTTGGGTTATATATCTAAAGTTTTTGATTCTCTCTTTGGCTCTATTAAACGTAAAAGCATCGAGAATAGATCTAGGATTTTCGATTTTCTCTCATCAACGTAAATCTCCATAAAACTTTTTCTTCTAAATCGATTTTGATTTTCTGGATTGGATTCGATTTTGGTTATAAATTTGAGTTTTTTGTTCGATTTTGGTTACGAATCTAAGCTTTTTATTCGATTTTGGTTACCAATTTGAGCTTTTGATTCAGATTTGAGTTTTGATTATTTTATTGTCAGATCTGGGTTCTGGTTATTTTTTGGTCAAATCTGGGGTTTGGTTGTTTTTAGGGTTTTTCCGTCTTTATAAAGTTTTTAAACAATTTTATAAGACTTTTGTACATGTCATTAAAAACTAAACAGTTTATTAATTTATAAGGTTTTTAAAAAGGTTTATAAGATTTTTATAAGGTTTATAACGTTTTAAAAAGGTTTATAAGATTGTTTTTTTTTTTTGGTATTACAACGGGAGCAAGCTCCCGGGTTTATTCAAAAGAAAAAAAGTAAAATTACGGCAAAGGAACAAGCCTCGAGCTCGCAAACCCAATCTCGTTCTCCCACCGAATCGACTCTAAGGCCAAAGGAATAGACTCGAACGAATGTAAACCTAAGGACAAAGAGAAAGCCAGGTTCGCCAACCCATCAGCAAGACGATTAGCTTCCCTGTATACATGAACAATACGGACAACCCAGTCCTTCGATAAAAAGTCATGGCACAATCGTACCAGGAAAGATAAGGGATGAGACTCATTAATCCCTTTCTTAAGAAAACCAACCACCAACTCAGAATCCACTTCTAGCTCTAGATGTGTCGTCTGCTTCTCCCAAGCGATAACCAAACCATAGTAAACACCCCATAGCTCCGCTAGTGTTGCAGTACATTCCCCAATATTCAAGGAAAAACCCCTGTGCCACCGTCCAAACTCATCCCGAAGGACCCCTCCCGCTGCCGCTAAGCCCGGGTTCCCTCGAGATGCTCCGTCCGTACTCAGCTTTAGCCAACCATGACTCGGTGGTTTCCAAGCAATCATCCTCTCCACGCGCCCAAGAGACTTACACGCACCTCGGACCTCCTTATTAGCTCTCCAAACCTCACTCGCAAGCTCTTTAATAAACCGAACCCGGTCCCTACACTTACTATTCACTCCAAAAACATTCCCACAACGCCATTTCCAGCTCCACCGTATCCCCATCGCAAAAAATGTAGCCCATTGAATCCCATCCACTAACTCAGCATCGTGGAGGTTATCATATAGCCACTCTAGTAACGTTTGGTTAAAGAACCGATGCCTCCTACGGCGAGGCACAATCCTTTCCCAAATCCCAATCATTGCACCACAATCGCGAAGAACATGAATTATTGTTTCGAAGCCACTGTTACAAACCGTACACACATCTGAAACCCCAATGTGCCTCCTCTTACGCTCAACGTTCGTCATGATCACCTGGTGGCTTACTAGCCAGCTAAAAAGACGCACACGTTCCGGTGCCACCACACGCCAGATACGTTGAAAGAAAGTCTCCATATTAGGTCTCGGACAATTCAATTTGGAGATAAAACCATAGGCCGCCTTCACAATAAACCTCCCATCAGCACTGCCCCTCCAAGATAACCGGCCCCTCACACCCGAAAACTGATCCACGACCATTGCAAGCAACTGCAATTTAACTAACTCCGATACAAAAGGTTCGATCCTAGAGAAATCCCAACCCACACCATTCCTCCATAAGTCCTTCACCAGGAGAGTATCAACCTGATCCGGTAAGCTACCAGTGACCCCATAGATGAGGGGCTGATCCGAAACCCACGAATCTAGCCAGAAACGGATACTGCTCCCATCACCGATAACCCACCCATGTCCCGGAACAATCACATCGCGTAATCCCATCGCAATACACTTCCAAATAACCGACCAATTACTCTTAGGAACCAACAAATCTCTCGCATGAATACTTCCCACTTTATATTTAGACCGCAACACCCGAGCCCAAAGGGACTCTATGTCATGAAGAAGTCTCCAACCAATTTTTGCAATAAGAGCGGTGTTCATGGCCATCGAAGACCGAATACCAAGGCCCCCTTCTGATTTTGGTAAACACACTCTCTCCCAAGATAATAAGTGTTGCTTTCTTTTCACCAAGCTGCCACCCCAAATAAAGGATTTCGAAACTCTGTCCAACCCCATCAATGTCGACTTCGGAAGCAATACGGAGCTCATCGAATGAACTGGAATCGAAGACAAAACTGCCTTGGTGAGAGTGACACGGCCGGCCATACTCAGAACACAACTCTTCCAGCCCGCAAGACGGGATGAGACACGCGCAAGAACCTCACCAAAAGTATCCTTCTTCATGCGTTTCTGAAGCACTGGCATACCAAGATACTTGCCTATATCCAACGAAGCTTGAATCCTACTCGCATCACTGATACTCTTAGCTAAATCCCGAGAGACATTCCCAGAGAAAAAAATCTTTGATTTTTCTAGACTCACTTTCTGACCCGAAGCAGTACAAAACCTCTCCAACACTCCACGGATAACTCGAATCTGAGCGACCGACGCCTCGGCAAACAAGATCAAATCATCAGCGAAACAAATATGAGATAAACTAGGTCCCCCTCGTGACAAGCTGATTGGTATCCACTCCTTCTTACCAACAGAGGAATCAATCAAATGACACAACCGTTCCATACATAGAACAAATAAATACGGAGAAATCGGGTCTCCTTGCCTGAGGCCTCTACAGGGTTGAAACACCTCAGTCTTCTCCCCATTCCATAGGAGACTCATCGATGGTCCCGAAACGCACTGCATAATCCACCGAATCCAAATATCCGAGAAATTTGCCGCTACTAGAGTATCTTCTAAAAAGTCCCACCGGATACGATCATAGGCCTTTGATACGGTCAGGTTTTACCCAATTATAAAACTGCAAGTGCACAGCAATCACAGTAGTATATTCTGGGATCGAATCCACAGAGACCAAGTGTTACACAACAGATTATAGACTATTAAATTAAGCTAAGCAGGAACGAGATGGTTGATTGTATCAAAACTTAAAAGACAAGAAAGCAATTTAAAAACGATGTAAATTCAGATAATTAAAAGCGTTAGGCAATAGGGAATTCTCAGGAAATCACATTCATGAACCAGACAACTATTCAGATTCTAAATATGCATGCATCTTAAACTCAAACACTTTTATAAACTACTCCACTTTCGTGATAACAGTTACTTTCCCTAGAGATCCGAGAGCCTATACTTTCGCATGGTCACGGCTATCCTAGACAAGCATTATACGTTCAGGTTTGATCAGTTCATAATACTTTATAACTAAACTTTCGATTGTTATAATGCATTACTCATCAACAGTAGTTCTAGCTATATGCAAACTTTTGGAATGCATATCAACCTAAGATCTAGTGATTAAATGGCCAATTCAATCCTAGCATTATGCCTAACAGTGATGAAGATGATAAAGGATAAGCAACCTATTTGTGTCTGATTCAATCGGTGAAATCCATCGAAAAACCCTAAAACCTAACTATGAATCTACTCAGACATGATAAAGAACAAAGCAGAAATCATGGATGAACAAAATTGCATAATCATGTAATAAGAAATAAGAGTAGGGTTTAGAAATCTTCTCCAAAGGGATTGAGATCTTCTCCCAATACAAAGCTCTAAAATCTCTTTAAAAGTCTCCAAAAACGTTCAGGGATAAAAGGTGTGTCCAAAAGAAATAAAACCTAGTGGTATTTATAGGATAAAACGGAAAAGGAAAAATCCCTAAAAAAATTTGCAAGTGGACCGGTCGGTCCAGGATTGGACCGGTCGGTCTGCTTCTTCCAGTGGCTAGACCGACCGAGCAGACCGGTCGGTCTATGTGCCATTTGCTCGGTCTTCGAATTGCCGTCAGATTGACTGGTCGGTCCGTAAGTGGATCGACCGGTCCGGTCTCGGATTGATCGGTCTTCTCTCGGATCGGTCTTGGACTCGTTCCACCATGGGACCGGTCGGTCCTACCACTGGACCGGTCGGTCCTACCACTGGACCGGTCGGTCCAGGGCCTTTATTTCACCGATTTTCGCCTATTTGCTTGAATCTTCTTCCCGAACGCGTGTAGCTCCAAATCCTCATGTATGGACCTAAATAATGACTCAAGACAACTCAAAAGGCTCCGAAAACGCGTTAAAAACATGGTTAGGAAACTCCAAATTCACGTTATATCAGCCTTCTCCAAATCCAACTTCAGTAACATCCATCCCTTTCTTCCTTTCTTACGTCTCATCGAGTGAACTGCTTCTTGAACCAAGACGATATTATCGGTACTTAACCGCTCCGGAATGAAACTAACTTAAGCCGGTCCTATAAGCTTAGGAATGACGATTTTCAACCATTCCACCATAGTTTTAGTGATAATCTTAAATAAGGCGTTACATAAGCTTATCGGTCTAAATTGAGAGATCTTCTCAGGCTGACTCACCTTAGCAATGAGCACAAGAAGCACGTCATTCGATTCTGCCGGAAGGTTACCCGAAGCAAAGAAATCTGAAACAAACAGCACAACCGATTCTCCGACCTGATCCCAACAGCCCTGGTAAAACACCGGTTGATAACCATCGGGTCCGGGGGCCTTAAACTTCCCCATTCCTCGAACCGCTTTCTCTATTTCTGACACCGAAAAAACCGTATTCAAGTACCTCTGTTCAGCCTCTGTAAAACGTGCAAATCCTGCGGACGGGAGTTTATCAACAACCGCGTCAACATCATCCATGGAGTAAAGACTTTTATAATAAGCAATCGCAAGGGATTCCAATTCATGCCCACTCGTTATCCAACTTCCCTCATCATTCCGTAGCATATCAATTCGGTTCTTTCTCCTCCTAATTATTGTTGAAGTGTGAAAAAACGCGTATTGCGGTCGCCCAGCGGGATCCACTTCTCCCGAGATTTTTGGAACCATAACGTCTCCTCTTGCTCCAACACAACATCAAGGTCCTTAATCAACTTTTCCTCTTTAGTCAATAAGTGATCAGACGGCCCTAACTCCAACAAGTCTTGGACCTCTTTAATCTCTTTCACCAACTTCTCCTTGCGTTTTGCCACATGACCAAAGACCTCCTTATTCCATCTACACAGGGACTGCCGGAGCTCACTTAACGCAGCCATAGTATTCAAATCACCCCGCCATGAGGCTGCCAACATATCCTTAAAGCCCTCATGATTCAACCATGCCACTTCAAAATGGAATGGGCGACGCTTCAGATCCCCTACCTGAGCAGGCGAGAGTTGTACATACAAAGGCGCATGATCTGAGGATAAAAAAGGAAGATGCGTAACAACAGCCTCTTGCCACTTCAATCTCGTATGCGCACAACATAAAACCCGGTCAAGACGCTTAGCGACAAACGTTCTCTCCACTCTTCCCCGCTTCCAGGTGAACTTGTTTCCACGAAACCCCATATCAATCAAAGAGAGGTCATTGATCCACTCCCCAAAAGCCAAAGAATCAGCCGAGAGACGACCACTGCCACCCGATCTTTCATCAATCCGCGCAATTGTGTTAAAATCTCCCCCAAACATAATGGGACCGGTAACACCACAAACCGTATCCCTCAATTGATTCCATAGACCACTACGCCTGCTAACAGAGGGGGCGGCATACACTATAATAATATGAAAAGCATCATTTCCATTAGTCACCTGAGCATGAATAAACTGATCCGAAGCTCCGATAATTGTTTCCACACCAATATCAGTCCTCCATAAGAGCCATAAACCGCCGCTTTGTCCCATCGCATCAACCTTATAAGAGTTCTCAAAACCCAAACCACGACAAATCGCACTTGCCCTATCACCACCCGCGTGTGTCTCGAAAATCGCTAAAACATCTGTCGCATACTTCTTTAACATATAACGAATAGAGCGCCTAAAATTGGGTTTGTTAGCCCCCCGACAATTCCAGAATAAGCAATTCATGATAAATAATATCAGCGGTAACTGAACTACCGGGGGGGGGCATATCATGCCACCACCAACTCCATACCTCCTTCATGTGGGGAGCTCCTAGCATCTGCGCTCTTCGACCCTGGAACCGATATTGGCTCAGGCTGCACAAGCTCCGTATCCCTCGCGTCCCTCTGCAGCGACAACCCTGAAGTGCCATTCAAATCAGTATCACTTGCAGCAACCTCAACTTGTCGACCCGGGATCCCACTCTCAACTCTGAGCCGTTTGCCCGATGTGGACATTTCAACTTCATGTCTTAAGGGGCCAAAAATTAAACCTTTCGTAGGCTGGACCTGTCTGGGCTTACGGCGCAACCCATTAGCTTCCATTGATTTCCATTGGCCAGCTCTCCTCCCCTTTTGTTCTCCGTTCGCTAAACTCATAAAACTCTTTGGCCCATTTGTCAAACTCACCTCCGGCCCACTTACCACACTCTCGCCTCCCTTCATAGCAATAAACCCCTCTTTCCTTCCTTTGACTACGCTTAAATCATCCCTAACTTGGGCAAAAATCAAGCCATTCTCCTTATTCTCCGTATCACCTCTGCTTTCCTTAATCAAATCAATTGAATTAACTTCTTCCCTTAAACGCCCAAAGCTATTTGATACAAGAATATTCTCAGATCCTGTAACTTGCATGATTTCCTTTAACGCACAACCAGCCTTACCCCTCGAGCCACCGCTGCCCATACTCCGGCCCGAACCACCAGTAGCTTGCCGAGACCGGCGCACCAGTGTAAAACCATCATTTGCCTTCCCTGGTTCCTCCGTTCCATCAGATACATTCACACCCTCCGTAGGCGCCGACCTCGGCGGAGATCCTTTTGGGCAAGAATAGATTGAATGACCAAGAATACCACAACTAGAACAGATATTTGTGATCCCTTCGTATGATACGTAATATCTTTCTCCATTAATCATCACCGATCCTTTCAACGGATTTCTTAGGTTCACCTCCACGCAAATCCTTGCGAATCTAGCTCTTTCAACATTCAGCGTCATTGCATCAACACGCAGTGGTTTCCCGACCCCCTTAGCTATCCCCATAAGTATAGACCTATGATAAAAATTAACCGGTAGGTTAGAGAACCGAACCCACACCGGCGTAGTAACGATATCATCCCTTGTCGGCTCAAACTCTGGAGACCATGCTCGAACCATGAGGTGACTACCGAACGCCCTCCATGGTCCACCCGTCATAGCCGCCAAATACTCCTCCTCTTCACCAAAACGCACCAGAAAAAACTATCGGGGAAGGTCCAAAACCGACATAAACCCTTTTGGATTCCACAACTCCCGGAGTTTCTTTGTCAACACGGTTATCAGAATATTTCTTCCCAACACTTTAACAATCATACAATTCTTCCACATCACATCCAAGACCTCTCTACCAATTGTAATCACTGGTTCTCCATCCTCTCCATTCGGAAACTCCACGCTCAGCCTCTCCGATACAAACTCATCAGCCAAAATACTCGCCGGATTTGGACGACCTCCTGCACTCGACCCAGCCACCCTACTTGCCCACATACACTGCCCCTCCGGAGGCTTGCCCGGCGGCTGCCCCTTATCCGGTAAATCCGCCATTGCCATGTCATTATCACCCAAAACCCTATCGCCACTCATTCTCTGGTGTTATACTTGATATTTCAAGTTATTGCGGTTTATAAGATTGTTTAAAAACCTTATAAAACTGTTTAAAAACATTATAAACAGTTTTACACGGTTTTTAAATAGTTTATAAGGTTTTTTTAACAGTTTATTAAACCTTTTAAAAACCTTATACTTTTTTTAACAGTTTTATAATGTAAAAAAAAAATCCTACCCTCCCCCCGCCCCCCAAAAAAATCTATACCCTAAATGCATAATAGTTAACCCAAACTCGAAAATTTACAGTCGTTTGTGTTTGAATTTGCTTTGAGATCTAATCTTCTTCTTCTTCTTCTTCTTCTTCTTCTTCCTCCTAAATCTGCTCGATCTAATCTCAGATCCATGTTCTTCTAATCTCAGATCAACCTTATGTTTTCTTTTCTTTATTCCTTTTTTACGTTTCTGTTATTCCTTTTTCACTTTTCTTTTATTCTTATTTAGTTTGTGAGTGTGACAAGATATGTTTTACAACCGAATTGATTTTAGATGAAAAGTATGTTTTAAAGATAGAAAAGTTGCAATTACATCTTTTATATATAGAAATATCCAATTAATGACTGTTTTGTATATTTCATATTACAAATTATGTGTGATCTCATTTATTTGGTAAAATAAATACTAAACATTAGTATTCAATAGATAACAACTTAAAAGAATAATAAAGTTACTAAAACTGTTTTAAGTTTATTAACAATAGTTGTAGTTGGTCAAAAGTTCGTTGAAACATTTTGATCCTATTTCGACCATTTCTAAACGAATTACCTATATGATCGATATTTGGTTGATAATGTTTTAACTAATTTATGCCAAGTATTGTTCGTCAAAAGTTTCTAACTAATTTACGACCAACATTTGCTTTAGTCGATATTTGGTCAAAATATTTTGACTATTTACCGACCACTAATTGTCGAAAAAATTTGATCATATTTCAACCAATTCAAAATTTCATCATATTTTGGTTAAAAATATGTCAATAAATATTTTGACCTAAAACATTTGGTCAAAAACTAGCATGCTTTCTTGTAGTGATACAAAGATACTGTCCGGTCAATAACCGACCGACCAAATACATGTTAACGATTATTAATTTATTGTTATAGTTAGATATTTGTCTATCTCTTCCGATAAGAAATGAGGTAATGAATCGATAGGCTAAAAGACCCAATCCTGTACAATGGCTGCATATCCAAGTTATGGATTAACATATGATCTTTCTCATAACTATTGATTTTAATCCAAATACAAACAAATTATGAATCAAAGTTTCAGAATTTCCAAAATTTTATAAAAAATAGTAAAAAATAAGTATTGGGTTTAGTTGATTAATTCTTACTGTTGTGATTATATATAATGAAAATAATATATGTTCTCACGCCGACACAAAAGACGTTAATTATAAGTTTATAACAGAAAATAATTGATAATATGACAAAATCATACAAACAAAATGAAAATGCGACGCAAAGGACAGTGGGATCACGAATCTCAGGCTTTGGCTGGGTGATTTGGAGCAAAATTCATTATTTGCTGTAGTTTTTGTTGCCGAGAATCTGATATTAACTCAATAACTCTAGCCCATTGTGATGAGTAGCTTGATCGAAGTAGTCCTTTTGTTAGGGAACACCATATAGTCGAAGTGTATGGACAAGTGAAGAACAAATGTTTTCGTGACTCCAAGGGATCATTGCAAAACTTACAAGATGTATCAGCCCCAACATTCCATGCCATCATTCGCTCTCCGGTTGATAGTCGATTGAGCATCTCTAACCAAGCGCACAAAGCATATTTCGGCGTTGCGTTAGAGAACCAAATACCTTTTACTCCACAAAACCTCTTGGTGTGGGTTACGAATCTGATTCCATGTTGCTTTGGTATGAAATTTAGTTTTAAACGTGTCTCCCTTGTATCTCCAAAGAGGTATGATATAACGTGAATTTGGAGTTTCCTAACCATGTTCTTAACGCGTTTTCGGAGCCTTTGGAGTTGTTTTGAGTTGATATTCAGGCCATACTTCAAGAATTTGAACCACATGAGAGCGGAAAGGAACTTTGAGCAATTTGAGGCGAAAATGGAGAATTCTGAAGTATGGACCGACCGGTCCACTTACGGACCGACCAGTCAATCTGACGGCAATTCGAAAACCGAGCAAATGGCACATAGACCGACCGGTCTGCTCGGTCGGTCTAGCCACTGGAAGAAGCAGACCGACCGGTCCAATCCTGGACCGACCGGTCCACTTGCAGATTTTTTTAGGGATTTTTCTTTTTCCGTTTTATCCTATAAATACCACTAGGTTTTATTTCTTTTGGACACACCTTTTATTCCTGCACGTTTTTGGAGACTTTTAGAGAGATTTTAGAGCTTTGTATTGGGAGAAGATCTCAATCCCTTTGGAGAAGATTTCTAAACCCTACTCTTATTTCTTATTACATGATTATGCAATTCTGTTCATCCATGATTTCTGCTTTGTTCTTTATCATGTCTGAGTAGATCCATAGTTAGGTTTTAGGGTTTTTCGATGGATTTCACCGATTGAATCAGACACAAATAGGTTGCTTATCCTTTATCATCTTCATCACTGTTAGGCATAATGCTAGGATTGAATTGGCCATTTAATCACTAGATCTTAGGTTGATATGCATTCCAAAAGTTTGCATATAGCTAGAACTACTGTTGATGAGTAATGCATTATAACAATCGAAAGTTTAGTTATAAAGTATTATGAACTGATCAAACCTGAACGTATAATGCTTGTCTAGGATAGCCGTGATCATGCGAAAGTATAGGCTCTCGGATCTCTAGGGAAAGTAACTGTTATCACGAAAGTGGAGTAGTTTATAAAAGTGTTTGAGTTTAAGATGCATGCATACTTAGAATCTGAATAGTTGTCTGGTTCATGATTGTGATTTCCTGAGAATTCCCTATTGCCTAACGTTTTTAATTATCTGAATTTAAACCGTTTTAATTTGCTTTCTTGTCTTTAATTTTGATTACAATCACCCATCTTGTTTCCTGCTTAGCTTAGTTTTAAAATCTAAAATCTGTTGTGTAAGCCATTGGTCCTTGTGGATTCGATCCCAGAATATACTACTGTGATTGCTGTGCACTTGCAGTTTTATAATTGGGTAAAACCTGACCGTATCAAGGTACATCCTCTCAAGTCCCGGAACACAACGTGATCTTTGAGCCATGAGAACATTGTCAATCCTCCGCAAATGATCTGACCGATGGCTTCGCCGTCTCTGAGTGTGCATGGATGTGGCAACATTGGCATGTTCGGTTATGCCCATTTCAATGAAGCCTCTTGCCCATGTGATCTCAATTAGACGCCCAAGTGGAGACCAATTGTCAGACCAAAATGAAGTCGCTTCCCCATTACAAACTTCAATCTTACGAAATTCTTTGGCCTTGTCTCTGAATTTAATTAACGTTCGCCACATCCATGAACCGAAATTAGTGTTTTCTTTCACCGACTAGAACGAACCGCACTTAATGAGGTTCGTTTTAATCCACTTCACCCACAAGGATGCATTACAAGATGTTGTTATTCGCCAGATTAGTTTGAGGCAGCATATATGATTCACTTCCCTCAATGATCGCAGTCCCAAACCCCCCTTCATTCAAAACTAATTTTTACCTTGTTCTGCTGCGTGAAGAACGTATGGGCGACGCCCTTTTTACCCGCTCTTCCCATCCTTCGGATTTTGTGTACATAATCCTCTGTTGTTAAAGGGAAACTGTAGATTATCATAACTTCCACGTCTGGGATATCGAGTCCTTTTGCTGCTACATCAGTAGCCACCTGAAATTTATAAACGGAGAGTTAATGCTCTATTTTAGAACTAGCCAAGGATCCATGGAGTTGCGGAATACCGGAGGATCATCGGATTGATTGGCAGCAGTTTCGGCGTTCTCATTGTCCTTGGTATAGAAGTTGTACGCAACCAAGACGAACCAAACTAGGCACATAACAGCAACGACGAGTGCAAACACGGGGGATATGAGCGAGACGAGGATGTTAGCCCCGGTTACGCCAAAGAAATAACTGCCGTGACTAACAAAGTGGTAAGCGCGAGGCTGAGCTTTGCTTCTTGTATGAAAAGGACGAAATAGATGAGGCAGAAGGGCAAAAAGCAAAGGACAGTGGTCGTATATATGGGACATATATGTATATTTTTTTTTTGTTGGGGGTAGATTAAAATGGAGAGTTTGTTGGGTTGAGCATTTTTTATTTTTTTTCCCCATGTGGAGAATTTGATTATAATCTGAGCCAAGCCAAGAGTTATGATACAACTACAATTTACATCCAAAAAATAATTAGGGGTGTCAAAATGGGTTATTACCCATGGGTTACCCCAACCCACCCGCACTTTTAGTGAGTAAGGGTTATATTTTTTTACCCATATAAATAAATGGGTTTCGTTGGATTACCCTATTGGGTTCACGGGTTTAATGGGTAAACCCATTAGGGTTATGGGTTACCCACGGGTTAAGCACAAAATATAAAGTAATATATATATATATATATATATATATATATATATTAATAGATTTATATAAATTAGCCTATATGGCATATGATGTGCTAAGCATTCCTATAACTACTGTAGCTTCAGAATCATCTTTCAGTATTGGTTCTCGTGTTCTAAACAAATACCGGAGCCGACTTCTTCCGAAACATGTCCAAGCTCTACTTTGTATGAGATCATGGTTATTTGGTTTTTCAAGTGATGAAAAAGGTAAATCATTTATATTTACTATATTAATACTAGTTGTAAAATTATCCAAGTTAGTAATATATTTTTCTTATTATTTGTAGACATTGAAAGTGATGAGAAGAACAATGAAACAAATGGATCTTAGGAAGGAGAGGAACCAAAGAAAGATTGAAGTGCTTTTAAAAAATAGTTTATTGGTTTTATGGTTTTTCTGTAAGTTAAAAACTTTTATTGGATTTATAATAATTTATTAATTATGTGTTGGGTTTTTATAAGTATTGTGTGATTCGATATATATATGGGTACCCATTTAACCCATTAAACCAACGGGTTTCATATAAATGGGCTTGGGTATGAAAATTCTACCCATATAATAAATGGGTTGGGTTAAACCCGCCCACGAAAATGTCCAACCCATGCGGTTTTGGGTAGGATTGGGTCGGATTACCCATTTTGACACCCCTAAAAATACTACCCCTTCCATATTAACAACTTGTGAGTTAGGGAAAGACAACAAAAAGTCTCCTAACCACAAAGGGCCAAAAAATGAAACCATATAGGTGCACTAAACAGAGGTTGGGTTCAGCATTTGACTCAGAATATTTTCTGAATTCTTTGAAGTATTGCATACGGAAATGCTGCCGTATATAGTAGTGGTGGTCTGGTGGATACTTTAACCAAACCGAACCAACTGAACTTAAACCGATCCAAACCGAACTATATACTATACATCAACCAATCGGTTAAGACTTTCTTCAATCCTAACCTTCTGTCACACCCCAGTTTCACAAAATATGTGGTGTGGAGTTGCGATTAGGGTTCTGATGTCTTGGTTCAGATAATCCCTCGAGGTGTTAACCACAAGCTTATGAACAGATGAAACTTTTCCATTTGAGTATGGCCTAGAGTACAAGGACATCATTGAATAATAAAACAAAACCACACAACACAAAATGGAAATGCTCTGAAACAAAATTATGTGTTATTCGGGCAAAGCCGACACACAAGACGATAATCAAATGCAAATTTTTTTCATATCCAACGTATAACTATAATAATAATAATAAAAATTATTAAAACCATAAACTTTTAGTCTTCGTCGTCAGAATTATTAAATGTGGTCCTCTTAGATTTTGGAGCATCAGCTGCTATTTCTTTGAAATGAGGTCCGTACAAATTTGATTCCTACAATTTTTGTATCAAACAAAACCACACATCAATCACTCTAAAGAAACACAAAAAAAACTTGTAAACAATAAAAAAATGTGATCAAAGAACACACACCTTTTTCTTTACATGAGTGCCAAACTTGATAAGATCAGCCGGCACAACTTGTCCAGCTTCATTCAGAACATTCACAAGTTCTCCGGCAAGACCCTGAATGCAACGCAAAAAGATCGGTGAAAAGAAGCTCCTCGGAGAACCTAAGAGAGATTGTTTTTCAGATTTTTAAACTAATTTTTACCTTGTTCTGCTGCGTGAAAAACGTATGGGCAACGCCCTTTTTACCCGCTCTTCCTGTCCTTCCGATTCTGTGTACGTAATCCTCAGTTGTTAGAGGGAAACTGTAGTTTATCACAACTTCCACGTCCGGGATATCGAGCCCCCTTGCCGCTACATCAGTAGCCACCTGCAGTTTATATAAACAGTGTGTCAATCCTCTGTTTTAGAACCAGCCAAGGATTTGCGGAATACTTAAGAATACGTACCAGTAACGGGCAAGACCCTTCTTTGAACAATGATAAAGACCTTGTACGTTCGTTCTGTGCTTTGTTTCCATGGATAGATACAGCTTTCCATCCTCTAAATAGTTATGTAAACGTTAAAAATCAAGATTTTTGCTTCTTTTTTGTTTTGTTAAGTCGATTAGGGTAATAAAGATCAAACCTTTGCTGAAGAAACCGCTCGAGGCGTTCAGCTTCTACCTTGTACAAGGCAAATACCAAAACCCTGTTCCTGTAAACACCAAAAAACTTGGTAATAAGCATATGCGGAATAAAGGAAAGATCTAGTAACGAGTTGGATAATCGAGTGGGAGATTTACTTTTGAGATTTATGGTATTTTTCTAGTAAAGCAATGAGACGCTGATCACGAGCACGATCGTCCAATACCTAAAACCAAACCAAAGAGCTCGTGAAGTTGTGACTAAAGTACGAAAAACAGTAATATACAAAGAACATACCTCGATGATTTGCATAACGTCGTGGTTGGCAGCTAAGTCTTCGGAACCTATGACTACCTTGACTGGGTTTGGGTCCATGAATTCCTCGGCCAATTTGTGAACATCCAAAGGCCAAGTTGCACTGAACATAACCATTTGACGAACTATAATACATATACGAAAGAAAAGACTTTTAATTAAAACTTGGCATGGGAATCTAACAAGATCCATGAACCGTTACAAATGTGATACTGCCACTTGCCTTTATTCGTCTTGCTCAATATAAACCGGACTGGTTCCTCAAAACCCATGTCAAGCATTCGATCTGCTTCATCCAATACCTAACATGTAAAAACCTCTATTACCATCTAACAACTCGAAAATCCGACTAAGTAAGAATGATACAACTTATATGATCCTAAGCGATTAAGTAAAATAACTAAAAGATGCTTACCACAAAGGAAACATCCGTGAGACGAAGCTCGTTAGACTCAATCAGGTCTCTCAAACGACCCGGCGTACCAATGACAATATCCTAAAAGACAAGATACACATACAAAAATTCGTCATTTGATCAATCCGAAAACACAGACAGTGTCCTCCTGATAATAAAACTCTTACCACTCCGGATCGAAGTGCGTTAATTTGAGGCCTTTTCGAGGTTCCACCATACACACAAATCGATTTCAAACCACACGGCTCTCCAGCTTCACTCAAAACATCAGAAATCTGCCAAAATCACCAATACAAATTACAATTCTTCCACAAGCTTCAACATCAACCTTGAAACTAGAAATGATCAAAAACAAATTACATACCTGAACAGCTAACTCTCTAGTCGGAGAAAGAACAAGACAAGTCGGATTAACACTCTTTGATCCTTTAGTACCAATCTTCTTATCCTTATCCAACACATGCATAATCGCAGGTATCCCAAACGCCAATGTCTTACCTAAATCAAAATACCCAAATCAACTAAAGTTTCGATTTTTTTCAATACCCAAATCATAAAGTTTCGATTTTTGATTACTGACCTGACCCAGTTCTTGCAATTCCGATAAGATCACGACCATCTAACAAAAACGGCCAAGTATGTGACTGAATCGGAGATGGTTTCTGAAAAGTCTTACAACAATCTAAAACATTCTCAGGTAATTTCGATTCAGCGAATGATTTCAAAGCTGCGTACTTTGGTTCTTCAACATCTTTACCAGTCACAACAACTTTCTGTTGTTCACTTTCTCCTCCTTTACTCAAACCTAATTCCTCAGATTTCGTTTTCTTCTCCGACACATCATCTTCTTCAACGGTTTCTTCATTCTTCTTCTTCTTCTTCTCTTCTCTCTTACGTTTCTTCTTCTTCTCTTTGTTACTTAACTCTTCTTCACCATTAGTGACCTCCACTTGAGGTGCTTCGATTTCGTGATTCTCCTCTGTTTGTTTGTTCTTCTTGCTTTTCTTCTTCTTCTTGGATTTGTTGATTGGATCAGTCATCGGACTCTCGACGGAGACGGGAAGCTCTTGATTTTCTCCGGCCATTTTTTGTTGGTTTGTTTAAGGGATTGGTGTTGAAACGGCCAAGCGAGAGTCGTTTGTAAGGTTTAGGTTTTTAGGGTTTTAAAGCATCGGAATGAACTTTCTGATAATCACAATTTCACCTTACTATTGTTCATTATTACTCCAAAAGGTTCTAAACTCTTATTTTTGAAAATAAACCCCCAAAACCTCGTATTTAAAGTTCGCCCAAATCTTAGTCAAAGTGTGGGCCCTTGTAAAAATTGCCCAAGTTGTCGAAAACAAATGGGGAAAAATATCGAAAAAAGCCTTTACTTTCAAAAAGTGGCCATTTAAAGACTGAATTCTCATATTACCATTTAAAGCTCATACTTTTTGTTGACTTTTACATAAAATACTGAAGTTTTGTTGACTAGGCCATTTTACGCTCGTCGTTACCAGACCGTTACGGAGTTACTGTTCCGTTAATGACATCCGTTAAAACAAAACGACGTCGTTTTGGGTTAAAACAAAACGACGTCGTTTTGTCTGTTACAATAGCAAAAAAACTCCAACTTTCAAAAATGGCCAAAAAAAGCCCTAACTTTCAAAAACTGGCTAAAAAAGGCTCCAATTTTCAAAAAGTGGCCTAAAAATCGATTTTGAAATCGAAAATCTCTGGCACACATCCTATCACAGTCCTGGCAATCCAGACTATTGAATTTTATTCGTTGTCCGTAGTAGTGTTCGTGGTCGTCCTTACTATAGAACATGACTGCTTCTTCTCCTTGTAATTGGCACGAAGTATATTGTACTTCGGGTCGGGTCATAGCGGATTTATTTGGTTCTCTCCCAATCGGTGGAATCGGTAATTTAACCGATCTACAAACTCTTTATCTCCGTTTCAATTCCCTCTCCAGTCCAATCCCATCAGATTTCCCAAACTTAGTGCTTCTCCGTTACTTGTATCTTCAAGGTAATGCTTTTTTGGCGAGATTCCGTCGTTTTTTTCACGCTTCCGAACATAATCCGAATCAATTTAGGGGAAAATAAGTTCTCGGGTCGGATCCCGGATAATGTCAATTCATCGACTCGGTTGCTTACTTTGTACTTAGAGAGGAATCAACTCACTGGTCTGACCCTGAGATCACAATTCCTTTTAAGCAATTCAATATTTTGTTGAATCAATTAAACGGATCGATTCTGAAGTCGTTGTCGAGATTTCCTCGAACCACTTTCGAATAATACACCAACTACCATGGTGAAGAAGATGTATAAACATTTTGAAAGTTGGAGCCTTTTTTGGCCAGTTTTTGAAAATTGGCGCTTTTTTGGCTATTTTTTGAAAGTTGAAGTTTTTTTGGCCATTTTAACAAACAAAACGACGTCGTATTATTCAATCCAAAACGACGTCGTTTTGTTTTAACGGATGTCGTGAACGGAACAGTAACTCCGTAACGGTCTGGTAACGACGAGCCTAAAATGGCCTAGTCAACAAAACTTCAGTATTTTATGTAAAAGTCAACAAAAAGTATGAGCTTTAAATGGTGATATGAGAGTTCAGTCTTTAAATGGCCACTTTTTGATAGTAAAGGCTTTTTTTGACATTTTTCCCAAAACAAATGTATATACATACTAGCGATATTTCATTGGGAATTGCGTACCGTCTTAAACGAAGACGGATGATCATCAACCATCCAAACTTTTTTTTTCAAGAGTTAGCGATATTCCATGTGGAATTGCATACCGTCTTAAACGATGACGGATGATAATCAACCATCCAAAACTTATTATTATTTGTTCATTATTTCTAAAAAGGGATATATATTAACTCCTGATTTATCAACAAACTCCTAATTTTGAAACTAAACCCAAAAAAAAAGCAAGTTTGTGGACAGAAAGAGTTTAGAAGATTATTTAAATCTTATGAGTGTATGTTTATAAGATTTTCATATTTAAATCTGATCGACATATTTAAATATGACCTCTTCACCATTAGTGACCTCTTGTTGGCTATCACCTCTAGCATCGAACCAAAATCATACAAAGAAGCTATTTTAGACGAAAATTGGTGATTCGCGATCAAAGACGAACTTGGTGCTTTAATTGATCTTGACACATTTTCTGTTGTTGATTTACCTCCGGGTATAAAGCTCTCGGCTGCATGTGGATTTTTTGTCTCAAATTTCATTCGACTAGAGAACTTGAAAGACACAACGCTCTTCTTGTAGTTTTACTAAGTAACCAAACGGAAGGTAAAGACTATAATGAAACATTCACTCCAGTCGCAAAGATGGTTACTATTCGCGCGTTTCTTCAACAAGTTACTTCTAATGATTGGGAAGTGCATCAAATGGATGTGCGTAATGCTTTCCTTCACGGTAATCTTGAGGAGGAAGTATATATGCAATTTCCACCTAGGTTTCGCACGAATGATAAAACAAAGGTATTACGTCTTCTTTTTTCTTTTTTTTTTGTCACTAAGGGTATTACGTCTTCATAAATCTCTTTATGGTTTGAAACAGGCGCCTCGATGTTGGTTTGCTAAACTCACTATGACATTAACGAACTACGGTTTCAAGCAAAACTATTCATATTACTCTCTTTTTACTCTCGAGAGATCTGATCTTCGACTTCATGTCTTGGTTTATGTCGATGATCTCATAATCACGGGTAGTTCCGTCCACATCATTGAGGAATTTAAAAGCTATTTGAGTGTGTTTTCGTATGAAAGATCTTGGAGTTCTACGATTCTTTTTAGGCCTTGAAGTTGCTCGCAGTCCCGCTGGAATTTACTTGTGCCAATAGAAATATGCTCTCGACATCATTTCTGAAACCGGCTTGCTTGGTATTAAACCATTTTCGTTTCCACTTGAGCAAAACCATAAGCTTGCGCTTGCGGGTGATGAACCAATGGCTGATCCTTCGCGTTATCGTCGTCTCATTGGTCGCTTGATTTATTTTGGTTCTGCCATTGATTTCACTATTGATTTCGTAATAAACCTTAGTTGGGAAGTCATTGCAAATTATGGTGTTGAAACAATGATAGAATATTAAACATCAAGAATGCTTAATCAAAAAAATTTAAAAAATATTGAAACAACTAAAAATTCGTATATACAAGAGAAAATATCATTTAGTAAAAAAAAATTGATATAAAATATGTAAACAACAAAACATTTTGAAAATTTAAGTAAAATATTATTTACTAGAATATGAACTTTAGAGAAAATTTCTATTTTAAAATAAAATTATTTTGTTATGATTAGAAATTGAAAAGATATCTCTATAAATTAATTAATTATTAATTTATCGATTAATTAATATATTTCTAAATTAATAAATTTTTAAAGTTTCAATATTATTATTTACTAGGACCCGCGTGAATACGCGAGTAAAAACTTACTAAAAATTATTGATATAATTTATTAAATTATTATTTATTTATATATGCTTTACTGTACTTGAAAAAAGGACGACATACTCTTCTTACAAAAAGGACGACAGACAAATTGGCGAAAATATATATTCACGAATACAAATTGAGATGACGAAAATAACCCGCATTCTTGAAAAAAAAGACAACAGACTTTTTTTTTTTTTTTTGGTCACAACGACAGACTTCCTTCTGTACATATATTCACGAATACAAATTGAGATGGCGAAAATATGCACGCGAATACAAACAAATTGATATGACGAAAATATACATGCGAATACAAATAACCCGCATCCTTAAAAAAATAGACGACAGACTCTTCTTATAAAAAGGGTTCAATACACAATCATTTACCTTAACTAATTGAGATGACGAAAATATACATGCGAATACAAATAACCCGCATTCTTGAACAACTTGGCTTTCAACAACTTGGACGAATAATCAGTTATTTCTGAAAGATTCGTCTTTTCTACAAATTTAATTTGCTTATATATTTGTATTATTTACTCCTTTTCATGTTGAACATTTTGACGGATGATAATCAACCATCCAAACTTTTTTTTTCAAGAGTTACTTCTTTTATGCCTTTCGACAACTTCCACGAATAATCGGTTATTTCTGAAAGATTTATTTTCTGCATGTTTAATTTGTTAAAAAAATAATTTGTTATTTCTTAATAATGTATCACACTTTTGCGATTTTTTGGAAAAACTCAGTTTCTTGAAATAAATTATTTTGTGGTTACTAACGCATTGTAAGACAATACTCATTTTCTTCTAATTCTTTTTTTTGTTATGTTTTTTTTTCCAAAGTTTTTAATGTTTTATTAAATAACTAGGTGAAAGAACCCGCATATATGCGGGTTATGATAAAAGAAAAATTATTATACAATGTATTTATAATCCGTAGAAAATCAAAAATGAAAAAGTAAAAGACAAATTTAAATCACGGATGAAACTAAACAAAATCAAATCAAAAATGTTGATATCAAATATATTTTAAAATTATCCTTTTATCTTGATTCTTTCCTAATTATGTAGCTACTCATATATTTATTTTTCCAAAATTTTAACGAATTGAATCTCATATTTTTAATTACAAACTAAAAATAAAAATTTCAATAAGACTTTCTTCACACAATTGCTTTCCAAATTTTGCAAGAACCCAATGATGCACAAAGTTTTGAATAGTATCATTTCTACATTAAAATAAAAATATATTGTATTAACACTCTCATTGATATAAAATAAAAATATGTTAACCTATTTATCCAGTAGTATAAAATCCATCCCTATAAATTCATAAGTTTCTAAAAAATATTACCTCCCACTTTTGGATAAGACTTATCATAATATAACGTTAAATACATTTTTTCGAGTAATCATTGATGTGGTGATATCTAGTTGTCAAAAATAGAACAAAAAAAAAGTTAAAATGTTATTATTAATCTCAAAAATTAAAATAGATCGTCGTAATATGTCTCACCTATATAAAAAAAGAAACTAATCGGTGTTCTTTCTAATAAAAAGCTAAAATAAAGTTTGTAGAAGAGATTATCAAAATTTAAAATTGTTTGGTGAGAAGATTGAGAGAGCAAAAAAAAATGTTATGTAAAGAAACAATATTATAATCCATAAAGATTTAGGAATGTAAATCTAACTCTGTTTGAAAAAAAAAAGTGTATTAATTAATATTCTTATGAGAAACTCTTAAACTGTATTTCATCTAAAATACGTAAAGAAAACAAAAAATTGAAGGTAAAAAACCAAGACAAATAATAAATAAAAATTAAAAGATAAAACCTAGCTTATCAACTCATTATTTAAATGAATTATTCATTAGAGCTTATTTGATTTTCTTTTCATATATATTTATTTTTATAATCTACTTGATAATTATAGATATATATATATATATTAAAGAATAAGATTTTTATGATATATATAGTAAAATCTAAATGAGAACAAATTTAACACGTGTCAAAATATCGGATCGATCGATTTGACACATGTGACGATCTTGTAATTATTATGTTTGACACATCAAACTTTATATAATAAGATATGATTAATTTTGACTAGTTTCTTTCTATCAAACTTCATATATAACTTCATATATAAATATTTTTAACTTTCTTATTTGGTAATTTTCATAAATCCGATTTGGATTAACTCGACCTCAAATTAATAATAAATATGTTTTAAAATCCATGAGTTTATGTTTGGATGTGTTTTGAAAACATATTATATCTTTGGTTGTGTTGGCAAAATAATTTATAAAAAACGTGTAGTCAAAGGTCGCGGGGTTCGAAACCTAGTAATAATAATAGGGGTAAAAAAAAAACTTTATTCTACAAACTCTGTACATTATCCGATTCACCAATAAAAAAACTCTATATTGCAAACTCTGTACATTATCTGATTCACCAATAAAAAAAACTCTATACTGTAAATTCTATACATTATCTTTCATATGCTCTAGAGCGAGTGCATTAGACCCATGATGGGTGTTTAATGTATTTTATGATTAAATTTAATTAATAATTAATTTTTATAAAAAGACACCAGTGTCTAAAGGCCCAGTTTGTGTTTAATTTTAGACACTAAAACCATGTTTTGGATATGCAGATCCAATCTTTAATATTTTAATAATGTTTAGAGTTTAGACCCTTCATTAAAAAGTCCAAAAATCCTTCAAATTAGATGCCTGCCCAAAATTCCTTCAAATTAGATGCCCAAAAATCCTTTATTAACGCGCTGTTTTCATTAGGTATCTTTTTCTCTTCCTTTAAATCCCATATTTGCTCACTACTTCCACCTTTAAACTCACATATATATTCTCCCATATTTGCCCAAAAATCCTTCAAATTAGGTATCTTTTTCTCTACCTTTAAATATTTGCTCACTACTTCCACCTCAATCCTACTACTCTTTTTCTTTCCCTCCCACAACCATGTCGTCTATCAGTTCTTCTCAAATCAGTTCCCGTGATAATGAGAACACCGATCACACAGTGTACTCCTCCGTACCCCACTTCGTCATCCTAACCATCAAAGCAACCGTCCTCACTTTGCTCCAAATCACCCAGCCAAAGCCTGAGATTCGTGATCCCACTATCCTTTGCTTCTTGCCCTTCTGCCTCATCTATTTTGTCCTTTTCATACAAGAAGCAAAGCTCAGACGTCGAAACCAGTCTCGCACTTACGACTTTGTTAGTCACGCAAGTCATTTCTTTGGTGTAACCGGGGCTATCATCCTCGTCTCGCTCATTTCTCCGGTCTTCGCACTCGTCGTTGCTGTTATGTGCGTCTTTTGGTTCCTCTTCGTTACGTACAGCTTCTATACCAAGCGCAACGAGACCACCGAAACTGCTGCCAATCAATCCGATGATCCTCCGGTATTCCGCAACTCCATGGATCTTTGGCGAGTTCTAAAACAGAGCATTAACTCACCGTTTATAAATTTCAGGTGGCTACTGATGTAGCAGCAAGAGGACTCGATATCCCAGACGTGGAAGTTGTGATAATCTACAGTTGCCCTTTAACAACAGAGGATTACGTACACAGAATCGGGGGACAGGATGAGCGAGTAAAAAGTGCGTTCAACATCTTCTATACCAAGCACAATGAGACCGCCGAAACTGCTGCCAATCAATCTGATGATCAGATTCCTCATGAATAATCATTTTATCCCAAACAAAAAAAAAGAGGTATGATGATATGATCTTTGCTAGATATGATCTTTATTAATAATCACCAATTTGTTTGTTAAAAATTCAATTTCAGACCATGTATAAAGTGTAACACGATTATTCATTATCAATACAACACAGTCACATTTTTCACAGAGCTATTTTGTTCATGCTCTGTTTTCTATCTGAATAAAGCTCTTTGAGCTTTGAATCTTTCTTGTTTTAAGATCTCTCCCCTGTGTGATGTTTTAAGGCTGAATCCTGTTTGTAGAGTCCCGTCTTGCTTGTTTAAATCATCTATTCAGATTTTCCTGTTGCTATATTGGTTAATTATTTTAGTTAGGGTTTAGTCAGATGCAGTGTTCTAAAAAGGCATAATAGGCATAAAAAACAAAAATAGCTACTTGAAGTATCTAAGAGAGAATCTTTTCAGATGTTTAAACTAATTCTACCTTATTCTGTTGCGTGAAGAACGAATGAGCAACACCCTTTTC
Organism: Draba incana; assembly: GCA_963576765.1. Classification (NCBI taxonomy): domain Eukaryota; kingdom Viridiplantae; phylum Streptophyta; class Magnoliopsida; order Brassicales; family Brassicaceae; genus Draba; species Draba incana. Next base: position 39,435,247 of record OY755206.1, on the reverse strand, counting down.
ACACACTTTTTTTTTTTTTTTTTAAATGAATGTTAAATTATATTCAAACCAAAAAAACTTGTTTTACATCAAATGCATAGATTCTTTTAATTCAATAAACCAGATAAAAAGAATTAGAAATCTTGTTGTTCAACGAGTTCCAAACCATGAAGTAAGACCTTCATCATAGGCACGGTCTCCTATACGCCGAATAGAGCTTAGTCGATTACGGATACTCTTGTCCACGATCTTGATTATAGCTTCTGAAGTGTTCGGATCTTCGCCATGACGTCGACAATTCCGCTCTTTCCAAATATGGTAAACCATTGATTGAAAGAGCTACCTTATCAAGAAGAGAGTAAGTTTGTCGATTGTTTGATCGGTTAATAGGTGGAGAATATGAGTCCAATCAGTTGTATACATATGATGTAGTAGCCGGCGAGCAAGATTGTTCCAAATCGCAGCCACATAATCACACTTGAAGAACAAATGATCTCGAGTTTCACTCTCTTGATTGCAAAGCACACAAAGTACCGACGTGTTAGAATTCCAAGCTTGCATTCGGTCCGCCGTTGAGGCATATTTGAACAGCAAGCGAGAAAAGAGAACTTAGGAGTGGCATATTTGAACCATATACCTTTCGACCAACTCACTTCTGAGTTGCGAGACCGGATTTGTTGCCATGTTCCTTTGAACGTAAATTTCTTCTTCAATTTACCATTAAAGTCGCGCCATTACACCTCATCCGCATGATCAGTTCTTAACATTCTGATTTTTTCAATCTCTCCTTCAATCTGATTCAAGCAATCAACGCGATGACGTCTTAAGCGATGTGTATTCATAACCATCGCGACCTTAGCTGTTGATGGTATTCCCAAGTCGATACAGCCCCTTGTACCCGTTAAATGTTGAATTCTTCCCAATCCAGACCACATATCCAACCAGAAAGAAGTTGCAACCCCATTTCCTATCTTTACTTGATGAAAATCTTTTTACACACTGTTTTGTTAAAGGGAAACTGTAGTTTATCATAACGTCCACGTCCGGGATATGTAGTCCTCTTGCTGCTACATCAAAATTTATAAACGGTGAGTTAATGCTCTGTTTTAGAACTAGCCAAGGATCCATGGAGTTGCAGAATACGTACCAGCAACGGGCAGGATCCTTCTTTGAATATTAATGATAAAGACCTGGTACGTTTGTTCTGCGCTTTGTTTCCGTGGATAGACACCGCTTTCCAATAGTTATGTAAACATTAGAATCAAGATCTTTGCTTTTTTGTTTTGTTGAGGTGATTCGGCAAAAAGTATCAAACCTTTTGGTGAAGAAAACGCTCAAGACGTTCAGCTTCCATCTTGTATTAGCATATGCTGAATAATGGAAAGATTTAGTAACGTACTGGTTCCTCAAAACCCATATCCAGCATTCGATCTGCTTCATCTAATACTGCTAACAAATAAAAACTAATGTTACGATACAACTTACATAATCCTAAGCGATTAAGTAAAATAACTAAAAGATGTTATGTTGCTTACCACAAAGAAAACATCCGAGAGACGAAGCTTGTTAGACTCAATCAGGTCTCTCAAACGACACGGCGTACCAATTACAATATCCTAAAAGACAAGATACACATACAAAAAAAATCGTCATTTAATTTGATCGATCCGAAAACACAGACGGTACCACTCCAGATCAAAGCGCGTTAAGAGCAAGTGCAATGCAGACATCCAAGTGTCTAAAGACACTATTCTTATAATATAAAATTATTAAAACACACACTCTCTCTTTTTTTTACTCAACTTTATACCTTCTCTTTCATCATTTTACTCAATTTTTATTAATTTTATATTTAAACACTCTCTCTTTCTTTTCTTAACACTCTTCAAAATATCCTATTTTAGACCACTCTCTCTTCCTTTTCTTAACTTTTATTAATTTAATATTTAACCACACTCACTATCTACTCTTTTTATTAATTTTATATTTAAAAATACCCCACAAAAACACTCTCTTTCTTCCTTGTACTCAAATTTTAATAATTTTATATTTTAAAAACACACCAAAATGTCTCCATTGTACATGCTCTAATTAGAGGTCTTTTAGACCATAAACACAAATCGACTTCAGACGACAAGGCTCTCCAGCTTCACTCAAAACATCAGAAATCTGCCAAAATCACCAAAAAAACTAAGACAATTTTTCCACATATTTCAATTTCACACCTTGCAACTAGAAATGATCAAAAACAAATTACATACCTGAACAGCAAACTCTCTAGTCGGAGAAAGAACAAGACAAGTCGGATTAACACTCTTTGATCCTTTGGTACCAAAGAAAAAAAAAGAAATTATGGTTCTTTTATTTTCCGCTTCTAAAAAGAAAAAAAAATCCTTTTGACTTTCTTCTACGTAATTTATGTTGTTCTTCTTTATTTGACCTATCTCCATCGTTTTTGTTTTTTTTAACGTTGGAGACTTCTTCTAAAAAAAAAAAATCATTTTATATCTCTCTTTTGTTCTTTTAACGATTTTTCTATAATTTCTTATCTATTGGACTTCTTCTTCGTCTAATTAAGTTTTGCTTTAAAAATTTAAAATTTTTTTTGGAAACAGAGTTTTCATGTGGTTATTTATCGTTCACTAGAAATTCGATAAAACCACGAAGATGATGAATCCGGATGTGAAAAAGAAAAAAAATTGTCCATTCGTCTTATACCACAAAGAAGACGTTGTTCGATAATTTGATGAAGTTGCTGTGAACTTTGAGCATGGATCAATTGATGAGTTCGTTCAGTTCACATGGTGACATGAAACAATGAAGATACACAACTACTACAGTATTCTCCATCGATGGTCTAATGGCGAGGTATAAACGTCATTGATGGCCCTACAATGGGTATGAAGACGACTTGAAGATTGTCCAATCTCATACATGTTACCACGTATGAGCTTGCGGGAGGGTGTTAGGAGATCTCGGAGCATATACGAGATCGAGTTAAATAGAAAGTTAATATTTGTGTATATGTTAAATATGTAGATTTCCCATTATCAAATATGTAAAGAACTTGTTGATCAAGTTAATTATATTGTATAAATAAGCCTATTGGCTAATGAATAATTGTCATCAGTAGCGTTTATACATCGCCATTAGGTCTTCAATCGGATCTTTAAAAAAAAAAAAAAAAAAAAAAGAAGAAGACAAGATTCAGAGACAAAGTCTTCATGTGGGTATTTATCGTTCACTACAAATTCGATGAAGCCACAAAGATGATGAATCTGGATATTAAAAAAAATAATAATAATAATCGTTCGTTCGTCTGATACTACAAAGAAGACCATGTTCGATGATATGATGAAGTTGCTGTGAACTTTGAGCATGGACCAATTGTTGAGTTTGTTCAGTTCACATGGTGACATGAAACAATGGAGATTCACAACTACTACAGTATTCTCCATCGATGACCTTATGGCGAGGTATAAACGCCACTGATGACCCTACAATGGGTATGAAGACGACTTGAAGATTGTCCAATCTCATACGTGTTAACACGTATGAGCTTGCGGGAGGGTGTTAGGAGATCTCGGGGATTACGAAATTTCCCTTGAATATATTTCCTAATAGATATTAGGAAAGTTAATATTTGTGTATAAGTTATATTTCCTATTCCGTTAATGTAAATAACTTGATGAACAAGTTATAATCTTTGTATAAATAGGCCTATTTGCTAATGAATAAATCTGAGAGAAACTATTCTACTACTAAAGTTTCTTCCAAATCTATCATGGTATCAGAGCCATAGCCAAATTACTATAATTTTTTGGCTTTTTGTCCGATCCGAACATCTATGGGTTTTAAGTTTTTTTTTATCTTCCGTTATGAAAAAAAAAAAAGTTATATTCTGATTATCAATTTCGATCGTTTGTTATTTCTTCATCTTTGAGATTTCTTCTTCATTAAGCTTTTGTTTAAAAAAAAAAAAAAAAAAATTGAACGTTCGTCTTATACTACCAAAAAGACTAACGTTCATCACCAAAAAAAAAAAAAAAGACTAACGTTCAATGTTGATGATATTGATGTGGATTGTGAGCATGGACCACTGATGGGTTCGTTCAAATTCACTTGTTTAATTTTTCTTTTGTCAGATCTTCATGTGGCTCCACTAATTACAAATTTAGCCACGAAGATGATGTTTCCACTGTATCCAAAGACTCATATTTATCAATTTTCCTAAATATATTATAAAAGATCAATACATTTGCGAGCAGGTATCGTTTCTAATATAAAATGAATTGGCAAAAAATGACAGCAGACATTAGAACGTATGTATAAATCCTTAATTGTGAACTTTTATTTAGATTATTGGGATTTCGTACTAATTTCCCCTCAAAAGTATTGACCTAGTTTTATTCTGATTTTAAAAATACATTAAACGCCTTCATCTGTTGAACCAAACAAAAAAAAAAACGCCTCATTTTAAAATTGAGATGACCAAAAAAGATGAGAAAATTTCCATTTTAAAAACGCCCCACGATTAAGCATCATCTTTCCTAATACAAATTGAGATGACCAAAAAAGATGAGAAAATTTCCATTTTAAAATAAAATAATTTTGTTAAAATTAGAAATTGAAAAGATATCTTAATAAATTAATTAATTATTAATTTATCGATTAATATATCTATAAATTTAATAAATTTCAAAATCGCAACATTATTATTTATTTATAGATGCTTTACTGTACATGAAAAAAGACGACATACTCTTCATATAGAATGACGATTATTATTTATGTATAGATATGCTTTACTGAACATGAAAAAGATGACATACTCATCTTATAGTTGACGATTATTATTTATGTATAGATGCTTTACTGAACATGAAAAAAGACGACATACTTTTCTGTACATATACTTTCATTACACAAATTGAGATGACGAAAATTGAGATGACAAATTTCTGTACATATACTTTCATTACACAAATTTCTGTACATATACTTTCATTACACAAATTGAGATGACGTCCGTCTGTGCATATTTATTTCTGACTAACACAAATTGAGATGACGAAAATAACCCGCATTCTTGAAAAAAAAAAAGACGACATCCATATACGGATGATATACGAATACAAATTGAGATGACGAAAATAACCCGCGTGCTTCTTATAAATTGTGTTCAATCCACACAATCCAAAATCCACAATCATATACCTTAACTAATATCTCTAAACATCTTCTTCTTCTGTTTGATCTGAATTTTGTTCCACTAGGATATTCTTGATAAAGCTCATCATCTAGGGCCAAACACAACCATGTCGTCTATCAATTCTTCTTCTCAAATCAGTTCCCGTGATGATGATAACACCGATTACACAGTGTACTCCTCCGTACCCCATTTCGTCATCCTAACCATCAAAGCAACCGTCCTCACTTTGATCCAAATCACCCACCCAAAGCCTGAGATTCGTGATCCCACATTCCTTTGCTTCTTGCCCTTCTGCCTCATCTATTTCGTCCTTTTCATACTAGAAGCAGAGCTCAGACGTCGAAACCAATCTAAAGCTCATCACTTTGTTAGTCACGCTAGTTATTTCTTTGGCGTGACCGGGGTTAACATCCTCGTCTCGCTCATATCCCCCGTGTTCGCACTCGTCGTTGCTGTTATGTGCCTAGTTTGGTTCGTCTTGGTTGCGTACAGCTTCTATACCAAGGACAATGAGACCGCCGAAACTGCTGCCAATCAATCTAATGATCAGATTTCTCCTGTATAATCATTGTATCCCAAACAAAAAAAAGATATGCTATGATCAATTTCAAACAGTCCCACTTTCAATTCTGATCACTCGATCAAGTCAAATAATTTTATACCATGTATAAAGTGTAACACGATTGTTCATCTTTCTTGTTTTAAGATCTCTCCTATGTGTGACGTTTTTAAGGCTGAATCCTGTTTGTAGAGTCCGGTCTTGCTTATTTGTATCATCTCTCAGATTTTCATGTTGCTATATTGGTTAATTATTTTACTTAGGGTTTAGTCAGATGCAGTGTTCTAAAAATCATTCTAGGCCTAATAGACGCAAACAAAAATAGGTATATAGAAGCTACTCAGAAGAATCTCAGAGAGATTTTTTTTCAGATTTTTTAACTAATTTTACCTTATTCTGTTGCGTGAAGAACGTATGTGCAACACCCTTTTTACCCGCTCTTCCTGTCCTCCCGATCCTGTGTACGTAATCCTCAGTTGTTAGAGGGAAACTGTAGTTTATCACAACTTCCACATCCGGGATATCGAGTCCTCTTGCTGCTACATCAGTAGCCACCTGGAATTTATAAACGGTGAGTTAATGCTCTGTTTTAGAACTAGCCCAGGATCTATGGAGTTGCGGAATACGTACCAGCAACGGGCAGGATCCTTCTTTGAATAATGATAAAGACCTGGTACATTTTTCCGTGGATAGACACCGCTTTCCAGCCTCTAAATACCAAACCTTTGCTGAAGAAAAGGCTCGAGACGTTCAGCTTCCATCTTGTATAAGGTAAACACCAAAACACTTGGTAATTAGCATATGCTGAATAACGGATAGATCTAGTAACAGGTTGGCAAGTCGGTGGTTGGCAGCTAAGTCTACAGAACCTATGACTACCTGAGAGAAATGATCGTTGGAAAAAGCAAGCAACTTATAGGTGAGAAAGATAAAATAGAAGAGGAAAACTTACCTTGACTGGGTTCGGGTCCATGAATTCCTCGGCCAATTTGTGAGCATCTGAAGGCCAAGTTGCACTAAACATAACCGTCTGACGAACTATAACACAGATACAAAAGAAAAGAACTTTTATTCAAACTTGTCATGGGAATCGAACAAGGTCCATGAATAGTGATAAATGTGATACTACATCTTGCCTTTATTCGTCTTGCTCAATATAAACCGAACTGGTTCCTCAAAACCCATATCAAGCATTCAATCTGCTTCACCCAATACCTAACATATAGAAACTTCTATCACCATCTAATAACTCAAAAATCCGTTTCAGGTTACTTCATTTTAGCAACAAATAACACGCAAGAACGATACAACTTATATATGATCCTAACGTGCTAACTCAAATAACACAGACTAAAAGATGATTTGTTGCTTACCACAAAGGAAACATCCGAGAGACAAAGCTCGTGAGATTCAATCAGGTCTATCAAACGACCCGGCGTACCAATCACAATATCCTAAAAGACAAGACAAACAACAAAAAATCATCATTTGATCGATCCTCAAACATAAGGGAATGTCCTCATGATAAAAAAACACTCTTACCACTCCGGATCGAAGTGCGTTAATTTGAGGCCTTTTCGAGGTTCCACCATACACACAAATCGATTTCAAACCACACGGCTCACCAGCTTCACTCAAAACATCAGAAATCTGCCAAAATCACACAAAAAACTTAAGACAATTCTTCCACAAGTTTCAATTTTCCCACATTGAAACTAGAAATGATCAAAAACAAGTTACATACCTTAACAGCTAACTCTCTAGTCGGAGAAAGAACAAGACAAGTCGGATTAACAATCTTTGATCCTTTACCAATCTTCTTATCCTTCTTCAACACATGCATAATCGCAGGTATCCCAAACGCCAATGTCTTACCTAAATCAAATACCCAAATCATAAAGTTTCGATTTTTCAATACCCAAATCATAAAGTTTCGATTTTTTCAATACCCAAATCATAAAGTTTTGATCTTTGATTACTAACCTGACCCAGTTCTTGCAATTCCGATAAGATCACGACCATCTAACAGAAACGGCCAAGTATGTGACTGAATCGGAGATGGTTTCTGAAAAGTCTTACAACATTCCAAAACATTCTCAGGTAATTTCGATTCAGCGAATGATTTCAAAGCTGTGTACTTTGATTCTTCAACATCTTTTCCTGTCACAACAACTTTCTGTTGTTCACTTTCTCCTCCTTTACTCAAACCTAATGTTACAGGAAAACGAGTCATCAGGGTGCCAATGTGTAGAAGTAAAGTTTGGAGTTAATTATGAAGAAGTTAAAGTTACTGAAAAAGTTTTGGGGTTAAATAATTAATGACAGAAGACTCAAGGACCATTTTGCAAAGAAGAGATATTTTAGTAACAGAGAGCTTGGCGTTTAGCTCATTATCAGATTTGTTAAGAATTTTGTAAACAACTTTTTCTCTCCGAATTGTTTGTTGAACAATTGTATCGATCACTGGTTTACCGGGGATTCCGTCTAGGAGATCTGGTCAGTGATTGAGTGATTTCGTTGTTTTCTGAATAACGATTTCCTTATCTTTAATACAAGTTTTTCCGATCTAAATTCCGATTACTTTTCTATTGGAGATATCTTGGGGAGCAAAACGTGTAGCTTGCGGACCAAGTATTGTGGGCATCAAAGCCCGTCTATGAAGTGAAGCCCGTGAAGCCTAGATGGAAGAAGTCTCTAGATCTTTATATTATTAGCATATTTCATATATGTGTTTAGGAAAGTTCACATTATATAGTGTTAACAATATGTTAATGTTAAACACTATATATATGTGTCTTATGGTTTTGTATCAAACAACTCAATACAATATATTATATTCTATATTATTTGACATGGTATCAGAGCAGTCGATTCTTGTGGATCGAAATTAAAGCTTCCGCATTATAAGTCTTGTGATCAAAAGGAGGTCATGGAGATGAAGGCCAACGTTGAAGAAGACACGGACGATGCCGACGATGAAGATGACGTGATCGTTGAGTTACAAATTCTTTATTAGTTTCCTTTTTTCTATAATTTGTTTTTTTGGATATTCTATTTTATATTTTATAAGTAATACGTAGACTTTGATCAAGGTATTTTATATTAGGTTTTGGTTTTGGTTTTTGGGTTTGATACAAGAGTTGCCGAGTGATGTTTAAGAGTTTGTGAGTTTGTGGCTTTCACGGGTATATTAGTTTTATTGTTTTGAGATTTATTCTTAAGTTTAGAATTTCTCAAAGTTTGTGTTTTTGGTTTCTCCTAAAACGGGGGAGTTTGGTTAGTTTTAACCTTTTAGGGAGTTCTAGTTGAACGCTCATGTTCTTTAGATCATTTTTTTTTAGTCCGATGTATGGACTGTCCAAGTCAAGGACAAATTATTTGTGGAGTTGCAAGTTGCACCCACGGGATGTATTCCCATTTTATCAAGACCAAAGACGAGTTGACGTTTCATCCCTATTTTGAAGATTGAAGTTTATACCATGTTGACATGTTTTGTCCATCCTCGCCAAGTTATCCACGACATACGTGTTTTGCTTGATGATTTCGCATACCACGTTTGTCGTGCGGGGGAGTATTGGAGATATCTTGGGGAGCAAGACGTGTAGCTTGCGGACCAAGTACTGTGGGCATCAAAGCCCGTCTATGAAGTGAAGCTCGTGAAGCCTAAATAGAAGAAGTCTCTAGATCTTTATATTATTAGCATATTTCCTATATGTGTTTAGGAAAGTTTACATTATATAGTGTTAACAATATGTTAATGTTAAACACTATATATATATATGTGTCTTATGGTTTTGTATCAAACAACTCAATACAATATATTCTCTTTGTTACTTAACTCTTCGCCATTAGTGACCTCTTGAGGTGCTTCGATTTCGTGATTCTCCTCTGTTTGTTTGTTCTTCTTGCTCTTCTTCTTCTTCTTGGATTTGTTGATTGAATCTGTCATCGGACTCTCGACGGAGACGGGAAGCTCTTGCTTTTCTCCGGCCATTTTTTGTTGGTTTTGTTTAAGGGAATGGTGTTGAAACGGCCGAGCGAGAGAGTCGTTTGTAAAGTTTAGGTTTTTAGAGCACCTCCATGAGGAGGTTTAGACTGAGTTTCAGAACTATTAAATAATAAAAAGTATTAGAAAAGCATGTGAGAGAAAAATGAGAGTTTCAGATTTGAGAACTTTTCTCAAGAGTTTTAGAGATCTATCTAACACATGGGTATGTGTGATTGATTCAGATTTTTTTTTCTACTCTAAAATTTAAATACATAATTAAACTACATTAAGATTCTTATAATAATATATATGAGAGATCCATTGAATCTCTAACCAATAGAGGTGCTCTTAGAGCATCATTATTGGAGACCCAATAGGGTCTAAAGTGTTTGCATCATTATTGGAGATCTAATAGGGTCTAAAGTGTTTATAAAATTATTAAAATTTGAGTAAAAGGAAGAAATAGAGTGTTTTTGTGGAATATATTTAAATATAAAATTTGAGTAAAAGAAAGAAAGATAGTGTGTTTAAATATAAAATTAATAAAAGTTGAGTAAAAGAGAGATAGAGGGATCTAATATTGGATCTTTTGGAGAGTATGTTTAAAAGTAAAAGAGATTGTTTAAATATAAAATTAATAAAAGTTGAGTAAAATGATGAAATAGAAGATATAAAGTTGAGTAAAAGGAAGAGAAAGTGTGTGTTTTAATAATTTTTTTTATTAATTTTAGACCAAAGGGGTTTGGAATAAGGATGCTCTTAGGGTTTTAAAGCATCAGAGAGTAACTTTCTGATAATTGCAATTTCGCCACAGTATTGTTCATTGTTTCTTAAAAGGGATATTAACTCCTGATTTATCAACAAAATCCTAATTTTGAAACTAAACATAAAAAAAAACAAGTTTGTGGACAGAATGAGTTAGAAGATTATTTAATTTTTATGAGTGTATAAGTTTATAAGATTTTGCATTTCTGATTTTTTACAGTTAATTATGAGATTTTGCAATTCAGAAAACAAACACAAATAAGAAGTCTACACACACTAGTTTTGACTAGTAAACCATTATACAAATATCGTATTTTATAGTTAGATATTGGGTGTCTAGTATCCAAACCACATAAGTTTTATTTTATATCCTCTTATTCTCTAACAAAATATTTCTGTTATTTGAATTGGACAGTGACCTAAATAACAAAATTATCATCACTCCACACATTTGTTTGTTAAGCATATAATTAGATTTTCCAAATCCAAGAAAAGGTAAACAAAGCAGACTGAAGGCATATTAAGCAAGAATCTGATTAAGCTAATCAAAAAAGCAAATCTTAAAGAAAAGCATTTATCAAATCCCATTCTCTTCTTCTAAAGATTATAAAGCAAAGCAATCTTCTTCCTTTTAAGCCATTGAAGAAGATAAAAAAAATCAAATCCACTTTCTTTATTTCTTCTTCTTCTTGGAGAATATATAGAAACTCTTTAAAGTCAAGATCAAAGGGGGGTTTTCAGATTCAATCAAAACTATGGTTGGTATTTTCTCAAGATTCTCTGTTGGTAGAAGCAGCCATAGAAGAACACAAAGTGCAATCGTAAGCATTCTTCTTCTTACAGCTTCTGGGTTCTTGAACTTGAATCTATAGAACATGTTTAGATCTTTATTTAGTTCAAAACTGTAGAAAAAATCTCACCTTTAGCTTGGATTTGAAATCCCCAAAATTGGATTTTCCATTACAAAACTATATAGATTCTTGAAATTCGTTTAGTTTTTCAATTCCGACCAAAAGGTTGAGTTTTGTTTGTGTTAGTGATTAATGATTGTGTCTTAAAAGCTTTGGTCTTTTTCCAGTTTTATGAATTGGGTTTTTGTTAGATTAATCTAAGTTATTGAAAAAATTAATTCTTTTGCTCTTTTGTGTGTTTAGGATGATAAGGAAGTATTAGCACCAAATTCTGATGTAACTGCAACAAATACCAACACTGGAACAACAATTGCTACTCATGGGATTGAAGTAGCTACAGAATTCAAACCGGTCGAACATCCGGTTGAGCCGTTGGACAACGATCTACCGATTCAATGTCCATTGCCCGAACCATCCATGATAAATGTAACAACAACATCCATGAAAAAAAAATGGTTTCTTGATGACTATGCTAAATTTGTAGCCTATTTTAAGTGATTGTTTTTCTCTTTTCGGATTTCGTAGGATGGGAGAATTTGGAAAGAGAGATTATCGGCGACTATGAAGAGAAAAGGCGATTTGCAGAGTATGAAAGATGAGTCAGCTGGTGAATCTGATGGATATGTAAAACCGCCTCGCCCGAGCCTGCCTAATCGTTCGATCTTGCCATCGCTTAGTGCCCCTGAAAACGACTTGGTAAATCTACTAGAAGAATGCAATGCAATGCAGCCGGTAACATCTAAGAACGGATAAACAAAGTTCCTTAATAGTTTATAAGATTATCTCTGTGTTTTTCGTTGTTTACGCTTTTACTTATGTGTATGCAAGAACCAAACCAATTCATAGTGTAATGTTATATATACTATAGAGTTTATGTTCAATTCATATATCTCAACTATTTTCGAGTTGTAGTTCTTGGTTTTAGTTCGTAGTTTTAGAAAATCGGTAAGAGCCAGGGCCGTATAAGCGGTATGCAAAGAACTTTAAAACACTTTGAATGATCTTGATTTGCCCTTTATGCTTTAACTTTTGTAGGGCACTATTACACATTGAGTTCTACTCAAGTAAAATTTCACTATCAAGCCTGATGTGGTAAAGGGAGAAAAGTACTTTTCCAACTCAAACAAACTTTTGTTTATACCACTTAGGCCTGGGCGCGGATCGGATATCCGGAAAAATTATAGTATTTGTGATTCGATTTGTTATTCACGGATATTAAATTTTCCGATTTGCTTTGCTTTGAAAATTTTAGATATTTGGAGTTACGGATATCCGGATTTTTTTCCGGATATTTGCGGATATTCGGATATTTGCGGATATTTGTTTTAACTGAAAAAAACGAAAGAAAAATATTTTATTTTTTCAAAAAGTTATTTTTCAGTATAAATTTTAAACTAATTAGTGAAAAAATAATATAAGTTAGATAATTTTATTTGATATAACTAAAAATAAAATGAAAAGTGAAAGAAAAAATGGTGGACTACGAAACATTTATTATTATTTTTAGATAAAAATATGAGACAACTGATTTACAAAATTAGTAACTACGTAAATTTACTATAACTATATCCGTTCAATGTATTGAAAAGGTTAAAAAATGCAAATATATGTTGTAGGTATATCATATTATATGTACATATATGTAATTTACGGATCGGATCGGATATTCGGATTTTTAAAATTAGTATTTATGATTTGCTTTGCTTTAGACGGATCGTAGATTTTACTATTTGCTTTGCTTTGATTTATAACGGATATTCGAATTTTTCGGATCGGATCAAAACGGATCACGGATCGGAGCAAATCTAACGGATAATTTGTCCAGCCCTAATACCACTTTGGTTTTTACTTCAACATGAAGAAAAATACATAAAGACTCTTTATTACATGCAACAACTGATATTGTCTAATTCAAACTGAAGATTCAGGAAATGTGTAAACATTTGACATTGTGGGATTGGTTAGGTGTTTTTGTGGCCCGCGGTGGCTCCCGTGGTTAATCCTTGCTCTTCGAGGAAATCCAACGGCTTGATTTTCTCCTGTGGATGCACGGTCCATCGAATAATCGACTTGAGTTCTTGTAGAACCTGTAGAAACAAGAAGGAAGTGAAAGATCAAGAGAACAAATAGAAGAGTTGTTGTAGAAGATGAGAGCTTAGAGTGACCCATTACTCTTCTTTGATTTTTTTGTTTTTGTTTTTGAGAGAGAGTTGAAATGATGACAATAAATAGAATGCAAAAAGATAAGAAGGAAAAATTAAAAATCTTTGCTTTGAATTGAAGTTACTCTCATGAAACACATGATAGTGTTGGTAGAGTTCACCAAACTTCTTCTTTTTACTCTCATTTAATATTAAAAATATCAAGAAATTATTCTTGTCCAAAAAGATCACAACAATTAACTATTCTAGAGATCTTCAAGTGGAGACATTACAAAAGGACAAAGCAAGAAAATACAGTGACAAAGTACATACTAGCAAAGGGATTCGTATTTTGACACCAAAGACAGATCACGGAGATGCCTTGCGATATAAAGTCTCTTATGTGGTTAGGGTTTGTACTTTATAAACCAAAGAAACCGAAAAATTACAAAATCGAAACCGACCAAAATTGGCTTAACAGGTGAGAAGATTAAACCGGATAATTTTCTATCTATCTATTAATATAAAGCTTGATCCGTCTGCATATATGCATGTCCTTGACTAGTATTAGATAGTTTTTTTTTCCTCTGACCTAGTTTTCACCATGAGTGTACCGTCGTTTTCTTTGCTTCCAGATGAAATAACCCTCAATTACTTAGCCCGGATCCCGAGATCGTATTACTCAACATTGTCAATCGTTTCCAAAAGCTTCTACTCGCTTCTCTCTTCCACCGACCTCTACGTAGAACGATCTCTTCTCGGAAACACCGAACAATGTCTTTATGTCTGTCTACGGGATCTGAACACGCAATCTACTCAATGGTTTGCACTTTATATTAACCCTAATCCAACCCTAATCAACTCATCCATGATGAAGAATAATAAGAAGGCAATTCGACAGTTGTTCCTTCCGATTCCGCCTTCTAATTTTCCTTTGATATCAAAGTCCACCGTAGCTGTTGTCGGTTCTAAAATTTATGTAATCGGCGGATTAGTCAATGGAGCTTTAACCTCTACCGTAGGGATCCTAGATTGCCGCAGTCACACTTGGAGCGATGCACCTAGCATGAACGCAGCCCGTGAGGATGCGGCCTCATGTGTCTACGATGGGAAAATCTATGTAATTGGAGGGTTTAGAGGATCCAAGAATGATGAATCATGGGCTGAGGTATTCGACACAAAGACTCAGACTTGGGAACGCCTCCCTTGTCCAGACAATGAGATATGCACGTATTTCCTTTTCAGAATCGCGGAGATAGAAGGAAAGATTTATGTACGGAATTACTCGAATAAGGAATATGCTTACGACACAAAGCAAGGTAAATGGGAATGTTGTAATGACATGATTTTAACCGATCCAAGGAGGCCAATGTGTGTAATTGAGAATGTCATATACTCATGTGATTACGATCCTATCGATGGTTACCTCATGTGCTTTTGGTATGACACAAATGCTCAAATTTGGAGAGAGGTTCAAGGATTAAAGTCACTACGAGACAAGCAAATTGTGTGGGAAGCGTATACGAAGAACAGAATGAGAAAATTAATTAGCTGCGATGGGAAACTCTTAATTATGTGGGAAGCGTATACGAAGAACTACAAGAGGAACATTTGGTGCACTGAAATCGTGGTAGAAAAGCGTGATGGAGATGAGGTTTGGGGAAATGTTGAGTGGGTTGATATTATGCATACCATCCCTTGGTCATACGAGTTATTGCATTTGCTAGCCGTCTCGGTTTGATTCACTTGTTTGCAAGGTATGATCAATCGTTCTGAATTCAACATCTCTTTGTAAGATCTTCTTAAATACCCATTCTACCAAATCATTGGAATTTTTTTAATTTTATATCTACTAAACCTTATTTCATTCAAAGAAACAAAAAATCTGCCAACCAAAACCAAATTTAACAGAAAGATTACAAATCTTACAGGGCCACGTAGAAGTAAGCTTGGTAAGCTAGTTGTAAGAGAACACAAGTCCAGGGTCAAAACCGAAATTGGTCCCCACCACATGACAAAACAAGACTCCTTGAAACATGGAAAAGTTTCCTTGAAATATGGAAAAGGAGAGAAATAAACAAACATTCTCCTTTCTATGTAATTTCTCTTTATAAGCAACATCCTTGTAAACGTGAAGAGGAACCAAGGCTGCGGTTTGTGCAGCCTCTTTCTTCCTATGTATGAATATTAATCCCAAATCTTTGTGCTCTTGAAGACAACACAAATCTCTTTCCTTTGTCTTTAGTTTCTTCTTCAATAAGCTCCTTTGAGCATTAGTTTGAGTTTGCTTTCACTAGTGACTGTACGTTGTTATTCGTCCTAACAGGGCAAAAATCGTTGAATCAGTAGTGGTTAACGGCGCACGGTTTAGCTTTAATATAAACGGCTTGTCTTTGAAACACATGTTTAACAATTGAATCGAAAAGTTCTTCTCTTTGGATCATTTTGTCAGGAAATTTACCGTTCAGCTGCTTTCCGGAGTGATGCTGATTTGAGCTTAATCGCTTAAGCTGATGCAGAAGATAACTCCATCTCGACCCATTTACAGCTATCTTTCATCCCTTTAGCGTTTACACGGATCAGCTGGTACCTGTAACAAATATGATTGATTCATTAGCTCAATACATACTTTGAATTAGGAGGCGATGCTGCATCCGGGTTTTCGGGGTAAGTTTCCGACATCGGACTGTGTTCGTTGAGTGAAAACTCCATAAAAGCTAATCCGTTTCCTTGTGTAACGCCTTACGCGTATACAATATCTTTTTTTTTTTTTTTTTTTTTGAATTGAATGTCAAATTTATTCATAATAAAAAAAAAATCGTTTTTACAACGAGTGCAACATTGTTTTAAAGCTAACGGAAAAACTACACATTATAAGAGATTAATCATCGAGAAGCAAACCATGCTTCCATCGCACCGTCGAAACGTCGATCTCCTATACTTCTAATTGTTGTTAATCGGTTTCGAATCTGTTTATCAATAAATTTGATGAGTTGCTCTGCATTGTTGGGAATTTCACCGTGTCGCCTTTTATTTCGTTTCCTCCAAATGGCATGGAGAGTAGCTTGAAAAGCGTATCTCGTGAGAAATTGTGTGGTTTTATCTTGTGAGTCGTCTACCAACAGCTGCACAAGATTATCCCAAGTAGTAGTATACTTACGATTGAGAAGCTTTTTCACTAGTTTCTCCCATATCTCCTTTGTGAAAAGACATTCAAAATAAAGATGGTTTCGCGACTCGGAGTTCGATCTGCATAGGATGCAAGTATCATTGGCTCCAATGTTCCATTTGAGCATACGATCACCCGTCGGTAGTCGATTATGGATCGCAATCCACATGTGAAAAGCATATTTGGGAGTGGAGTACGTGAACCACAATCCCTTCCACCAATCACGATGGGATTAATCACTCGAATTTGTTCCCATGTTGCTTTTGAATTAAATCTAGGCTTGAATGTATCTGCATTCCTTCTCCATAATACAACATCATCACCATGAGAATGACCCTTTCTCCGCTGCTCGTCAATGACCCTTTCGACAATATTATAGGCTTCTAGTCTGTGAGTACGTCGTCGATGATTATGTAGGACCCATTCCACCGACGACTGACTCGGGATTCCCAAATCAATACAACCTCGCAAGCTCGCAATGTCTAACAATCTGCCGTTTTGAGCCCACACATCGTACCAAAATGACGTAGTAGCTCCATTGTGTATTTCTTTTCTCACAAATCCCCGTGCTAGGTCTCTATATTTGAGGAGTTTTCTCCACATCCAAGAACCAAGTGATGTTGAGTTTTTAATAGTCCAGAAAGAATCCTTTCGAATCAAATAAACATGAACCCAGTTAACCCACAAAGAAGAGCGAGCTGACATAATTCTCCATATGAGTTTTAGACAACACACTTTATTTGTTTCCACAAGTGGCTTGAGTCCCAAACCCCCTTCCGCCTTTGGCTTGCAAACATCACTCCATGCTATCTTACTTTTCCTTGTATTAAGTTCTGGTCCGGACCACAAGAACGCAGAGCATAACTTATCGATTTCCTGAAGACATGTTTTAGGCAATCGAAATGCTGATTACGCGTATACAATATCGCGCTCCAAAGGCTTGTACTTGTTACTCGACATTTCCATAGCCTAAAAATGACGAAAAAAGCCTAAAGTTTTAACATTTTGAATCGATATCTAACGATAAAACACAAGAAACAGTAACATACACGACTTAAAGTTCTTAAGATGAAACTGAAAAAACATTAATATTCGATATAGTACTGACCCGATGGATCGTTGGAACCAACCGTTTTTTGTTCCCGAATGTTTTTAAGGTCCCATCTAGAGATCTTCAAGTGGAAACATTACACAGGGACAAAGCAAGAAAAGAAAGTGACAAAGTACATACTAGCAAAAGGATTCGTATTTTGACACCAAAGACAGATCAACGGAGGTGCCTTGCGATTCAAGTCTCTTATGTGATTAAGGTTTGTACTTTATAAGCCAAAGAAACCGAAAATTACAAACCGAAACTGACCAAAATTGGCTGATAAGTGAGAATATTAAACCGGACTAATTTCTATTTTTTAATATAAAGCTTAATAGTTTTTTTCCTCTGACCTAATTTTCACCATGAGTCTCCAAGGAAAACCACCGTCGTTTTCTTGGCTTCCAGATGAAATCACACTCAATTACTTAGCCCGGCCGGATCCCGAGATCGTATCACTCAACATTGTCAATCGTTTCCAAAAGCTTCTACTCGCTTCTCTCTTCCAACGACCTCTACGCAGAACGATCTCTCCTTGGTAACATCGAACAATGTCTCTATGTCTGTCTACGGGATCGCTACTCGAAAACTACTCAGTGTCAGTGGTATGCACTTTGGATTAACCCTAATCGAACCCTACACAAATCATCCATGAATAAGAAAAA
Organism: Draba incana; assembly: GCA_963576765.1. NCBI lineage: Eukaryota > Viridiplantae > Streptophyta > Magnoliopsida > Brassicales > Brassicaceae > Draba > Draba incana. The sequence continues at coordinate 39,416,768 of OY755206.1, read as the reverse complement.
TCGACTGTTGTTTGTTCGGATTCCGCCTTCTAATTTTCCTTTGCTACCAAGGTCTACCGTAGCTGTTGTCGGATATGAAATTTATTTTATCGGTGGATCAGTCAACGGAGCACCGTCCTCTTCCGTGAGGATCCTCGATTGTCGAAGTCACACTTGGCGCAATGCACGTTGCATGAACGTAGCCCGTGACAATCCCGTCTCATGTTTCTACGATGGGAAAATCTATGTCATTGGAGGGTTCACAGGATCGAAAAAGAATGAATCATGGGCTGAGGTATTCGACACAAAGACTAAGACTTGGGAACGCCTCTCCTATCCAACTATTGAGGTATGCAAGTGTTTCATTTTCAGGATCGCGGAGGTCCAAGGAATGATTTATGTATTTCATAATTCGAATAAAAGTTATGTTTACGACACAAAGCAAGGTAAATGGGAATTCTCTAATAACGAGAATTTCACTGATCCAAGGCCAATGTGTGTGATTGAGAATGTCATCTACTCATGTTTTTACGATCGTATCGATGGTCACCTCGTGTGCTTGTGGTATGACACAAATGCTCAAATTTGGAGACAGGTTCAAGGATTAAACTCACTACGAGACAAGCACATGGCGAACGCTAGGTCATATTCTTATAATATGGGTATGATTAATTTAGTTAGAAGTGATGGGAAACTCTTAATTATGTGGGAAGTGGAAATGAAGTGTTACACTACGAAGATTTGGTGCACTGAAATCGTGGTGGAAAAGCGTGTTGGAGATGAGATTTGGGGAAATGTTGAGTGGATTGATATTAGCATCCCCAGTTCATACCAATTATTGCAATTACTAGACGTCTCGGTTTGATTCACATGTTTGGAAGGTATGATCAATCGTTCTGAATTCATCATCAGTTTGTAAGATCTACTTAACTACCCATTCTACCAAATCATTGGAATTTTTTTATTTTAAACCTTATTTCTTTCAAAGAAACAAAACTAAATTTAAGATTACAAATAAAATTTATTATGATTTTATTCCCAAATCATCCTCTCTACTACTTGAATAGGGTAAACAAATACAACAAATCAAAGAATGACAGATTTGTTTTCACTCCTCTTGTCTAACAACATATGATGGATCGTTGGAACCAACCGTGTTCTGTTCCCGAATGTTTTAAAGGTCCCATCTAGGGATCTTCAAGTGGAGACATTACAAAGGGACAAAGCAAGAAAATAAAGTGACAAAGTACATACTAGCAAAGGGATTCGTATTTTAACACCAACGACAGATCAGCGGAGATGCCTTGTGATACAAGTCTCTTATGTGATTAAGGTTTGTATTTTTATAAGCCAAAGAAACCGGAAAAAATTACAAACCGAAGCTGACCAAAATTGGCTAATAGGTGAGAATATTAAACCGGATAATTTTCTATTTAGAGCTTGATCCGTCTCCATATATGAAGATAACATTTTTTCCTCTGACCTAGTTTTCACCACGAGTCTCCAAGGAAAACCACCGTCGTTTACTTTGCTTCCAGATGAAATCACCATCAATTACTTAGCCCGGATCCCGAGGTCGTATTACCCAACACTCTCCATCGTTTCCAAAAGCTTCTACTCGCTTCTCTCTTCCAACGACCTCTACGCTGAACGATCTATCCTTGGAAACACCGAGCAAAGTCTCTATGTCTGTCTACGGGATCGCAACTTGGAAACTACTCAGTGGTTTACACTTTGGAGTAACCCTAACCGAACCCTACACAACTCATCCATGAATAACAAGAAGAAGGAGGTTCGACAGTTGTTAGTTCCGATTCGCCCTTCTAATTTTCCTTTGCTACCAAGGTCTAACGTAACTGTTGTCGGTTCTGAAATTTATGTAATCGGCGGATTAGTCGATGGAGCACCGTCCTCTGCCGTGAGGATCCTCGATTGTCGCAGTCACACTTGGCGGGATGCACCTAGCATGAACGTAGCCCGTGGGCTTGCCGCCTCATGTTTCTACAATGGCAAACTCTATGTAATTGGAGGGTACAGAAAATTGGAGTATGATGTATCATGGGCTGAGGTATTCGACACAAAGACTCAGACTTGGGAACGCCTCTCCTATCCAGATATTGAGATATGTATGGTTGGCTTTTTCCAAACTTCGGAGATTGAAGGAAAGATTTATGTATCATATTATCCGAATTTCGTATATGCTTACGACACAAAGCAAGGTAAATGGGAAAGTTGTAATGACATGATTTTCACTGATCCAAGGCCAATGTGTGTGATTGAGAATGTCATCTACTCGTGTGGTCGCGATCGTACCGATGGTCACCACCTCAAATGCTTGTGGTATGACACAAATGCTCAAATTTGGAGAGAGGTCGAAGGATTAAACTTAGTACGAGACAAGTGCATGGAGTGCAGAATCGCACATCATTTGGGTGCGAGTGAATTAGTTAGTTGTGGTGGAAAACTCTTACTTACGTGGAAAATGTGTATGGAGGGTGACAAGACGGGGATTTGGTGCGCTGAAATCGCGGTGGAAAAGCGTGATGGAGATGAGCTTTGGGGAACTGTTGAGTGGATTGATATTGTGGATAGCCTCCCCAATTCATATCAGTTATCACATTTAGTAGCCGTCTCAGTTTGATTCACTTGTTTGCAAGGTATGATCACTTGTTTACATCAAATCCATCATTTTGTTGAATGTATAATGAAACAAGTTTTACAAAATTAAAATCATTATCGTGAAACAAACTATGCTTCCATTGGGCATTTGTACCGCTTGTCACTCACACCTCATATTGTTTACAATCTTTTTCGGACTTGTTTATCGATGAATTTTAATATCTGCAAACTTTTATTTCATTCAAATAAACAAAATAATCTGCCAACCAAAACCAAATTTAAGATTACAAATAAAACCGATTATGTTTTATTCCCAAATCATCTCTCTACTTTAATAGGGTAAACAAATACAACAAATCAAAGAGTAACAATTTTTATTTTCACTCCTCTTGTCTAACAACATAAGGTGAATTAAGACCTCATATCAGTACTATAAAACGAATCCTCTCCACCATTTAAGTAATTCTCTTCTTTCTCTTCCTCCCATTTCAACACCTCTCTCACATACGTAAACCCTTCGTCCACATTCGCTCGGTCCCTAGCCCGAGCTTGCCACACAAACAGTTTCTGACCCGTGAGAGACGCGTAAAGCATCTTGAACTTCATCGCTACGTAGAAGTAAGCTTGGTAAGCTAGTGACAGTACGTTGCTATTCGTCCTCACGGGCAAAAATCGCTGAACCAGTCGCACGTGGTTAACGGTGCACGGTTTAGCTTTTCCTCGAAGAGATCGTATTTGTTTAGGATTAAAATAAACGGCGTGTCTTTGAAACACGGATGTTTAATCATCAACTCGAAAAGTTCCTTGCTTTGGATCATTTTGTTTTGAAGATTTACCGTTCCGCTCCTTTCCGGTGTGATCATGAATTCGTGATCTGATTCGTCCACAATTTTCTTTTACAACCAAAACTAATCTCCAAAACTTATAAAACTCATGTTGATAAAACATACTATTTTTTTTTTTTGTAGATGGTGGAACGTAATTTTAAACAACAAAACCGATTTAGGACAGTGCCGTGCGGGACGGGAAAGGTGCTTACTCTGAAGAGTTTATCTATCGATTATTCAAGGACGGATTTGTGATATATGCTCCTTCTTTGATGTACTTGAATATTAGAGATTACTTCAGTAACACTTTACGGTTTGGACATATGCTTGAGTTAGTCAAGGCAAACGGCGACGTTGGTTGTGATCAACCAGACATATTTTTAAGGATCTCTAACCTCGATTCACTATCCTCTTTTATGTTTTAAAGCTTCAACGATTCCGTATCCTACTGGCACTTTCTACTTTATAGACTAAAATCTATACTTGAAAGCACTCCAAATCTTAAAGTTCTCTAGCTGAAACTAAAACATTGTGTTCGATATATATAGTTCTGACTTGATGATCATTGGAACCAACCGTGTTCTGTTCCCAAATGTTTTAAAGTTCCCATCTAGAGATCTTCAAGTGTAGACATTACAAAGGGAAAAACAAGATAAGAAAGTAACAAAGTACATAGTAGCAAAGGAGGGATTCGTATTTTGACACCAAAGGCAGATCAACGGAGATGCCTTGCGATATAAGTCTCTTATGTGGTTAGGGCTTGTACTTTATAAGCCAAAGAAACTCGAAAAATTACTAAACCGAAACCGACCAAAATTGGCTAACAGGTTAGAATATTAAACCGGATAATTTTCTATCTTTTGATATAAAGCTTGATCGATCTGCCTATATGCATGTCCTTTACCTAGTAGTAGATAGTTTTTTTTTCCTCTGACCTAGTTTTCACCATGAGTCTCCAAAGTAACTTACCTCCGTCGTTTTCTTTGCTTCCAGACGACATCACCCTCAATTACTTAGCCCGGATCCCGAGATCGTATTACCCAACACTCTCCATCGTTTCCAAAAGCTTCTACTCGCTTCTCTCTTTCACCGACCTCTACGCAGAACGATCTCTTCTCGGAAACACCGAACAGTGTCTCTATGTCTGTCTATGGAATCTCGAGTCAGAATCTTCTCAATGGTTTGCACTTTCGATAAACCCTAATCCAACCCTACGCAACTCCTCCATGATTAAGAAGAAGAAGAATAATGAGAAGAAAATTCGAAAGTTGTTAGTTAAGATTCCGCCTTCAAATTTTCCTTTGCTATTAACGTCCAATGTGTGTGATTGAGAATGTCAGCTACTCATGTTGTCATGATCCTATCGATGGTCACCTCATGTGCTTGTGGTATGACACAAATGTTCAAAATTGGAGAGAGGTTCAAGGATTAAAGTCACTACGAGGCATATGCATGGAGTACGAAAACTCACGTTATAAGGGTGGGGGTGTGAGTAAATTAGTTAGCTATGATGGGAAACTTTTACTTATGTGGCAAGTGTATATGAAGAAATGTGAGATAAAGATTTGGTGCGCGGAAATCGTGGTGGAAACGCGTGATGGAGTTAAGGTTTGGGGACATGTTGTGTGGGTTGATGTTATGCATACCATCCCCAGTTCATACCAATTATTGCATTTACTAGCCGTCTCAGTTTGATTGACTTGTATGATCAATCGTTCTGAATTCAACATCAGTTTGTAAGATCTACTTAAAACACCCATTATTATTTAGACCAAATCATTGGAATTTTTTTTTAATTTTAATATCTACAAAACCTTATTATTTCTTTCAAAGAAACAAAACCAAATTTAAGATTACAAATAAAATTTATTATGTTTTATTCCCAAATCATCTCTCTACTTGAATACTGTAAACAAGTACAACAAATCAAAGAGTGACAATTTTTATTTTCACACCTCTTGTCTAACAACATAAGGTGAAGAACTCATATCAGTACTATAAAACGAATCCTCTCCACCATTTAAGTAATTCTCTTCTTTCTCTTCTTCCCATTTCAACACCTCTCTCACATACTTAAACCCTTCATCCACATTCGCGCGGTCTCTAGCCCGAGCTTGCCACAAAAACAGTTTCTGACCCGTGAGAGACGCGTAAAGCATCTTGAACTTCATCGCTACGTAGAAGTTAGCTTGGTAAGCTAACGACTGCACGTTGCTATTCGTCCTAACGGGGCAGAAATCGCTGAACCAGTCGCACGTGGTTAACGGTGCACGGTTTAGCTTTTCCTCGAAGAGGTCGTATTTGTTTAGGATTAAAATAAACGGCGTGTCTTTGAAACACGGATGTTTAATCATCAACTCGAAAAGTTCCCACTACAAGAAAACAAGACATTTTCCGACGGATTTTACGTCCGTCGGAAAATCTGTTGGAAATTTTCGACGTATTTCTGACGGATTGCGTTTTAAAATTTTTTTTAAAAAACGCATTCCGTCATAAATCTGTCAGAAAATTCTGACGGATTTATGACGGATTCAGTTTTTTTTTTCAATTTAAATAAAATAAAGGCATTCCGTCATAAATCCGTCGGAAATTTACGACGGATATAGTATACCGTATACCATATACCGGATATGAGGTATACGGATACGGTATCCGTCATAAATCCGTCGGAAATTTTCGACGGATAATTTTTTTTAGTTTAATATTATATTTTTGTCGGCATAAAATTAGGGTAAAATCCGTCGGAAATCGCATTTTAACTAGTACATCGCATGACATGAACTCTCAAATCAAAATGTCAAATTCTAAACAAAACAAAAACACACATTATTCTAGCTCAAAATACAAGCTTCATTTACACATTAATGTTCTCTTATAAAAGTTATAATGAAACCAAGTTATTACGTTTTCAGAAGCAATTTAATATAGGTGTATGAACAAGAATTAAGATAATTATATGTAATTAACCTATTGAAATATCTAGAAGCAAATTAACCACTCTTCAAAATAAATATTTCAATTTCCAATGATTTAAGTTATCTTTTTTTTATTTTATTTTATACCGAGAAAAATAAAATATTATATATAAAAAATAAATTTGAAGTTTTTGTGTATTCTTCTCCAATGGTAAACTTCAAAATATTATGTGTTTTTGCATTTTAGTCCTAAACATTACTTATAATTATTTAAAGTTATAAAACTTTTATTTATAAGTAACTATAACACATATATTATACAAAACTTATATTAATTAATAAAACATTACATTACCGATTTTACTATGGCTTTTGTGTTGTTATTTGGTGTGTTTTTAACGGGACAGAATTGCCATCTAAGTGGATAAACCTTTCAGACTGAATTAAGGAGGGGGTATTGGATTTAGAATTTTAATGTATTTTGTTGTAATTGTATTTAGAAGTATTCTTTTGGATTTTGATGGATTCACCATGTTGCTTTTGTATTTTGATGTATTTTATTGTACTTGTATTTATTGTATTTTGAAGTATTTTGTTGAATTTTGTTTAAAACAAAACATTGGAATTTCTACGAATCCTTTTCCTTTTTCAACCTCTCTCTCTCTGAAATATTTCAAAAGATTTGCTGATTGAAGCCACAATTAAATACCAAACAAAAAGAATTTTCAAGAGGATTTGTCCATTTGAAAGAAATTCCATCATTTTTTAATTGTTGTTTTCAATCTAATGTTATCATAATTTGTTCATCATGATATGGTTGATTTTTTGGATCTCATGTTTGATTTTAAAGATTTATTGTGGCTCAAAACGAAATTGGAATCAGATTTAATTGATTCAAAGGAATCGAAGAAAGAGAAAAATTGAAGAAGATGCAAAGAAGAAGAAGAAGAAGCGATTCAATGGAAGAAGAAGAAGACAAATTGATGAAGAAGAAGTCTGAGAGAGAGAAAGTAAAATTTTGGATTTTTTTCTTTTTAATCTGAATCCATCAGAATCCAAACCAAATAGAAGGTATTTATGTTGTTCACGTTTTTTAGGAAATAATACATCAAAATCCCATATAACTAGAATCCTCTAAAATCCTGGATATATTGAATAACAGTTGTTTTTATTGTATTTTAAAATCCATCAAACAAATGATCAATTCAATAACAGGAGATTTTAATGTATTTCTATGGAATACACAATTGAATAACACGGATTTTACTCTGATTTTGGAATACATTAAAATCATCAATCCAATACCCCCTCCTAAATTGATCAATCTAACCATAGCTCAATCAATCTGATTAACTCGGACCCATGTAAACCATAAATCTACTATAAAATAACAATGTAATTGTAAATAAAAATTATAATTTACTTTTAATTTTAAGTTTACAATGTAATTTTATTTGTGAAAAATTAAATTTATAAGAATTTATGTCAAATATTTATAGGATATTAAAAAATAATGCATTCTTTCATAAATCCGTCATAAATCCGTCAGAAATCCATCATAAATCCGTCATAAATCCGTCGGAAATCCGTCAGAAATCCGTTATAAATCCGCATTCCCGCCCATTTCAATTAAGCCGATGTGTTTAGACGGTAAACATTAGGGTAAATCCGTCCGAATTCTGACGGATTTCCGACGGATTTACCCTAATTTTATACACATTTTCTTATAAGAAGAAGAAGAAAGAAGATTCACCGGGTTCTGACGGATTTCCGACGGATTTACCCTAATTTTATACACATTTTCTTAGAAGAAGAAGAAGAAGAAGAAGAAGAAGAAGAAAAAGAAGAAGAAGATTTCCGGAAATTTACCGACAGACTGCCGGAAATTTTCCGCTGGAGATTTTTTTTTTTAAAAAAATTGAAAATCCGTCGGAATTCGTATTTCCGACGGAATTTTTTTTAAAAAAATCCGTCATAAATCCGTCGAAAATCCATCGGAATTTCTGACGGATTTCCGACGGAACTCAATTTCCGACGAGATAGAACCGACCGACGAAAACCGTCGGAAAATGGGCTTTTCCGACGGATTTTCGACGTTTTTGGCCATCGGAAATCGCCTTGTTTTCTTGTAGTGTCCTTGCTTTGGATCATTTTGTTTTGAAGATTTACCGTTCCGCTCCTTTCTTGTGATCATGAATTCGTGATCTGATTCGTCCACAATTTTCTTTTACAACCAAAACTAATCTCCAAAACTTATAAAACTCATGTTGATAAAACATACTATTTTTTTTTTTTTTTTTTTTTTTGTAGATGGTGGAACGTAAATTTAAACAACAAAACCGATTTGGGACAGTGCCGTGCGGGACGGGAAAGGTGCTTACTCTGAAGAGTTTATCTATCGATTATTCAAGGACGGATTTGTGATATATGCTCCTTCTTTGATGCACTTGAATATTAGAGATTACTTCAGTATAGTAACACTTTACGGTTTGGACGTATGCTTGAGCTAGTCAAGGCAAACGGCGACGTTGGTTGTGATCAACCAGACATATTTTTAAGGATCTCTAACCTCGATTCACTATCCTCTTTTATGTTTTAAAGCTTCAACGATTCCGTATCCTACTGGCACTTTCTACTTTATTGACTAAAATCTATACTTGAAAGCACTCCAAATCTTAAAGTTCTCTAGCTGAAACTAAAACATTGTGTTCGATATAGTTCTGACTTGATGATCATTGGAACCAACCGTGTTCTGTTCCCAAATGTTTTAAAGTTCCCATCTAGAGATCTTCAAGTGTAGACATTACAAAGGGAAAAAGAAGAAAAGAAAGTAACAAAGTACATAGTAGCAAAGGGATTCGTATTTTGACACCAAAGACAGATCAACGGAGATGCCTTGCGATATAAGTCTCTTATGTGGTTAGGGCTTGTACTTTATAAGCCAAAGAAACCGAAAAATTACTAAACCGAAACCGACCAAAATTGGATAACAGGTTAGTATATTAAACCGGATAATTTTCTATCTTTTGATATAAAGCTTGATCGATCTGCGTATATGCATGTCTTTTACCTAGTACTAGAATAGGACTCGTGTTGTGCACGGGTTTAATTGTAACCGTGAATTCAATTTAAAATTATTTGATTTAAAATAAATAAAATAACTTAAAGAATGTGTTGATATGATTTTTAGAGACTTCATTTGTCGTTTGCCTGCTACATTAGTGAGGCCTCTGAATATAGTAGCAAATACTCATTTTTCGTGTTTCTTTGTTGGTAGAGTTATTTTATCCGTTTGAAGCTAGGAAAGAAAAAAAGAAATACATAATTTGATTTATATATAATATAACATATTTGATATAAACCATTATAGACAAATTAGCAATTAGAATTGTAATGTTTGGAGTATTGTAAACTGCATAATTAGAATTTGATCTTTAGAGATGCATAAACTTACATATAGGTACTTTTCTGATCTTTAGAGATGCAACACTGATGGATATCTCAGCTTCATCTTTTTTTTTTCATGATGATCTAGGTGTGAGTCAATGTTTAAGAAATTAGATATTTTGAGTTGTTTTTATAAGATAATGGAATAATATTATTTAGAAAATTTTTTATTGACGGACAAATCTTAACAAAATATACAGAATGACAAATAAGTAATGTAATATATAATTGAAAATAAATTATCCAATTTAGAATCATAATTGATTTGTTAGTTATTAACTTACTATTTATGATTAACCAATTATGTGATATAGTAGGTATGTTTTTGTTCATATATAGAATACGAAGTTTCTGATTATCCTAAAATATAGATTATCAAATTAGTAATGTAAAATAAGGTATAAAAATCTGTTTAGAATTGTAATTGTTATGTTAATTATCATTGTTTAACTTATGAGATTTGATATATGGGACTGATTTTGATCCCCTTGTAAAAGTGTTATCCTGAAAATAAAATTAAAATATGTTATACTTACTAAATTTGTGGGATTGTGATGGTAAAATATTTGGTAGTTATTGTATAATTAGAGGAAATGTAGTTTATACGTGTAAAATTTATTTTATTATTTTGAATAGATAATTGGGGATATTTTATTTGATAAATGGATCATTGAATTTTGTTTAGCTTAGAAAATAATAATGATATATTTGTGTTTACGTCAAGTAAAATTAATTACGTCAAATTGTAAGTTTAGTTTAGTTTAGTTTATAAAAATGATAATTAAAAATTAAAGAATTGTGATATGGGGAAGAATGCTAATTACGGTAAATATTAAATTTGTGGATGAAATTGATTTAATTTAATTTTTAGCTTCCAGCTTTAATGCAAACAAATAAAATATGGTAATAGTATCCTAAATTTTGGGAATTACTATTTAATTTGCCTAGTTATATATATATATATATATATATATATATATATATATATATATATATATTTTGGTTTTTTCTTTGGGTTTGAAACAAAGTTTAAAACTTTATAGGCTTCTAAATATAGAGGATTATAAAGTTTTCAATCTTATTATATAAATTGGTGGATCCTAAAATATAAACCGAGAGTGTATAATTTGTATAATCGGAAAATATAATTTTCAAAATAAAAATATAATTTTGAAACGGTGGGATCATGGAATTATTTTAATTTTTAATAGCTATATTATTGGAAAGGATTATACTGATAATATATTATTTTTTGGTAGACAATTTAGTAAATGAGTAAATGTATGATATATATACTGAATTTTATTATCAAAGAAATTAAGGAGAATGTTTCATAGATAATTTGGTAAATGAGTAAATATATTACTTGTTTGGGAATGTAGATAAGTTTATTATGTGTTGTTTGAAAAAGTATTTGTTTGACAATTAGAATAGTATTAAGTTTAATTATTATTAATTAAATGAAAAACAAAATTGAAAAAAATGAGGTGATGACACCTAAGAAAAGTGCTCTCAAAATGTTTCTCAAATAATATATAGGATTATATAGTTTTTTGTCCCTCTGACCTAGTTTTCACCATGAGTCTCCAAAGTAACTTATCTCCGTCGTTTTCTTTGCTTCCAGATGACATCACCCTCAATTACTTAGCCCGGATCCCGAGATCGTCTTACCCAACACTCTCCATCGTTTCCAAAAGCTTCTACTCGCTTCTCTCTTCCACCGACCTCTACGCAGAACGATCTCTTCTCGGAAACACTGAACAGTGTCTCTATGTCTGTCTACGGGATCTCACGTCAAAATCTTCTCAATGGTTTGCACTTTCGATAAACCCTAATCCAACCCTACGCAACTCCTCCATGATTAAGAAGAAGAAGAATAATGAGAAGAAAATTCGAAAGTTGTTAGTTAAGATTCCGCCTTCAAATTTTCCTTTGCTATCAACGTCCACCGTGGCGGATCAGTCGACGGAGCACCGTCCTCTGCCGTGAGGATCCTCGATTGTCGCAGTCACACTTGGCGCGATGCACCTAGCATGAACGTAGCCCGTGAGAAGGCCGTCTCATGTTTCTACGATGGGAAAATCTATGTATTTGGAGGGTACATAGGGAAGGATTATGAATCATGGGCCGAGGTATTCGACACGCCTCTCTTGTCCAGATACTGAGAAATTTAAGTGTTCCTTTTACCAAATCGCGGAGATTAAAGGAAAGATCTATGTATCGAATTTTTTGAATAAGGAATATGCTTACGACACAAAGCAAGGTAAATGGGAATGTTGTAATTACAAGAGCTCAATTGATCCAAGGCCAATGTGTATGATTGAGAATGTCAGCTACTCATGTGGTCACGATCGTATGGATGGTCACCTCATGTGCTTGTGGTATGACACAAAGGCTCAAAATTGGAGAGAGGTTCAAGGATTAAATTCACTACAAGGCATATGCTTGGGCTACGAAAAATCACGTTATAAGGGTGGGGGTGTGAGTAAATTAGTTAGCTATGATGGGAAACTTTTACTTATGTGGGAAGTGTATATGAAGAAATGTAAGACAAGGATTTGGTGCGCTGAAATCGTGGTGGAAAAGCGTGATGGAGTTGAGGTTTGGGGAAATGTTGTGTGGGTTGATGTTATGCATACCATCCCCAGTTCATACCAATTATTGCATTTACTAGCCGGCTCAGTTTGATTGACTTGTATGATCAATCGTTCTGAATTCAACATCAGTTTGTAAGATCTAACTAAATCGTTGGAATTTTTTTTTAATTTTAATATCTACTAAACCTTACTCCCTCCGTTCTCAAAAGATTGATGTTGTAGGAAAAACAAATATTTCTAAAGGATTGATTTTTTACATTCTCAATACATTATTAATGAAAAAATAATGATGAATTGTAAATTTCAAGACACATTAATTATCATTGAAAATTGTTTAGTACAAAAAAACAAGACATTTATAATTAAGAATTAATGTGTTTTCTTAATAGTTGTGAAAATTCTACAACATCAATCTTTTGAGAACGGAAGGAGTATTATTTCTTTCAAAGAAACAAAACCAAATTTAAGATTACAAATAAAATTTATTATGTTTTATTCCCAAATCATCTCTCTACTTGAATAGGGTAAACAAGTAGTACAACAAATCAAAGAGTAACAATTTTTGTTTTCACTCCTCTTGTCTAACAACATAAGGTGAAGAACTCATATCAGTACTATAAAACGAATCCTCTCCACCATTTAAGTAATTCTCTTCTTTCTCTTCTTCCCATTTCAACACCTCTCTCACATACTTAAACCCTTCGTCCACATTCGCACGGTCTCTAGCCCGAGCTTGCCACACAAACAGTTTCTGACCCGTGAGAGACGCGTAAAGCATCTTGAACTTCATCGCTACGTAGAAGTAAGCTTGGTAAGCTAACGACTGCACGTTGCTATTTGTCCTAACGGGGCAGAAATCGCTGAACCAGTCGCACGTGGTTAACGGTGCACGGTTTAGCTTTTCCTCGAAGAGGTCGTATTTGTTTAGGATTAAGATAAAAGGCGTGTCTTTGAAACACGGATGTTTAACCATTGACTCGAAAAGTTCTTTGCTTTGGATCATTTTGTTCAGGTAATTTACCGTTCCGCTGCTTTCCGGTGTGATGCTGATTTGATCGTAATCGCTTAAGCTGATGCAGAAGATGACCGCTCTTACGTCTTCAAACATTTCGACCCATTTACAGCTATCGTTCATCCCTTTAGCGTTTACTCGGATCAGTTGGTACCTACACGAAAGACGATTGATTAATAAAAACCGATGTTAGCGGTTTAACATTTCCGAAATTGAGTGTTTGCTCGATACATACTTTGGATTAGGAGGCGATGTTGTGTCGGGGTTTTCGGGGTAAGTTTCAGACATTGGGCTGTGTTCGGTAAGAGAATACTCCATGAAAGCTAATCCGTTTCCTTGTGTAACGCCTTCCGCGTATACGATATCACGTTCTGAAGGCTCGTACTCGTTGCTGGACACTTCCATTGCCTGCAAATTACGGAAAAGCCTAAAGTTAACATTTTGAATCGATATGAAACAATAAACACCAGAAAAACCGTAAACTCGACATACCCGACTCAAGAAGTATTCAGCGACATCGGGAAGGAAATGAAGCTCGTCTTTTCGTCTATAAGTCGCTTGTATCGCCGGATCTTTCCAAACTTCTTCAACCAACGGAGCGTATTCTCGCGTCGCCGCTGGAAAAAACGCGTCGAGATCACCAGTTGCAATGATGTCTAGAAGCCAATCCGAGAAATGCTTCAACCTCGGGTTCAACGTATAAACACATTGCGGCGTATCGTCGTTGACTTCCTCGCCTGCAAGAACATTACAAGAAATCAAAACACTAATTAAGGAAAAAAATCAAAACAAATTGCTTTCCAACGTGAAAATACGGTACCTCCTGAATCTCCTTCAACGACGTTTAAACCTCTCGAATGCGATAACGCTTCTTCTTCAAACCGTTCTCTTCCATCGAGTAAGATACTCAAATATCTATACATATTGCTTTGTACCATTAACTTAATATCTTGAAGCTCTTCGGTCGAAAACTTGTTTCCGTACAAAAACTTGGCCTGTTTGAAGAAAGTGCTAGTTCCGGACCCTTCAATACCGAGAAGTAGAAGCTTCTGAATCTTCTTATGCTCTATATAATTCGGTACAGTAGCATAACTACTCGGCGGTTGCACTATTCCATGAGGTTGTCCTTGAGGAACCGGTAACGAAAACAACGCACACATGAACCTCGTAGACGCCTTCTCCCAAATGTTTCCTCGGATATTATTCTGCCCTTCTTCCTCATAACGCCCATCATCGTATACCCAAAAATGAGTATCGCGTGGACACTGTACATTCGCTAGCTGAGATATACACACACACATGCACGAAAGGTTTAATATTCGATTGTTTCCGGATATGTGACACTTAAAAACAAAAGTTACCTTCAAAATCCTTAATTCGAGCTTTGTGATCTCGCGACCGTTAATATAAACTTCCGTGTTCCCATTGCTAGCGTCCGGACACAGCTTCCCAGTAAAGTTCAAATTCGAGCTTATGACTCTGTCCGGTTTCTCTCCTTCCTATTCACAACAACATTAGTCAGCAAAAGAGCAATCTCAACCCGAAAAACACGAAAACAACCGTTATAAATCTATTACCTTTCCCCAAAGACCTGATTCTTTATCGTACCAATATCTCCCCGGTTTCAACTTCTGAGGCGGTAACGGAGAATTAAGCAATTCAGCCATTTCATCAGCCTTTAACGGACACCCATTAACGATCAACTGCTCGGGTCTAAGCTGATTAGCTGTACATTCTTTTTCCGCCTTCATTATCTGTTTAACTTCTAAAGGACTAAGCAACCGTGCTAATACCCTCGACTGTTTCCCTAACTTAGACCGTTTCGATTCATCAATCGCTTGACCAATACAAGTCACACACTTTCTTCCTTCCGGCATCGATCCCATCGCCCTAAGCACGCAGTTTCCACAGTACTTCTCATCACACACAATACAAGTCTCCTTATGTTCCCATTTCGCTTTTCCGCATCGAGAACACTCTCTTTTCTTCTTCCTCCTCCGTTTATTCGATCCCCCGGTGCATTCTTCGACTTTCCTCTCCCTCTCTGTATCCTCCTTACTTTCGATCCGATCGTTATCTTCAATAGGTTTGAATTTCACAACCGGTGTTCGAACACGGTCTCCGTTTTGTCTAACGGGTGATACAGAAGCTGATCCAGATGATGATTCAGGGTTATTATGCAAAACAGAGACCACAGACTCAGAGCTAGCCGGGGAGCCTCTCGGGCTGGGACCCGAAGAGCTAGTGACGCCTCCCGCTATACGAGAAACCGGTAATGGGATCATCGGATTGTTCGGTCTAGGAGGATTATTAACATCAAGAGGTGAAACTCTAGGGATTTCGTGTACCGGAATTGGACCGGTGTACTCTAAAGCTATGGAGTAATCGAATTCCGATGGATTTTCCGGTATAGGAGCTCCCGGAGGAAGCATCTTTCTCACCATTTCTTTCCAGCTCTCTCCTTCCTCTTTCTCCATCACAACACAAGAAGAAAACCTAAAAACCCAAATCAGATCACGACAGCTTCAGAATCTAGAGCCTTTTTTCAGACGATAAAAACAAGAAAATGGATGGTCAGATTGAGAGTTATGAAATTTGGGTTTAACATATATCTATATAGACTATATAATCAAAGTCAAATAGCCGGCAAGAATGGACGTTTCAAGTGAGACGATTACGAAACCTAGAATAAGGAAATTGAAACTTTTTTATAATGGCATTTTGACAAATTCATGGTCAAATCAATATAATTCAACAACTAACCAAACCCACTTATAAAGTTCTTACCTTTGAACGCAGCCCCAGAGAAGAAGAAGAAGAAGAAGGTGAAATGATAACTAATCCACTACACACAATAAAAAGAAAAAAAAAACGAATTTTCTGAGATTACATACATGCAGCTGATTTCAGGTTGAATCCAACCAATTAAAAAAGTAACAGAAGAAAAAATAAAATCTTTTGCTAAAAGAAGATGAAAAAAAGTTACCTTTTATTAAAGAGAGAGAAGCAAAAGGCGAAACTGAATCTGAGAAGACGAAACTCAGACTCAGAGAAGGAGAAGGAGAAGTAGAAATGAATCTGTTTTGAATCCTGTGATATGTTATGACTGAGAAAAGCCGAGAAAATCTGGAGAAAGGAAGAGGCAGAGAGACGGTGAAATCTAGAGAGAGATGAAATTGGAAAAAGGACCCACGAGTCTTACATTAGTTCGTGACGATGGAGACAGGGTGGTGTGAGAGCGCGTGCTTTTTACGCCCGATTTCATGCGAGTGATTTCGTATTTTTACGACCAATGTAAATATGTAATAATTAGGTTTACACTTTATTCGTGTAATGTGTAATCCATAAAGGACACACTAAAAAAACATATCTCCTCTAATGTTTTTTATCTTTACATTTTGCATTAACTAAATTATCTGAAACCATTGACAAATAAACATTTAAATTAAAAAGTTATATGCTTATATATGTTGAAACGTCAAGTATTAATAAAAAAAAATTCAATGTAGCATGCTGCATGTGGTAGGAGAATGACATTGGCTCTAAACGGTAACGGTAGAATGATTAAATTTCTGGCAGAATGATTAAATTTCTGGCAGAATGATTAAATTTCTGGCAGAATGATTAAATTTCTGACAGAATCTGGCAGAATGACTAAATTTAAATAGTATCAGTAGAACCATTATACCAATAGTAGAATCATTCTAGAGACAAAAAAATGGTGGAACCATTAAACTGACAGTTGAACTATTATACTAACAGTAGAACCATAAGTAGAACCATTATACCAATGGTAAAATCATTCTAGAGACAAAAAAAATGGTGGAACCATTAAACAGACAGTAGAACCATTATACTAACAGTAGAACCATTAAACGAATGGTGTAAGTAGAATGGTTATACCCATAATAGAACCATTATACCTACACCATTTAGGGCCATTATTTGTGTAGTGACGTTGTTGGCCGTATTTTCTGTTCTCTTCTAAGAAATCTTTTATTTACAAAATTGAGTGGATGGATATTCTGAGCCAAAACGACGTTCTCGAGGCGATTATGAACAAGGCTTTTTCATTTTCCGCCAATTAAATGAAAAAAATACTAATCATGGTCAAATTTGGTAATCAACACAAATTGATCGCCTTCCAATTTTGTAGCTACTTATCTTCGAAGTATTTGACAGTTCTCTTTGTAAGACACTTCACAAAATTCTTCTTTATCTTTTTTTTACTAACAAAAATTCCAATTGGATGATTTCTTTTAAGAGATTTTAAAGCTATTTTCAGAGTAATCATTAGTAATAAAAAAAAAAAAAAAAACCAGTTTTGGTTTCAGACTGCTCCGTGATTACTGCAATGCAAAAAAACTCAATTCGTTTGGTTAAGAAGAAAAACCAAACCGAATAAAACCAGACCGAAATCGTATTAGGATTACGAGATAAGTGGGTCCCAATACCTGACATAACATAGAGAGAGAATCCAACGCACCACTCTCTCTCTCTCTCATCACAAACTTATCAGAAACCCAAAAAATTCATACATGTGGCTCATATTTTCCCAGGAAAATCTAATCTAACGGGATCAGATTCAAAAAAACTTTCTCTAATGATCCCAGAGAGAGATTAATTCTAGTCTCTATTTGACACTTAATGGTTACGAGGAGAGGATGATTAAAGCACCAGTAGTTCTACAGTCACTATTCGATTCTAGAGACGATCTAACAACTCATAACCAACAAGTCAACAACTTTAGAGCTAAAGAGCAAGAATGTGTATACCTCTTGAAGAAATGCAACAACACAGAAGAATTCAAGCAAGTTCACGCCAAATTCATCAAGCTAAGTTTGTTCTCCTCTTCTCCATTCTCGTCAAGCAGCGTTCTCGCAGCTTGCACGAAATGGGAGAACGGTATGGATTACGCGGCTTTGGTTTTCCGAGTAATCGATGATCCGTGTACCTTTGATTACAATACAATGATTAGAGGGTATGTTAACGAGATGAGTTTCGAGGAAGCATTGTGTATTTACAATGAGATGTTAGAAGATGGGATTGAACCGGATAATTTTACGTACCCGTGTCTTCTCAAGGCTTGTACTCGGTTAAAGTCGATTAAAGAAGGGAAGCAGATTCATGGGCACGTGTTTAAGCTCGGGTTGGAAGATGACGTCTATGTGCAGAACAGCTTGATCAATATGTATGGAAGATGCGGAGAGATCGAACATTCTTCTGCGGTTTTTGAAAAATTGGAATCCAAAACAGCTGCGTCGTGGAGCTCGATGATCTCGGCTTGCGCAGGAGTTGGAATGTGGGGAGAGTGTTTGATGTTGTTCCGAGAAATGGATTTGAAAGCGGAAGAAAGTGGAATAGTCAATGCTCTCTCGGCTTGTGCTAATATCCGTGCGCTTAATCTAGGAACGAGCATCCATGGATACCTGTTGAGAAACATAACCAAACTCAACATAGCGGTCCAAACTTCGCTAATAGATATGTACGCTAAATGCGGGTGCTTAGATAAATCGTTGCGTATATTTAAGAAGATGGAAAGTAGGAATAATCTGACTTACAGCGCTATGATCTCGGGACTCGCTTTGCAGGGAGAAGGAGAAGCAGCTTTACGGATGTTCTCAGAGATGATCGAAGAAGGTTTAGAATCAGATCATGTCGTGTACGTCAGTGTTCTTAATGCTTGTAGTCACTCTGGTCTTGTGAAAGAAGGCCGTCGGGTCTTCGAGGAAATGTTACGGGACGGTAAGGTGGAGCCGACGGCTGAGCATTACGGCTGTCTTGTAGATCTTCTCGGAAGAGCTGGTTTGCTCGAGGAAGCCTTGGAAACTATCCGAAGCATGACCATTGAGCAAAATGACGTTGTCTGGAGAAGCTTTTTAAGCTCGTGTAGAGTTCATCAGAACGTCGAGCTAGGCCAAATAGCAGCTCGAGAACTGCTTAAGGTAAACTCACACAACACAGGTGACTATTTGGTGATCTCTAACATGTATGCACAAGCTAAAATGTGGGATGATGTAGCCAGAGCTCGAACGGGAATGGCTAATAAGGGTTTGAAGCAAACTCCGGGTTTTAGCATTGTTGAGGTAAAAGGAAAAATGTATAGGTTTGTTTCACAAGATAGATCTCACCCACAATGCAAAGAGATCTACAAGATGCTACACCAAATGGAATGGCAGCTAAAATTTGAAGGATATGTACCGGATACGACACAGATCTTGCTAAACGTAGACGACAAAGAAGAAAAAAGAGAGAGACTAAAAGGGCATAGCCAAAAAGTGGCTATTGCCTTTGCACTATTGTATACACCTCCAGGTTCTATCATTAGAATAGCTAGAAACCTGAGGATGTGTAGTGACTGTCACACATATACAAAGAAAATCTCCATGATCTACGAAAGAGAGATTGTTGTAAGAGATAGGAACAAGTTTCACCTGTTTAAAGGCGGAACTTGCTCTTGTAAAGATTATTGGTAGATTTTGGATCCTTCAATATCCCTAATGTTTTACATTCCTGTTCCAGACTCATTCAAGCATGAAGATACCAATAAAAACAAACACCAATCTAGAACAACCTTATTTTATTTTCCCGCAAGTTTCCTCCAAGAGTAAAAGACCTTACAATGGGTGAAAAATGCACGGTGGAAGTGCTTACACCAAGAAATTTAGCACCCAAGTCTATATGCAAAACAGTATACTCAACCAAACTTGGTGATGCGCCTAATTAAGTGAAAACACTGTTTCCAAACAATATTTTGCTTACTCAAGATGAATTGATGAAACGCCTGAAGTAATACCTGTGGTGCGTGGATCACCACTTTCTAGGCAAACGCCGTGTGGATCTTCTCTCACCAACAAGGCCAAAACATTGTGCGAACTCCATGTCTGGGCCAGTTTGCTGCCAGAATCCCCTAAAGCAATTGCAAATATGGCATCAAATCCACCAGCCCCGGGAACACCAGCGAGTAGAACCCCTTCAGCATTCATTGTAGAATCCAAAAGTTGAGTTTGGGATTCCGGCTCTATCTGCAATTCCATGGTTCCCCAATGTCAATGAAGTTGCAAAACAAGTCAATTTTGTTAAAATGCATGATTCTTAGAACCCTTATATTTTGTATGCTATTAACATTCAACAGCTAGACGAGTACTTCTGCATCAGCACAAGTTATCATGCACAAATGGTAAGTTGAGGCAAAACAGCTTACGGGAACACTAGCAGCCTCTCCCATCTGACGCATAAGAGTTCTGATCCCCAACATAGCTTCTCTTGCCCCTACGAGTTCTCTAATAATCGCTTCATTGGTTGGTTCAGTAGAGTGTAGCACCCACTACACATGAGATACAAGAGGCAAATGAACCAAGATAATCCTTGAAGTAAATTATCTAATGAAATCAATACCCAGTGAATGGAAAATACCTTTTCAGAAGTAAGTACACTACAAGACTTAATGACTCCGAGATAAACATCCCAGTGTTCTTTGGCTAATTTGCTCAGAATGTTAAGCTTAGTTTCCAGTTCTAAATTTGCAGCTGACAACTTTCGCCAACTTTCTTGTGCCTTCTCTGGATTAGACAACTGCCACTTCTTTACAGCACCTACCATTGACGGTGTGGAGGATCCACCACTTCCAGGTTCTCCAAGGAACTATACAAGACAACATCTTGTTAGTACACCAGGTCTCACAGAAGTCAAGGAAATAAGAAATTGGTGAGGTTCACAACAGGTTTATTCAGGTAAGACTCAAGGTCTGATTTTTTTCTTACAAGATTCATCAGTGGCGGTAAAGAGAACTCGGTTCTCTCATGGTCCCATTTTCCCTTCAAAATTCCTCCAATAACCTCATGTAATGGCAGACCCTTAGCAGCAACCTGCAAAACTTGGTAGTCAGTATATTCCCATCTTTAGTGCAGAATATACATACAATGAACTTCTTGATACAAACCTGAGCAAATGACAAGACTTCTGGAGAGAATCGAACATAACGCTGACTCCCATAGACAGCACAGCTGACATCAAACCCACTTCCGACTTTCCCTTGTGCAAGACAATGAGATGTTTGTGCTATCATATGGATAACATCTAGATCAGAACAACCAAACTTTCCTTCTTTACACGGATCGGATAAGTCAACCACTCCAAGATAATGTAACAGAGCTGCAACCACAGCTGTTGTCATTGCTGCAGAAGAACCTAAGCCAGTTTTTGCTACTTCAGGCTTGCAATTAGCACCATTTGACTCGTCAGCGTTGAATGTGATTGATGCAAAAGGGGCAAGGGTACCCAGAGATTCTGGTGTCAAAGGAAGCCCACGCGATTCTATCTATCAGAATAAACAAGATTGTCAACATTTTGTACAAGCATCTCAAGAGGAAGAATGGGATAATCAAAGAAAAAAAACAAGATATGCAAGTGTAAAAGATAGAACACCTGATTCCGATATGAGTAAAAGTCATTGGAGCCTAAGATTGTGATATCAAGACCTGAAAAACCGATTTCCAATAATGGTTACACATTCAATCTCCACTTCAGTAATAAAAAACGACTAAAAAAAAGTAGCGACTTGAAGATTGCCTTGCAAGAAGAGTTTGTGCAATGCTTCTTCGCCCTTGTCTGATGCCAAATGAGCAGCAGCTACAGCATACTGTATAGCATGCTCTACAAAGGGGTTTCTTGAATCACTGGACAAAAAAAATTCACCAAAAAACAATGTAAGTTCTCTATCACATGAATACTCTGCAGTATAGCCCACTACAGACATCTACTGATGAGCTAATAAAAACTATGATACTGAGATTGATAAAAAAAGATGCAGTGAATAAAGTCTTTGAGAGCTTGCCTTGCAGACACACACTGAAGATTCAAATGTTTAAGTGACAGTTTATACATGCTTTCTCTTGAGAGCTGTGGTGATGTTAATTTGACATCTGTCCATTGCTAGAAAGTAAGTAAACCAACAATCATTTATTAGCCTTTCAATGCTAGAAAAATATAGCTTCCCAATAACACACAAATAAAAAGAAGATGAAGAAGTTCTGGAGGAGAAACATACCCATGCCCAACTATCAGGCTTAACTTCTTCATTGATCGGTTTCACAATCGCATAGAACCGTGCATTAGTACTCAACACAAGCCCAGTATTTGGCCTCTCGAGTATAAGGTAGCCTCCAGTCATCAACACCTTCCCAGGAGCAGATGCAACACTGCATCAAAACACACACAAAAATGTACTTAACCGATTCAAATCGAATTCATTTGTTCGAAAAGATTAACGGAAATCGAATCAGCCATTTCGCATGTTCATCATATACAACACAATATCCCAAGTGGAGAAGCACTTACACAGCCATTTTCACAGAGTAACAAAATTGATCGTTGATCAAACCCAGAATCACCTGCGATCAAACAAATTGGAGATCAAATCAAAATCGCATACACGGATTCAACACATATATACATACATACATACATACATATAAACTCGAAACCATATGTATCGCATCGATTTAGAAGACCTAAAAGTCGAGTGGCCATAAATTGATGAACAAATTAATCGGTGGAGTTTTAAGTAAAGAATAAAAATCCTTACTAGGAATCACTGTCTGCGATACGAGATCGCCGGAAATGATCGGAAAAGTTTGCAATCGGCGGCAGTAAATGACCGGCGGATTTAGCGGTGGCAGATCGGGTTTTTGGAGTCGGGCATAGAGAAGAAGAAGAAAGAAGGAAAGTGAGAGTAGTTAGGGATATTTATGGGTTTACCAAATTTGAGATGAGGGTAAAATAGGAACTTACTAAAAACAAATATTAACAGACAATTTTAGTCAAGTTTTGACCGGTTAGTTTCTTGGATAAACATTTTTTACCAATTACTATTTGTTTCTTAAATTTGTTATATGTTAATTAACAAACGTTATAGAAATATGTTTTGAAAACTATAAAACATGGTAAATTATTGTTGTGTTCCTACAAAAAAATATTAACAGACAATTTTAATCAAGTTTTGACCGGTTAGTTTCTTGGATAAACATTTTTTTACCAATTACTATTTGTTTCTTAAATTTGTTAATATGATTATTAACAAACGTTATAGAAATATGTTTTTAAAACTATGAAACATGGTAAATTATTGTTGTGAATAATAATACATTGATCTTTCAAGGAAATTTACATGTGAGATTACATTTTTTGTTGATATCAGTAGGAGATGAACATATGAAATATTTCTTGTTATCTGGATCAACCACTCGTAGAGCACAAATCTCATCTTGAGTAGCTTCTTCGCGATCTCTCGAAGAAACTTTCTTGCAATTTGGACGAAGAATATCACTATATGATTTGTTTGTAGACCGCAATATATCATACGTCCATGCACCTACTAATGCTCCGCTCACTGGTGAAATTATGTATAACCATAAGTTTTTATAACATCCCCATATAAATGCCGGTCCTAAGCTTCTTGCTGGATTCATAGATGCTCCCGAAATCGGCCTAACATGTTAAGAAAAATAAAACACTTTTTTGCTTTTATACTTTAGCTTGTAGAAATTATTCTAACAGATTTATATCATACCCGGCGAAAAGGATGTCAAGTACTATGGTCGCACCGATAGCAATGCCTGCAAATGATCCGGTGGCTCGTTTATCGGTAGCGACAGCGGATATAACAAACATTAGATTGAAAGTGGTGATGAATTCCATTATAAATGACGTTGTGTTGGAGTTTGATGGATATGTCCCCACATAAACATCGCCTTTTAGACTACAAACGTCGTCGTTCAAATGGAACACAAGACGTAGAGCTGCGGACGCTAAGATTGATGCGAGAAATTGAGCGGCTATATACCCTGGAACCTAATAAACGGATCAATCAAAACTACATTGTATGAAAATTGAGCTTTTGGATATGTACGATAGTAAGTTTATAAGAAAATAATTGATGATACAAAAAAAATTAGAATTGTATATTGTGTCACCTGTTTATAAGGGAACTTTTTAGAGACGGCAAAGGCAATGGAAACAGCAGGATTGAAATGTGCACCGGAAACGTGACCAATTGAGTAGATCATAACCGTTACGACTAGTCCCCAAACCAAAGCTATACCGGGAAGTGTCACCGGTTTCCCGTACGTCTCATTTACCACAATGGCCGAGCAGCCGGCGAATATCATAGTGAATGTCCCCACGAACTCTCCAACCAACTAGAGAAAACAATAACAAGATTGTAGTTATATATAATAGGGAATATTATGAATCACAATACTTTTAAAAAAACTATTTCATTTAGTAAACTCCAAAAAAGGGGTCATATAAATGTTGCAACATCGAAAAATCCAGATATTGAGTTGGTATGAATTGAACGGTAACTCAACTTAATCAACAAATGGATTCATAATATATGTTAGATCGATTTGATTATTAACAATATCACAAGAAGTATAACTATATAAGATCTTGAATCCGATTAATCAATATTTCACAATAATATTTTGAAAAACATGTTGCTATAATTAGTTAAATCATTACCTTTTGAACAAATGATACAGATACAAGAGGACCGGAGGAAACCGGTGAATGAGAACCACGATAACCGGCTCTACCATCTTCGAGATCGGAGATGGTCGTCTCGGTCTGAGTAATGCTATCAGAGATCTCGGCCATTGATGGAACTTTCTCCAAAATATGTTTATGGTTTGTTCATCTCTTACATTGTCAACTCTACTATGTATTCGTTGTAACTTGTAAGCAAGTAAGAAAGTTGACTTTATTCTAAATTACAAGTTGATCAATTTTTTAAGAATGAAAACTAATAGTTTAAAATTGGAGAAGGAAATAGCCAAACTTCAAGAATATATAGGTTCATAGTTGACTTCTTTATTTAATTTTGTCACAAAAAAACTACGACATGGGATTTGTAATTTCTTTGATAGGAAAACGTATAGAGCATGTAAAATTCCTGCAAGTATGGGTAAGCAATATCCTTGAATACTTTTGTTTGCATCTAATCGATTTTTCGATTATCATATAAACACAAGAATAGCAAAACAGATTCATCGATGTTAAAAAAAAAAGTCATTTCAAAAAGTTTTGTATTTAAATCTAGGAACCTTTCAAACTAAAAAATTCTTTGAATGATAACATCATAACGATGTGTTATAATTTGTAATATTGTTTACGTAACCAATCAGTAAAATAGTTTCACGAAAAATAGTACTATTACTTTCTATTCTTGGTACATACAATAGAACGTGGAAGATAATAAACCATCAAATCTACTTCATCATCTTCATCATTGGCTCATTGCTTTAATAGCCGCTCGGAGATATTAAACCATCTTAAAGAATTTCATTTATTCGATAAACACCCTAGGGTTCGCCTTCCTTTATACTTCTGATAATTTCCAAAACAAGTAGATCTATTGCAAAAAATCTCACAAAGTAGAGAAACATAATACAAGTCTCATCATCTTTCCGGATCTAGGTTATCCATCTATTCGCCAATTAAACCGTCACTCATATAAAAGAAAATCATTGTAGAAACAAAAAGAGACACATATTACAAAAGGTCATTGATTTGTAATTAACAAAACTATATAAGAAATAACCTAACATAAACACAACTACGTCGCTATGTTGACTGAAAATTCTCTCTTTTTTCTTTTCTCAGGCGGATGATGTGGGAGGTTTTTTAGGTTTCTTATTAAGGAATACTTATAATTATTTCTCAATTTTTTTTTTTATATACGTATTTAATTTGTCATTTTTTTATGATTATAATTAAGTGAATTTTTTGAAAGTTAACAAATATAATGTGATATAATATTTAGAACGTTTGAGGGAGAAAATAATAAAAACAAACTCAAATTTACAAATGTCGTAGAATTTAATTGAATTGTTTCTACAATTTTCGTGGATCTATCTTTGTGGTCAATTCAAGCACTCGATGGCTTCGACAAGTTCCTCAAGCAACGATTCAAGCATTTGTTCACGAACGGTATGACGATGATGCTGAATATGAACCTAGCTTATTAGGGTTTGGTAAAGACAAACGCATAGGAACATATAAGTTGGTTTGGTTATATAATGTGATGGAATCTGAGATTCCTTTTCCGGAGCGATTCATCCTTCCCGATCAAGAAGTTGCTACTACTTGTGAAGTTTTTGATTTTAACACCAGTCTTTGGAGGCAAGTGGAATCTCCTCGCTACCGGATTTTTGATGATCATCCTATATATTTTGATGGTTCACTTCACTGGTTAGTCTTTGAACCCAACAATGCAATCAAAATATTATCTTTTGATTGCCACACCAAGATTTTTCGAAAGATATCTGAATCTCCCCTTTTCCATGAATGTATGGAATCTTACCCCAATATCGGGATCGTTACCAAGTCATATTCTCTTTTATAGCTGCCTTGAAATCGATAAAAATCGTTCCAATATGCAACATTCAACCGCGGACGCTTTATGCTTGGATCCTATGGAACCTTTGGACAGCGAGAAATCACCTCCTATTCACGGATCGTATCTTCACCGAGCGGGACATTGTCTCTAAAGCAATCAACGAAGCTCGTCAATGGCATGAAGCACAACTTCTACGGTCAAAGAACACCCCACCCACACCTGAAGCTCCTCCTAACTACGAAACATCTACTGATTTCGTATGTCATGTGGATGCCGCATGGAATGCGAGGTCCTTTAATTGCGGCCTTGGATGGGTCTCACCTCTAGAGAGAACGCCTCTGTTTTCACCGCTTACGACACATGCAACTCTGTTTCTTCAGCTTTGATGGCGGAAACACGAGCGATGATGTCGGCCTTGATCGATGTGTTAGATATGGGCTGTCTTAATATTACCATGAATTCAGATTCACAGGTTCTTATCCGACTTCTTAACTCTTCAGGATCACACACTTCGGTGGCTGCCCTTCTTGAAGATATTAGGGACATTGTTAGTTCTTTTGCTTCAATCGTATTTCAATATGTTCCGCGTACCGTTAATACGGAGGCGGATACTCTAGCAAAACAAGCACTACGTGCTCTTGAGCAAAATGTAATAGACTTTTAATTGAATGAGATCAATTTCGTGACCAAAAAAAATAAGATATATGAATCTCCAATTACTCAAGAAGATGAAAATCAGGTCATCATGTCCAATCTGAATAATCGTCTTTGTCTATCCGAAAAGAAGTGGCCAAGACAAGACATATGGACATTGAATACTTCAAACATGACATGGGAGAAGATTTATTCATTGCATCTATCTTCTTGTCATGATGGCTTGCTAGGCGATTAAATGTGGCCAGTAGCTTCTCTTATTGCAATTTTGAATAACAAGGAGTTGCTTTTTGATGAGACCGATGAGAATCGAAAACTTGTGATCTATGATCTGGAGACAAGATCATATTCGAGTTACAATGATGTCGAATCTGTGATATTGATTGCTCCTTATTTTCAAAGCTTGATCTCAGTTAGTTAAAATTATGGTTTTCTTATGTTGGATCTCTTATTGTAATTTCGTTCTCGCATTGGTTTAGTTAATTAAAATGTTATTTTCTAGTTTATCGTCTCTATGTTAACGTACACGTGAGTCAAGAAAACATTTTATTTTTAGTTCAGTATCATAGTAGTTTGCTTATTCAAAAGAAACAAAACAATTCCACACATATCATGCTATCCATAGAGATTTTGGTAATGAACCAAAAAAGATTGTGAAAGGAAAACAAAAACACAAAACTAGATCTTAATTTAAAACATAACACGGTCTAATATAAAACGTGGAAGATAATAGGTCATCAAATCTGTTTCATCGTTTTCATTGCTCATCATCTTCATTGTTTTAAGGGGAAATTGCCAAATCAAGCCACATTAAAATGACAAATATCCCATTAAGATTTTATGAACATAAAAATCTCCCAATAGGATTTTGTACTTTCAAAATTCCAATTTAATCCCTAAATTATAATTATTAAAGATTTTCCAATATTTATAAAATTAAAAAAAAAATATAATATTTCAGCAAATCTTTTATACTAATTATTAAAAAAAAATCTGGAAAAAAAAATCAAACCCACGAGTCTTCCTCTTCCTCTTCTCCATCGTCTCCGACCAAATCAATTCGATAAAAATCATGTCTTCGCCGGAGGAGTTATCGTCTCAGTCATCTCCGGCGACTATAAAAAGTTTCACCCTCTTTTCTCGCTCTGTTATCTCCTTCTTCCTCTTGACATCTCCGCCGAAGCTTAATCTCCGTCTTCTCGACCAGACTAGACCAGAGAGAGAGAGAGAGAGAGAGAGAGAGAGCAGGAAGATGCATTGGGTTGCGACAGGAAACGCCGTCGTTTCATTCCCCAAATGGCGTTCCTTCGCCTTTCTCTTCTGCTCCCCACTTCTCACTTTCTCTTCTTGCCTCAATCCTTCGCCATTTCTTCTGTAATACCCTTTTCCCTTCTTCTTCTTCTTCTCCGTTCATAGATTATGGACCAACTTCGGATTTTGTAGAAATTGGACTTAAATTGGAATTGAGGGGTTTGATTTTGTATATTTGATAAGGTTCTTGGTCTAGTTTTTCTGATAAGAGTCTTGTTATGAATCTGTCTCTTAATAATTTATATGTTTGTTTTGATAGTAATACACGGTACTGTGAGAGAACATACTGTTTAGGAGATCGAAAAGCTGTAAAAGGAATCACTACAGCTTCTAAGAAACTTAACAAGTCAAGTGATGCTCTCACTGATAAAGATCTCTCTCATATACTCTAGTGGAAAGAGGTAATCCCTGTTTTTTGTATTTTGTTAAGACTTGATAGTTGTTATAATGATTTTTGTTTTATCTGTTTTCCTTGAACACTCTTTCGAGTCTTTTCTAGTTCTTTTTGTGTCATTTCAGGTTCTAGGAGGCTTTGGAGCATGGATTGGAGTTGCTGGAGCTATTTGGGAAAAGGAGAAGAATTGGAGCAAAAAGGTGATTTTCCATATCTGAGCACCTGCTGGACCTACTGGAAACAGGATCG
Organism: Draba incana; assembly: GCA_963576765.1. Classification (NCBI taxonomy): domain Eukaryota; kingdom Viridiplantae; phylum Streptophyta; class Magnoliopsida; order Brassicales; family Brassicaceae; genus Draba; species Draba incana. The sequence goes on along the minus strand of OY755206.1, from coordinate 39,387,365 downwards.
ACCTGTCTAGATACAGGATCGACCGGTCCAGATGCAGGATCAACCGGTCCAGATACAGGATCGACCGGTCCTGACTGAAGATTTGAAGATCTGAAGGCTGCTGGAAACGGGATCGACCGGTCCCGTGCCCAGATCCGATTTTGACCTATTTTTTAGTATAAATAAGTCAGAGCCGCCTCTGACAAAAATATTCTGAAAAACATTCTGAAATAGTTTCTTTTACATTTCTTTTGAGATTTTCTCTGTTCCTCTAAGCTTTGAGACTATTTTGTATTGTTCCTTTGGATTTGCAAACTTGGAGGATCATTCCACAACATCTATTGAGAAGAATTCTAAAACCCTTATCTCTTTTATTGTCATTATGAATTCTCTCTTGTTGTTTGCTGCGTTTGATCTCTCCATGGTCGAGTAGTTCCTTAGCTAGATTAGGGGATTTCAATGGTGATTTAGGATTGATTAGTGACTGAGCTAAATAGGATAGATTATCATATGTCTTCATCAATTGGGAATCGTAATGCTTAGGTTAGTGTGGCCGCCTAGTCTATGATTTCAAGTTAACTTATTCACGATAGTGCTCTAGGTTGCTAGATAAACCATTGGTGAGCAATTGGTGTGTAACCAACGACAGTTGATTGTTACCATCAATTGTGAACAAATTGAACCCATTCGATAATGCTTGTCAACATCTCTGATTTCAAACGACAGTTTAGGCATTTAGGTTGTTAGACAAAGATATTGATGCATCACGACAGTGGGGCAATATTACTTTTATGTTTGAGTTCTAGACCGTGTTTAAAGTAGCCTGAATAGTTGCTCAGTCCTTAATCTGAAATCACCGGCGAATGACCTTGATCTAGTGCTTGTTTTATTGAATTTTACATCGTTTAATTATTTGTTGTTGCTTGTTACAAAAATCACCAACCATATTTTATCTTAGCTTTAAATTAAAATCTATAATTTCATAGTGTAACCTTGGTCTCTGTGGATTCGATACCCTTTATACTACTGCGATTGTCTATGCACTTGCAGAATCATTTTGGGATTAAAACTTATCACACCAAGTTTTTGGCGCCGTTGCCGGGGACCAATTGCGTTACCTTTGAGATTGATTTTATTTATAGTCTAAGAATTTTTCTAATTTCGTTTTTATTTTTATTTTCTTTTGCGTGTGTTCCAAGAACAATAAGCCTAATTCAGCCGACATGGGCGCACAAGGCGACAACGATATGGCAGTTGAGCTGCAGCGATTGCGGGAGCAAATGGCTCAAATACTGCAGCAACAGCGTGCGCGTGAGCAACAGCGAGCCATAGGGGATATGGACAATCCCCATGCTTTCTATCAGAACCGTTCGGCTATAGTTTCGCCAGCAATTCAGAGTCAAGATTTTGAGATCAAGCCTCAGATGATTTCATTGGTGAAACAGCATTTGTTCCATGGATTACTGGCTGAGATACCGATGGATCACATCGAGAACTTTGAAGAAATCTGCAGCACTACAAGGTCTAATGGAGTATCGAGCGAGTTCTTGAAGTGCAAGCTATTCCCGTTCTCACTCTCGGACAAGGCCCTTAGATGGTTAAAGTCATTGCCAGTTGGTTCTTTGAAGACATGGGATGAGGTTAGAGCCGCGTTCTTGGACCATTTCTACACCAAGTCCAAGACAGTATCTATGAGGAACAAGATTTCGTCTTTTCAACAACATTCTGGTGAAGCTTTCTGTTAAGCTTGGGAAAGACTGAAGGAGTACCGTAGGGAGTGTCCTCATCATGGTTTCAAGGATGAACAGATTCTGGGAATATTTTATGATGGAGTTGGATGGGATTATCGGAATGCCCTAAATGCTGCAAGTAATGGAAACTTCATGACCAAGACTAGAGATGGTGCTTTTGAGCTGATTGAAAACCTTGCTTCAAGCTCTAGCAACAAGGCTCCTGAGTATGATAGGTCTAGGACAGTCAATAGTGTGGACACTCGGAAGATTGATGAGCTGACGGCGAAGGTGAATTTGCTTCTACGCGAGAGTCGAAGACCGATTAAATATGTGGAAGAGAATGGGGTTGCGCCTATTTCTCAAGCGTTTGAAGATGATGAAGATGCTTGGATACGGGAGGTTAACTTTGTGAGTGGTCAAGGATACCAGAACCGTGGATTCAACCCCAATTATCAGAACCACCCCAACCTCTCCTACCGAAGCACTAATGTCGAGAACCCGCAAGACCAAGTCTATCCGCAACAGGGAGGTATGAATCATAGCCTACAAGGTCATGGATACCAGAAGTTTTACTCCAGCAACACTCAAGGGAATCAGTTCATCCCTAACCAGAATCAGACTCGTTTCCAAGGAGGAAACAACCAACAATTCGTTGCGCCACAACAAGCTACTGCCGTGCCTACATCTCAGGATGAGTTGAAGAGTCTCATGCAACAACTAATGGTTAACCAGCAGCAGGCGTCCACTGAGATTAGTGCCAAGGCAGATCACATGTACAATGATCTGAATGCGAAGTACGAGGCTGTTACCGCGCATGTGAAGAAATTGGATACTCAAGTAGCTCAAACTGCCGAAGCTATTAAGAGATCAGCTGGGTCTCTTCCAAGACATGGTGAGGCTAATCCTAGGAAGCAATGTCAGGTAAATGCTATTGAGTTTAGGAGTGGGCAGTTGTTGGTACCGCCTACAATCACAAGCTTCCACGTTAAGGCTAAGGAGAAGGTTACCGAGCACCAGGCTCAAGAGGATGATCTTTCTGAGAAGGATATGCATAAGGAGATTGGATCAAGCTTAGGGATACCTCAGGATTCAGTCCGGATCAATGCTGCGAAATTTTTTTCCGAGCACCCGCTCAATGCCAGCGAGCACCTGCTCGCACAGGGTGCTCCCACGAAAATTCCAGGAACTTTGCCTGAGCTAGTACCTAGAGTGCCTTACCCAGTACCTCCCAAGAAATCTAGGAAAGATTTGGAGGATGCTAAGTGTAAGGAGATGCTGAAAGACTTGACGGTGAAGCTTCCTTTGGTTAATGCCGTGTAAACAACACCATCACTCAAGAGGTCTATAAAGCTTCATGTAGGCATTATCGAGGATTTGCACGTCCCTGATCCCCCTGATCCAGACCCCAAGCCTCCTGACACAATGAGACAGAAGTAGTTGAGATGTCAACTAAGGAAGCAGCTACACCTGGTAGTTGCCAAAAGCGGAAATTTCATGACATAACACTTCATCCACCTCTCAAAGCGGATTAGAGCCAACTCAGGAGCTGTTGTCATCCCCACCACTGCATACGTGATTGATCCTGGAGATACTTATGGGGTGTACTCCAGAGGACCGAGACCACCACCTGAGCAATGGTATGTTCTTTTCAAACTCCCTTCCTCTCCTATCGGTACACAATCTTACCCAACTAGAGCCAACCCTGCTGTTGCTTGCCTGCCTGATCCGGAGGAGCCGGATCCCGTGTACCACATGGGACCACGACCGCCATAACATTCACCTTGGCGCAAGAGTCGAGCTAACGACTTAAAACAAGCGCTTGATGGGAGGCAACTCATCGGTACGTTTTCTAACTATTCCAATTTACTTTCTTTTATTACTAACTTTGAATTTCAGTTTAAGTTTTCAGGACTTTGCTTATAAAAAAAAAAAAAAAAGGGGTAGAAAGGAGCACCTACTCTCCAATACAGAACACCTGCTCTCAAGGAGATCAAGCACCATCAAGCACCTACTTCTACTCGGTGATATCTTTCCTACCCTACTAACATCATTGCCGTATCCGCGTTTTGTTTTTATTGTGTCACCAATCTCTTGAACTTTTTTACACCGGAGACGGTGTGATTTAAGTCCTGGGGAGCGGTCTTGTTGTTGTGTCTGCTTTTGAGTTTGATTTTAGTTTTTCTTGAGTTTGCTTTTGAGTTTATCGAGTCAGTAAGAGGTTGTTTGGAAATGGAATTATGAACTTGATCTATTGGATTTATGTTCGGACTAGGGATTACTTGTATGATTCACAGCTTGGCCAAAGTACTGTTTCGAGCACCCCACATCTCTGCCGAGCACCTGCTCGTGCAGGGTGCTCCCACGACAGGTTATGGGTAGATTTAAAATTTCCCCCAAAGCTCATACTTATCAGAAATTAGGCTGATCCAATGTCATCTCAAATCCCTATTTGGTATTTAATCTTGACTTTTAATTTCTTTCTCAGGGTTTTGATGTTCATTGGGCAAGACTTTTCCCGACCGTATAAGACACAACAACTTTCCAACAAGTATACTCTTTCCTCCCTAACTTTTGAATCATTTAAATTTTAAATTCTCCCCTTATAAAAAAAAAAGAGAAAAGATAAATAAAGAGGGAGAAATTCAAAGCAGCATGCCTAAGTGACCCAAGGGATGATGCGTAAACCCGTATCTCTTTTGGGATTCGCGAAAAGCATGTTGTAAGGGAAACTAAAAGGATTGGAGTGAACCAAGGGATGATGCATAAACCCGTATCTCCTTTGTGACCTCATTACATTCGTCCCATTAAAAAATTTCAAAGCAACATGCCCAAGTAGCCAAGGGATGATGCGTAAACCCGTGTCTCTTTTGTGACCTCACGGAAAGCATGCTGTAAGGGAAACTAAAAGTTTCGAGTGAACCAAGGGATGATGCGTAGACCCGTACCTCCTTTGTGACCTCATTAGATTCGTCCCATAAGAAAAAAAAAAAAATAAATAAATAAATAAATAAATAATATTTAAAAAAAAATTTGAGAAAAAGAGTATACGGGAGAAGGTCTTGGTTAGGATAAGTCGGCACCCCTTGAAACGACTCCCCTTGGGTAAGATCACTGCACTTTCATTTTTATTAATTGATTAACAGATGATATTGAGGATTCCGAAGTTTTGCTAAGTTGTGAGTGAATAAGGTTAGGTTGTGGTACATGTTCTAAAGCCAAGTGATAAAAGTATGAAGTCCAGAGATTTTTCCAACAAGCGAGTGAATTCCTTGGGATCTTCAGACACTCTTCTGTCCTTGATCTTGTTTTTTTTTAGGACAAACAAAGGTCTAAGTCCGGGGGAGTTGATATATTAGGATTTTAGCCTATTTTAATTATTGCTTTCTAGTCTTTTTCGAGTCTTTTCTAGTTCTTTTTGTGTCATTTCAGGTTCTAGGAGGCTTTGGAGCATGGATTGGAGTTGTTGGAGCTATTTGGGAAAAGGAGAAGAATTGGAGCAAAAAGGCGATTTTCCATATCTGAGCACCTGCTCGCACCAATCCGAGCACTTGCTCGCACCACCTGCTGGACCTGCTGGAAACAGGATCGACCGGTCCAGATACAGGATCGACCGGTCCAGATACAGGATCGACCGGTCCTGACTGAAGATTTGAAGATCTGAAGGCTGCTGGAAACGGGATCGACCGGTCCCGTGCCCAGATCCGATTTTGACCTATTTTTTAGTATAAATAAGTCAGAGCCGCCTCTGACAAAAACATTCTGAAACATTCTGAAATAGTTCCTTTTACATTTCTTTTGAGATTTTCTCTGTTCCTCTAAGCTTTGAGACTATTTTGTATTGTTCCTTTGGATTTGCAAACTTGGAGGATCATTCCACAACATCTATTGAGAAGAATTCTAAAACCCTTATCTCTTTTATTGTCATTATGAATTCTCTCTTGTTGTTTGTTGCGTTTGATCTCTCCATGGTCGAGTAGTTCCTTAGCTAGATTAGGGGATTTCAATGGTGATTTAGGATTGATTAGTGACTGAGCCAAATAGGATAGATTATCATATGTCTTCATCAATTGGGAATCGTAATGCTTAGGCTAGCGTGGCCGCCTAGTCTATGATTTCAAGTTAACTTATTCACGACAGTGCTCTAGGTTGCTAGATAAACCATTGGTGAGCAATTGGTGTGTAACCAACGACAGTTGATTGTTACTATCAATTGTGAACAAATTGAACCCATTCGATAATGCTTGTCAACATCTCTGAATTCAAACGACAGTTTAGGCATTTAGGTTGTTAGACAAAGATATTGATGCATCACGACAGTGGGGCAATATTACTTTTATGTTTGAGTTCTAGACCGTGTTTAAAGTAGTCCCTGAATAGTTGCTCAGTCCTTAATCCGAAATCACCGGCGAATGACCTTGATCTAGTGCTTGTTTTATTGAATTTTACATCGTTTAATTATTTGTTGTTGCTTGTTACAAAAATCACCAACCATATTTTATCTTAGCTTTAAATTAAAATCTATAATTTCATAGTGTAACTTTGGTCTCTGTGGATTCGATACCCTTTATACTACTGCAATTGTCTGTGCACTTGCAGAATTATTTTGGGATTAAAACTTATCACACCAAAATCCTTTAAGTGATCTTCGAAATGATAGTGTTTCTAAGGCTGGCTGCCCAGTTGTGATACAAAATCCTTTTTTTTAACTTTCAAGCTTACTCTCATTAAGGAAAATTGATGTGAATAGCAGGACTCAAACTTTTTGTTTATACGAAAAAACTAGTGTATCTATGTTTCTTTCTATTGAAAGAAACTACTTTTTAAGAAAACAAAGAAGAAGAAAGTTTTGGACGATAATAACGTGAGGGAGAAGATCAATATTACTTGCAAATCGTAATAAGGATATAAAATGTTTAAAAAAAAAAATTTAGGAAACAAACATATTTACTCCAAGATTTTAGGGATAGCAATTTATTCCAAACTGTATTCAAAATTCAAAGATATTTAAATAAAATAATAACGTATATTATGTAAATAAAATAACAATGAACAATAAAACTCTTCAGCTTAACCGGTACAATCCCATAAACAATGGCATGCCCATGATTCTCAAGAGTCAAGTCGCATGTTTGAATGTATGCGGCAATATTTTTTCTATTTATTTAGGTAATTAAGATATTAGCAGTATATTATGTTTACACAATAACACTAAACAATAAATACTCTAAAGCTCAACCGGTACAGTTTCATAAACGACAACAAGCCCATGCCTCCCAAGTCGCGAGTTTGATTCCCTGTGTGGGTATATTTTTGAAACTTTTCTATTTTACAAAATTTTAATGGGAAATTATTCATAAAAACTTAACTAATTATAAATTCGAAAATAAAAAATAAAATACGGTAGTTAAATAACTTTAAAATATTTTGAAAAATCATTTTAGGAAACAAAAATATTCACTCCTTGATTTTAGGAGCTAATAACTACTTTGGTAGAAAGTGGATTCTACGAAATGGTAGGTGGAAGTGATAGTGGCAGAATTATCGGTAGAAAGAGCTATCAGCGCCTCTTAGATACCAGTGTAAGTGGTGGAAATAGTGCTCTGGGCAGTTGTAGAACGTTGATATATATCAGAAACATGTTTCTACATTGCGTAGAAACATATTAATAGGCAGAAACCGTATTCTACGTCTACCACCATCCGTAGAATGAAAACTAAATTCATTTTAAAAATAAGTTTTCAACTTGAAAAAAGTAAAATTTTTATACAAAACCACTATTCATGACTTATTTATAATTATCAGATTTTCAAATATTTAAAAACATTTTATTTGGATTAATTTTAATTACATAAAGGGTAATATGAGACAAATTTACATAGTTCTAATGGGACATTTTCCAAAAAAAAGTGGTCTATTTTGGCAATTCTCCCTTGTTTTAATAGCCGTTTCAAGATTTAAACCATCTTGAAAATTTTCAATTATTCGATCAACATTAATAGGGTATTGCCTCCCCCGTTGTACTTTTGACAATTTCCAACAACTACTAGATTTATCGCAAAAAGTCTCACAAAATAGAGAAAACGAATATTGTCTCATTACATTTCTGAAGTTAGATCATCCATCTATTCGCCAACTTAGACATCCATTTATGGAGAAAAAAATTCATTGCATAGATAAATAAAAACGGCACATATCACAAAGAGTCTTTGGTTTGCAACTAACAAAACCATGTAACAAGCCAGCTAACATAGACACAACTACGACGCTGTGAAAGTCGCATGAACTATTGACAAAATCTCTTCTTTTTTCTCTCAGGCGGCTGACATGTGAGATTCTTTTAGGTTTCCTGTCAAAGAATACTTATAAGTTTTATGCGTCGCACAAGAAAATATTAAATATAGTTTTATTTTGTAAGGCACATCATTTTACTAATATGTAAGCTATACTTGAAAACTCGAGAAATACATTTAGGGAGAGTTATTGGTTGATGGATTCTTATAGATTTTTAGAATTTGTAGAATCCATTATGGATTATGATATTCTTAATGAAATCATTTGTTATTGATTTGATGATTTTTACATTCCATTTAAAATCCATTGTTATTCAAAAAGTTTAGTATTTATTGATTCTATAAATTTATTAGAATCTAATGTTATTGGTTGATGGATTTTGTACAATTTTACTCATAAAACAAGATTTTGAAAATACCTCATAAAACCATTGGATTCTTAGAATTCCAAATAACCAAACTTTTCAAGTACAAAAAACTCTATACAAATTTAACATATCTATGGACTTTAAAAATTCTAAAACTCTATAGGAATCTATCAACCAATAACCCCCTTATGTAATGTTTTTCTTAACTATAATGAAGTTTACAAGATAATGTGGTAGAATTTAATTGAATTACTCTTTTTTAAGAATCTCTCTCTTCTAACACCTGTTTAGTTTGTGACAAAAAAACACACACTTGTTTAGTTTAACTTATTAATTAGTTAACATAGTCAATTTAACTTATTAATTAGTTAACATAGTCACGAGAAAAGCACAATGAAGACAAAATTTGTTGACCAGTAAATTCAAGTTATTTATTAAATTAAAAAAAAAAGTTACAGTAAATCAATGAAAATCTATTTTCTGGGTAACATTTTTAATTTGTTCAATATAACGGTTACATCTCAGAGGTCGTAACAGGTTTTTATTTTTTTAAAGGCAACTACTTAAAAATCAGAAAGACAAAGTAGATTTTAAGGGAAGATATTGAAAGCAAATAAATTTGACTTCGTGTCATAAATGCACTAGGCACTCGTGTATAAATAACTAGTGTGTTCATGACTCTCCTTTATCCCCTTCCAACTACAAAACCATAATCATAGAACCAAATTAAATAAGAGTATGAGTTTAGGGCAAGATGAAGTAGAGGAGATTCTTGAGAGACTCCCAGTCAAGTCTGTGGTACGATTCCAATTATTGTCGAGACAATGGAGATTGACCATTCGATCTCAAAATTTCAAGGAGAAACACTTGAATCATCAACATTTACTAAAGCCAGATCTTCTTCTTATGGCTGATCAAGATGATTATAATGATATTGTGCCCAATGAAGAGTTAATGTTGAGGACAATGGTGTATGATAATGATCATCATCCAGAGCTTCTAGTCGAACAAGACGCGGTTTCTCTCCAAATCCCATATCATGACGTTTCCAAGAGTCTTGATGGTCTCATATGCATCTACGACTTTCGTGGATCAATCTTCATGGCCAATCCAACCATTCAATGGGTTCGACAGCTTCCTCAAGCAATGATTCAAGCATTTGTAAACGGAAGGTATGATGATGGTAAATATGATTATGAACCTAACTTGCTAGGGTTTGGTAAAGACAAATCCACAGGAATATATAAGTTGGTTTGGTTATATAATGTGTTGGAATCGGATCTAGAAGGTGATACTACTTGTGAAGTTTTTGATTTTAACACCAATTTGTGGAGGCAAGTAGAATCTCCTCGCTACCAGATTTTTGATGATCAAAGTCCAATATATTTTAATGGATCTCTTTATTGGTTAGTCTATGATGCCAATAACGCAATCAAAATATTATCTTTTGATTGCCACACCGAGGTTTTTCAACTGATTTCGGAATCCCCAATTACTCAAGACGATGAATCTCGTGTCATCATTTGCAATCTGAATAATCGTTTTTGTGTATCCGAAAAGACGTGGCCAAGACAAGAGATATGGACACTGAATACTTCAAACATGACATGGGAGGGGGTCTATTTATTAGATCTGTCTTCTCCTTCTGCTGGGTTGTTAGGCGATGCAATGTGGCCAATAACTTCTCCTATTACAATTTTGGAGAACAAGAAGGTGTTGCTTTTTGTTGAGAATGGTGATAATCCAAAATTTGTGATTTATGATCCGGAGACAAGAATATTTTCTCTATGTTGCGATGTCGAATATGTGATATCGGTTGCTCCTTTTTTCCAAACCTTAATCTCTATTGATTAAAGTTATGGTTTTCTTCTCTTATTGTAATTTGGTTCTCGCATTGGTTTTCCTTAATTTAAACGTTATTTTTCTGGTTTATTGTCCCTATGGTAAACTATTTGTCTTAGTCAATAAGAATTTTAACAATATTTTATTTCTTGAATATCATAGAAGTTTGCTTATTCGAAAGAAACAACGAAATCAATTCGTGTCTTGCTGATTAGAAGAACTTACTTTTAAGTGATTATTGTGAAATTTAAATGATAGGATTTTACTTAGAGAAAGTTAAAACATATATATATATATATGGGAATTCCGGCTTATGCTACGGTAGCGAAGGTCTTACTACCTCGCCGATGGATACGACACCACCGAATTGTGATTCTGAATCGCATAGAGGACGAAATCAGTAAGTTGACCTGGGAGGGCGGGAGGGATATGCAGCACTGGACATTGCTCTATGATGATATTGAGATGACAAATACAAAAAGAAGTTCACCACAAAGGATACATGGGATTTGATTCGGCATTCCAATCCTATATAGAATTGGCACAACAATGTGTGGTTTACCCATACAACACCAAAGTACTCGTTCTTATTATTGTTGGCTATGCTAAATTGATTATCCACCGGAGATAGAATCCAAATATGGGCTGGATAAAGCCACTCCGTATTTTGCAATCATACAAACGAGACTCGCAATAAGTACTTGTTCTTTGAGTGTAATTACTCATCGACAATTTGGAAAGAGCTCACTCAAAATCTCCTAGGTCTGATACACAATTCATTAGGACAACCTAATCGCTTTACTCTCTGATCAAAGCTTTGACCACATCACAACGTTCCTCATAAGATATCAGTTTACTAATATGTAAGCTATACTTGAAAATCCGAGAAATACATTTATGTAATGTTTTTCTTAACTATAATGAAGTTAACAAAATAATGTGGTAGAATTTAATTGAATTACTCTTTTTTAAGAATCTCTCTCTTCTAACACCTGTTTAGTTTGTGACAAAAAAATCACACACATTTGTTTAGTTTGACTTATTAATTAGTTAACATAGTCATGAGAAAACACATAATGAAGACAAAATTTGTTGACCAGTAAATTCAAGTTATTTATTAAATTTTTTTAAAAAAAAGTTACAGTAAATCAGTGGAATTCTCTTTCATTGGTAACATTTTAATTTGATCAATAGAACGGTTACATATCAGAGGTCGTAACAGGTTTTATAAAAAAAAAAAGGCATCTACTTAAAAATCAAAAAGACAATAGAAAGCAAATTAATTTGACTTCGTGTCATAAATTCACTATGCACTACCATATAAATAACTTAAGTGTTCATAACTTTCCTTTGTCCCCCTCTAAATACAAAACCATAATCATAGAATAAAAATATAATAAGAGTATGAGTTTAGGGCAAGATGAAGTAGAGGAGATTCTCTTGAGACTACCTGTGAAATATATAGCAAGATTCAAATTAGTGTCAAGACAATGGAGATTGACCATTGAATCTCAAGATTTCAAGGAGAGACACTTGAAACGTCAACAGTTACGAAAGCCAGATCTTCTTCTTATGGTTGATCAAGATGATTATTATGATCTTCCACCCAATAAAGAGTTAGTGTTGAGGACGTTGGTGTTTGGTAATGATCATCACGATCTTTTACACGAACAAGAGGCGGTTGCTCTCCAAATCCCATATGATGACGTTTCCAAGAGTCTTGATGGTCTCATATGCATCTACGACTTTCGTGGATCGATCTTTATGGCCAATCCAAGCATTCAATGGATTCGACAGGTTCCTCAAGCAATGATTCAAGCATTTGTTAACGAAAGGTATGATGATGAATATGATTATGAACCTAACTTGTTAGGGTTTGGTAAAGACAAATCCATAGGAATATATAAGTTGGTTTGGTTATATAATGTGATGGAATCGGATCTAGAAGGTGATACTACTTGTGAAGTTTTTGATTTTAACACCAATCTTTGGAGGCAAGTGGAATCTCCTCGCTACAGAATTTTTGATGATCAAAGTCCTATATATTTTAATGGATCTCTTTATTGGTTAGTCTATGAAGCCAATAATGCAATCAAAGTATTATCTTTTGATTGCCACACCGAGGTTTTTCAACTCATTTCAGAATCTCCAATTACTCAAGACGTTGAAACTCGGGTCATCATTTGCAATCTGAATAATCGTCTTTGTGTATCCGAAAAGACGTAGCCAAGACAAGAGATATGGACACTGAATACTTCAAACATGACATGGGAGAAGATCTATTCATTAGATCTGTCTTCTTCTTCTGCTGGCTTGTTAGGCGATGCAATGTGGCCAATGTGGCCAATAACTTCTCCTATTACAATTTTGAAGAACAAGAAGCTGTTGCTTTTTGATGAGAATGGTGATAATCCAAAATTTGTGATCTATGATTCCGAGACAAGAACATTTTCTCTATGTTGCGAAGTCGAATATGTGATATCGGCTGCTCCTTATTTCCAAACCTTAATATTGGTTAAAGTTATGGTTTTCTTCTCTGATTGTAATTTGGTTCTCGCATTGGTTTTCCTTAATTTAAATGTTGTTTTTCTGGTTTATTGTCCCTATGGTAAACTATTTGTCTTAGTCAATAAAACATTTTAACAATATTTTATTTCTTGTTCAATATCATAGAAGTTTGCTTATCCGAAAGAAACAACGAAATAAATTCGTGCCTTGCTGCTCAGAAGAGCTTACTTTTATTTCATCTAATGAATTAGAAATGTAGATGATAGTATTTGAGTAGAGTAAGAGTATTGTCAAAAGTGAAAACCTTTTATCTCTTAATTATAATCGCTCGCTTGTCCAATGAGAATTGACTTCTTGATATGTAAATGGTAGTGTTTTACGAAATGAGAAAGTTATAGATACGGAATTGTCTTATAAATGAGAAATGAAATGAAATCATATGATATTATAGCGCGGGAAAACTTTTTTTTTGACTAATAGAAATTGATTATTTTGAAATGTATATACTGTAGGTTTTTAATAACATTTGTTTTTTTTTTTTTTGGTCACAAACAAGGCTCGGGTTGGAGCCATAGAACACCAAATTAGTTCATTGCACTGAACATCAAGAAAAGCATTCCTAAATGCCTTCTTTTTGTTTAGCAAAAAAAAAAAAAGGAGAAGAATTTATTCAAAAGATTTGACAAGGGTGGATGCTGAAACATGATGCTTCCATGAAAACATGGTGCTTAGAGAAAGGTTTAGGTTGTCATGAGGAGACTAGGGACTATGGGAAGTGTTTAGAACACGAGTTCTTGACTGTGCATAGATTTTCACAGTTTTCATGTCATCATGTGTTATGATCTATTATTACCATCATTGCTTGATTCGATATTGCATTTCTTCAAATTTTTGCTTCTGTTAAGATTTCTACATCGAAAATTAAAATGAGTTATTTGTAGTATATAAGAAAAATGGATTAGCCACTCATTGCCATTGATTCTAAACATTGATAATCTTAACATGGTATCAGAACTCAAGTTTAACCAAAGTAGGGTGGCAAGAAAGGTATATATGTTTGCCCCTACTTCCTAGAATGAAATTCAGTTCAAAATGGAAAGAGTCATCATTTCGAGGAGACGTGTTAAGAATTTTACATCGGAAATTAAAATATGACCTAAGTAGTATATAAGGAATATGAATCGTTGGTTATGATCACATCTCTATTGGTCAAAATGTTTGTCTTTTAGGTTGTAATCGTTGATGATGATTTTATATAATCAGCTTCATCATCAATGATTGATTTTTTAAACACTTAAATTTATGTATAGATCTTAAGCTAAGAAGAAGATAATATAAGCAAAATGTGTATAGCTATGTGAAAGGAGATTAATTAATTTAAAGATTTGGTAGAGAAGAAACTTCATATACATATATGTTTCTCTTTAGAGATACTGTGTTTGTATTCTCTCTCTGTTCTTCTCCCACCAGGTCTTTGCATGCACTTCCCCAAACCGTTCCCGGCTGTTGAACAAATGGAAAACATAAATTTCGGTTAGTTAGGTTTGATATCGAGTGTCTAACCGATAATGTAAATCGAAAATCAGGCTTAATCCCTAAACTATCAGATCCTAAATGCTTTGTTTCAGTATGATATTGAGTCCAAAATGTTGAAAATGTAAAAAACCGACAAACCGGATTAATTAAGCACTAAACAATCAAGTACTAAATGCTTAGTTTCTTTTAATGTTATACCTGAATCTGACTCGACGTAGCTCTCTAGTCCCATCTACTAATTGTCTGATGGTAATGTAAACGCCAGGCTCGTCTTCTTCAATCCACTCAGCTTGCATTTCACTAGCATTGCTCATAGACGGTGGTTCATCTCTAGACGAAGTTGTTGTTCGTGCTGCATCCATTCCATGATGATTACCTGGTCCATAATTACCATAAAAGTGATGTGGAACATTAACTCCTGGAGGTCTAAAGTTATGTCTTGGAGTCCAATCTCTACTTTCTCTAGCTGATTCCATTTTTGAGTAAGTTGAATCTCTCTGTGACTGAAAAAAAAATAAACAAGACAAGATTTTCACAAAAAGTTATTGCAAAATCAATGTGACTTGGTTCAAACCTGGTCTTCGGATCTCGCGGGAGTTTGAAGCGCTTGGCGATTAAATTTCTGTACATTGTAAAGCTCGACGATTTTATCGTAGTTCTCACCCCACCATCTTTGAGCTTGCCACTTATCGAACATTTCTCGGCTTTCAAAAACAAGAAACAAGTAAATGGTTTAGCTCAAAGATCACACACATAGAGATTGTTTGTTTTGAGTAGTTTTCATTTACCTAAAGCGGATACGTTTGAGATCATTTCCACCACTAGGAAGCGAAGCGAATGTGATATGTACACCGGGTTCTACTTGAGCCATCCATTCTTTAGGCTCATCATCTTCAAGTACCACCTCACAATTAGACTGAGCAGAGATAGATTCTCTTTCATTTCCATAGACTAAAGTGAATTTTGAGGGTGGATTGTGAGATGAGTTTGTGAAGTCCCAAGCAGGAGTTGAACCAGTACTTCCACCCATGTAAGGATATGGAACACCTTCAGAAGCATTGTCGAAATCCGGGAACGGTCTATGTCCTTTCTTTATAGGACTACTAGAGGAACCAGTACATGGCTTGCATTGTTTATATGCACCAGAAAATTTTATAGCCATATCTTTAATCTGCATAGCATAAGTACCCCCAAAACCACCAATTAGATTTTTTTAATTTAAATCTTGTTTACAAAGTAAGAATAGTATTTAGTCCAAGGAAGTAAAAAAGGTTGGTCTACTATGATCAGTCTTAAAAGAACATCAATAAAAGCTATGAGATCTATCAAAGCATAATTAAAAATAGATATATTCATCTTGTCTTCTCAGTATGCAAGAACACAATCATAATGGCTCTCTCTCTCTCTTTCTTCTTTATTTACTTAAACTCTTTCTTTATTACCTGTCTAGGTAAGAATCCACTAAAGCTTATTTGAGAAAAAAAGTATATAATTAGATCAGTCTTCAATAGCAATATTCCTCAAACCATGACCCCATTAGCTTTAAATCCTTAAAAAAAACAATATTTACTTTCATTCAAATGTTTTATGTCTAGTCACATAGAAGAGACAAAACAAAAACACTGACATAATCCTATTAAACAGGGATTTGTGGAAGATTCCAAGTGAAGTGAAGATAAACTCAACTATGTCCATTAGTACATATTTAGAGAACCAAATTCTGAATAAAGAAACGAATATAAAGTAAAGATTGCTTTATTTATCTTATGTAAGATACGTTAATTGGGTACTATGTCATTGTTTGTTTCACAAACAAGGCAAATTAAGACAAAGAATCAAAATAAAGTGAAAAAAAAAAAAAGGAGAAAGAAGAGATTCAGATTAAACCTGTGTAGTTAGGCTTTTGACAGCTTCTTTAGTATTGGGAGTTGTGACTCCACGCGCTCCATTTTCAACTTCTTCACTTCCTTCTGCTTTCGTACAAGCTATGCAAGTAAACATCTTTTGTCTCTTTCTCTCTCTTTGCCTTTTTCACCTCTCTACAAAAATAACCATAATTACCAAACCTACTTAATTAAAAACCGTTAAAGTGGAGGAGGTTACGTAATCATAATGCCAAGTGAAGTAGAGCTAACTAATGGTTGTAATGCTGGTAGTATTTGTAAAGATTAGTTAGAGAAACATAGAAAAGTGGATTTTAGATCCGAATTGTCGTTTTCTTTAACACAAACACAAACACTAGAGGACAAAGTTTGTTGACGTATCTCTCTTTGTCAGAAAAACAACTACTCAAAGAAAAAACAGAGACTTCATATTAGTTTAAACTCACAAAGAACCAAAATTTTTTACTAAACCCTTTTCATATAAAACATTCCACCATTGTTGGATCATAGTGTTTACCTTGGAATAAAAAAAAGGTATAAGCTTGTTGCACAAAAAAAAAAAAAGGTATAAGCTTTGGTCCTTCAGATATTTCAAATTTAGTGGAGTGATGATCTTGATAGAGACAAAAGTTTTGAAAGAAAGATATTTAAACTACAAGTTCCATTTTTGTTTTTCATTTAAAACCAGAAAAAGAAAGAGAGCTTGGGGATCAGAAATAGGACCCCATTGAATAAAATAGCTTTATAAATTGTCGAATTACATTATATGCAAGTAACAAATGGTTCTGACGACAAAAAAAAAAAAAAAAAAAAACAAATGGTTCTTTATTTCGTTTAAAGAGTTTATTATGCAGTAGCCGAAATATGTGACATTTTAAAAATGGGATTTCTTGAAAGACTAAAAGACAAATAATACTAAAATGATAAAAAAAAATCAAATATTGTTTTGTGATTCCCCCGTGTTTAACACCATGTAAGATAGACAAATATTAAGAAAATGAAAAACTATAGGAATCACTGAAAAAGGAAAATTCAATGTTTAACAATAAAATGGAGTCTTGACAGTCACGTGTAGTGAAAAAGAAAAAGAGTTTGGTTTCTATATTTAGGGTTTATGTCATGATGGACCAATCTAAAGCGTGTCCAGAGAAACAAAAATTAAAGCTATGGATATAAATGAATGAAATCTATTCATTTTTATAACCAAATTAAAAAAAAAAAAAATCACGAATTATACCAAAAGAAAAAGACTTCTTTTTTTTTTAATTTTTTTATCAAGAATTCAATTTGATTTGAATGGAATAATAGTGTGACTAACCTTGTTTGGTTTCGATATCTGAGTTATGGTCTACTTTAGTCGCCGGCACGAGTGGGGTTTGTTCTGTGTCTAAACCTATAAATAGACCATCAATGGCTTCAGAGATTATTAGTCTAGTGTTACAGAGACAATAATCGTAATAAATGTAGACTCAAAAAAAAAAAAAGACAGAGAAACAAATTGATGATGATGAATATAGCTTTTAATGGACAAACATAAATTCGGCTTTTTTTTTTTTGGGTTCTCGAAGCAAAAAGTGATGAAACAATGAATAAATGAAGAACACAACAAAAATTTTCCGGGAAAACCGTAGAGAAAATTGATTTGAATGAAATAAAATGAAGAAGACAACAAAATTTTCCGGGAAAGTGGTTGTAGAAAAATCTTTCAAAATTTTGGAAAATTATTAGCATTTTGAGAAGAAAAAAAATGACGAATCGAATCTGTCAAAATCAAATCAATCAAAGTGACATAGATCGAAGTAAAATGTTTAACAGGTAAAGGCAAAACACAAAAACACAAAACAAAAAAAAAACCTCTGAATCTTTTTATTTTCCCGGAAAAAAATAGTTTGAAAAGATCGATCGAGAGAGAAAGAACAAGCAGTGACTAATCTCTGTTTTCTTTCTTTCTTTCTTTCTTTCTCAAGCGCTTCTACAGTAAAGAGAAATTAAAATTTAAAACAAGCAACGAATCTCTGTTTATTTTCCCGAGAAAATAAAAACTGAAAAAATGACAATATCTCACACAACTCGTACTGCTACTAACCTTAATGTCTTCTTCGAGCGAAATCGAATCAAAAATCTCCAGTATCAGAAATTCTTCAAACTCTTTCGAAAATTAACAATAAAAATCTCCCAAAACAGACGATTTTCTCGTCGGAGGAAATAAATTTTTAAAAATGAGCCGGGTTGAAAAGTCGGGTAATCGGGTCACCCGAGAATTGGAACGGAGCTCCAGTTACTGTAAAATATGACGAAGAGAAAGAGTGAAGACAAAGAGCTTCTCTGAGTATTTATACGTGGAGGAGTAGAGGAAAACAAATTTAACGGCGTAAAACACCGTGAGTTAACGGAGAAGCTTCGTGAAATTTGGTCTACTTAAGAGACGGCAAAGAGGGCCCATGTTGTCTAAAACACGGTGACGGAGATGGCTTACGTGTGCTGGAAGTAGATTACGTGGCAGATTTTAATTGGTTAAATGTAGCTGAAACCGGGTCGGGTTATGGTCACGATATATTTGACAGGCCAAGGGAACGGTCGCATCACGATTCGCTTTGTTGTGGGTTCGTTCGTCACTCTTTTTATTTTATTTTAATATTAAAAGTTATAAAATAAAATGTTAGCATATGAAAAAGAAAAATGTTTCATCGTTTTGTCTTGTTATGGATATGATCATGTGTGACAAATTTTGTTTTTTTTTTTTATAACTAAATGAGTAAAGAACAAGACAATATATACAAAAGATTCGTGGGCGGGTTTATTATATGTAGTTGTTTAAGCTTTATTTTGAGTAGTGAATGTGTATAGTTGAAGTGTTTAGACTTTAGATAGTGTCATTATCATAAGATTAATGTTAGCATGGTGGATGGAGAATTGAAGTATGGGATATATATGTATGTATATAACTATATGCTATTTATTTATACACATGTGATATGTTTGTTTGTCATGTACCATTTTCTTTTAAGGTGCATTGTAATGAAGTGTTTAGACTCGGAAACTTTTTATTTTATTTTTAGTGTTAAGATTATACCAAAAAAAAGCTTGCAGAACAGACTACACGAAGTCAACTTGAATAATTAGATTATATGATAGGTATGGTTAGGCAAACTATAAAAGCTACGTAAAACAAATTTTCATGAACGAGTTTTAGAAATACTAGCCAAGCAATTGTTATTTCGAACAATATTTTTTAGATATTTTGTTCTGCACTAAACATTCTAATTAACATTGTGAACCACAAATTCTAAAGAGGCAATTCAAATACATAGTTCTTGTAAAATATTCGAAGTTATAGCACTACAAGGAAACAGCCTGTTTTCTGACGGAAATTCTTTCCGTCATGGTTTCCGTCGGCCAATTCCGTCGGAATTCAGACGGTTTTCCGACAATAAATCATTCCGTCAGGAAACCATCTGTTTTTCCTGACGGAATTCTGACAATAATCATTCCGTCAGGATTGCCGTCCGTATGCCGTCCGTAAACCGTCAGAATTAACAGACGGTTTCCTGACGGAAATAATCCGTCTTGTCTTTTCGTCGACATTCTGACGGAAACCTGACGGAAATCGGATATTTCTGTCTGGCAGACGGATTTCCGACGGATTCTGACGGCTTCCGATGTCGGCAAACTTTGGGTGGTTAACATATCGTGTGGGTTGGCCGATGGGACTGGAGTGTTGCTATGTCGGACGTTTTGACGGTTGGCTGACGGAAATCTGACGGTTATTCATTCTATATAAGGTCTCGCATTTCTTCCGACGTTCATAACAACATTTCAAAACCAAAAAAAACAAAAATTTAGAGATGAGTTCTTCATATTTTCGGTCATGGATGGACGAGCCAATGATGGAAGAGGGGTCGAACTTATTAACGACCGAATACGTTCAAGGTATTTGCGAGTTCATGCAGTTACCTAAAAATCAAGAGGCAGCCAACAAAGGTCAGGATATCAAATGTCCTTGTTCTAATTGCTGTAATAGAATTAGTGTTGCGATTCCTATTGTTTGGAACCACTTATATAGATACGGATTTAGGGCGGGATATAAGGTTTGGTATTTACATGGAGAAAGGAATTATGAATATAGTAGTACCAGTAGCAATGAACCTTATTTTCCGTCTAGCGTAGGGGAATCTACGGCGGAAGTTGATGTTGGGGTAAGTATGGTTGCGATGGTAAACGATGCGTTTAGAGAGAATTTGCAGTCGGGTGTGTATCATCATGAGGGTGATAGGGTTGAAGAGCCTAATTTAGAATCTCGGAGGTTTTTCAATATGTTAGACGCAGCAAAGCAACCTCTATACAACGGTTGTAGGGATGGTCATTCACCGCTGTCTTCTGCCACTAGGATGATGAACCTGAAGACTGATTATAATTTGTCTGAAGAATGTGTTGATGCATTCGCCGAGTTCGTCAAAGATGTTTTGCCAAAAGATAATCTGGCCCCAGGATCATACTACGAGGTCCAAAAACTTGTCGCCGGACTTGGTTTGCCCTACCAGGTTATAGATGTGTGCATGGACAACTGTATGATATACTGGAGAGAAGACGAGAACCGAAACAAATGTAAATTTTGCCACAAACCCCGGTTCCAGGACACAAGCGGCAGGGTGAAGATTCCATTCAAACGGATGTGGTATTTACCCTTAAAGGAGAGGTTGAAGAGGCTGTACGATTCAAACCGCACAGCTAAGGCTATGAGATGGCATACAGAGCATAATCAAGATGGAGATATCACGCATCCTTCTGATGCGGAAGCTTGGAAACACTTCCAATCCGTATATCCAGGTTTTGCATCTGAACGACGGAATGTATACATAGGCTTATCCACTGATGGTTTCAACCCGTTTGGCAAGCATGGAAGAAAATATTCACTGTGGCCGGTCATCGTAACACCTTACAATTTGCCTCCATCTATGTGCATGCGGCGAGAGTTCTTGTTTCAGTCAATTCTAGTTCCCGGGCCAGATCATCCGAGACGGTCGCTCGATATATTCCTCCAACCATTGATCTGTGAGTTACAGATGTTGTGGGAGCATGGTGTTGAGGCATATGACGTTTCGGTCCAGCAGAATTTCTACATGCGTGCGGTTCTTATGTGGACCATAAGCGATTTTCCGGCATACGGTATGTTATCTGGATGGACAACGCATGGAAGATTGGCATGTCCTTATTGCCAAGATAATACTTTTGCTTTCCAACTGCAGCACGGAAGGAAGACATCGTGGTTTGATTGTCATAGGTGTTTTTTACCGGCAAATCATCCATACCGTCGGTCTAAAAGACATTTCAGGAAGAATTTACCAGTGTTACATGGTCCACCTCCTGAGATAGATGGTTGAACCATATTGGAACATTTGCGAGATTTTGGTGCAGAGCGGACTCCTGATTGTGGGGGTAATGGCCACCACCCGGTCGACGGTTATGGGGAATATCACAATTGGCACAAGAAGAGTATTTTCTGGGATTTGCCTTACTGGAAAGACCATCTACTGCGGCATAATCTAGATGTCATACATGTTGAAAAGAATTTCTTTGACAACATCATGAACACCTCATTAAACGTCCCAGGAAAGACCAAAGACAACTGGAAGTCTAGATTGAACTTGCCATTGATTTGTTCGAGGCCATCTCTTCATGTTCTGCCTAATGGTAGATTGCCGATGCCTGCGTACCGGTTAAACGCTAGGCAGAAAGAAGTATTTTTTAAATGGTTCAAAAAATTTGTAAAATTTCCAGACGGCTACGCATCTAATCTACGTAATTGCGTGGACGAGACGGAAGGGAAGTTTACAGGAATGAAGAGTCATGATTGTCATGTCGTCATGCAGCGTCTTCTTCCATTTGTATTTGCATATCTTCTTCCAGATCCTATCCACCAAGCAATTGGAGGTATATTTCTTACTCCCATTGGTTTCTTAATACCATAATATTACTATATATGTACTAACTTGTTAAATATTTGTTTCCAGGAGTTGGTGCATTCTTCCGAGATTTATGTTCAAGAACGCTTACCGTCCACGGGATACGTAACTTGGAGGCCAATATCCCTGTTCTCCTTTGTAATCTTGAGAAGATATTTCCACCGTCTTTTTTTGACGTTATGGAACATCTTCCTATTCACCTCCCACGAGAAGCAGCCTTAGGAGGCCCTGTTCAATACCGATGGATGTATCCGTTCGAGCGTTACATGTTCCATCTGAAGAAAAAGGTTAAAAATTTGAGCAGGGTTGAGGGATCTATTGTTGCACAGAGCCTAAACGAGGAAGTCTCAAACTTGGCCGAAAATTACTTTCCACCGCAAGTTAGTACTAAGGCTAGACGTCCGGCGAGACATGATGATAGAGGTGAGAAAGCAACGTATGACGTGGTTGTACCCGAGTTATTTGCCCAAGTTGGGCGAGCAAGTGGAAAACGAAAGAGACGCAAATTATCGGCACAAGAGCTCACCCATTTGCATACGTATATCCTTAGAAATTGTGATGAAATTTTGGAGTACGAACGGTACGTATATCAGTTATTATACTAAATTTATGTACTTATTTGCCTTTATCTACTAACAACTGTTATGTTACAGGATCTACATGTCTCTAGCACGTGCTTACCATTCTGATAAGACAGATGCCGAACTTGCTGTCTTGAAAGACGAAGAGTTTCCGGCGTGGTTGAAATGTTATGTAAGTTTAATATAATTACTTACTTTCAATTTTCCATGTTTTCACGTTCATATGTTACTGATATACTACTTATATCATTCTTAGGTTTCCGAAAGTTTAGCAAGTGGTCAATCAATCCCGACATGGTTACAGGAGATTATGTACGGCTTACGCAGCACCGCGACATCATATCCCAACTTTTGTACTAGGGGATATGCGTTCAGGATCCGTGAGGAAGGACGTGAGAGGACAACTTCGGACTATGGTATTTCGTCCCAATCAGGTGATACCATGTACTATGAGATTTTAAAAGAAATCTTGGAAATCCACTATCAGGAATGTTGAACTTGAGGTGCATTGTTTTTATGTGTGAATGGTATGATCCCTCTAATGGTCGAGGTGTTCGAGTTGACGCTCTTGGTGTTATTTCGATAAATTCAAGCCGGAAACATCAGTATTACGATCCATTTATCCTTGCGTCCCAAGCAGACCAGGTATCAATACCATAATATATTGACCTACGTACTCATACTTAAGGTTTGTTGATCATGTATATTAACAATATCCACTTTTTATTACTAGGTTTGCTACATTCCATATCCTCGAGTCGCCTATCGTAGTGATCCTTGGATCACAATAACTCATATTAACCCGAGAGGAAAAATATATGGAGTTCCAGAACAAGATGCTCTACAACCATCGAGAAGTATACAAATGTCACCTGTTCAGGAGATGGAAAACATTGACCTTGTCGTTGATGTCACACATATCGGGTATGATCTAGTGCATTCGGACGAAGAGGAAACACGTGAAGAATTTGACGACGAATCAGACTCCATCCCTAGTGAAAGTGGAGGAGGAGATTCAGATTAATAATCTGTGAATAAATGTTTGATATCATTGCCATTTACTAGTATATAATAAAGCCTTTTTTATTAATTGACGATACATTTTGATTATGCAACTCCAATAAAACATTACATTTAATGAAACATAAAATGTAAAACAACTTATTACACAGGTAGAGTAAAGACTTCCAACAGATAAACACACAACGGTTATGGTACAAGAACATAATAGACAATATTCAGGTATCAATACCATAGGTCTGTATCCACTCCAAACTTACCATTGGTTAGAACCATTTAGTGATTTTCTTTCCCTTTTTTTTTTCTTTGGTGGAGAATCTAAAACTCCGTCGCATAATTTATTGATTGCATCAACATCTATATTGAAGTTTGGCTTTTCTGGTCTTTGGGCGCCTATCAAATCATAGGAAGGACTTCCACCGTAAGTATATGACGGTTCACTGAATTCATATGGTTGGACGGCTTCCAGAACCCGGTTCTGGTCAGCACAATAGGCCTGGTACGTATCGTATTTGTGATTTGGAAAACCCAACCCATCTTCATTTTTGGGAGTGCATGAATCATCTTCCCACGAGTATGTGGGTACATCTTTAGTGTATTTGTCGCACTGAGATGGCGATTCCCACGACAATTTTAGAATGTGGTGGATGTTTGGCGAGCACTGGGTGTCAGGCACTATTGTTGATGTGAAATCTTCTTTATGGATTGGCGAGCACTGGGTGTCAGGCACTATTGTTGATGTGGAATCTTCTTTATGGATTGGTGAGCACGTATCAAATTCCCACGAGTAAGTGGGCAGCTCTTTAAACGATTCGTCGCAATAAGATTGGGTTTCCCACGAGAATTTTGGTATTATTGGAAATCCAAAAGGATCAAGGTCGGGTGTTGTTTCTGCGTCTTCATTAGGAGAGGGAGAAGACATATTTTGTGTTATTGAGAGGTGTAGAAGAAATACACTCCATGAAGTGTATTTATAGTAGAATTTTTATGTATACACCGAAGGGTATAGTAGGGTTTTATGTCGGAGTGGGTTGACGGATTTCTGACGGATTGCCGACGGTCTTCGATGTCGGCAAAGTTTGAGTGGTTATTAAGATTCGTCTGCAGTGGCCTAAGGGATTGGTGGGGTTTTATGTCGGAGTGGGTTGACGGATTTATAACGGATTGCCGACGGTCTTCGATGTCGGCAAAGTTTTAGTGGTTATTAAGATTCGTCTCCAGTGGCCGAAGGGATTGGTGGGGTTTTATGTCGGACTGAGTTGACGGATTACTGACGGATTGCGGACGTTTATCCATTCTACATAAGTTTCCACATTTTCTATCTCATTCCTCCATAAAAATTTTCACCAGAATAACATAACACAAAAATAGTCAATCAAGTTATGGGTAACAGAGATCTATGGAATTACTATATGCAAAACCGAGGCCCCGGTCACTACCCTCCAAACACAACTCTTGTTCCTGCAAGCCCTCCTTACGATAACTTAAATGTTACTGATGTTGAACCGACAATTTCACTCCATCAAACTCAACAATCCCATAACCAAACGCCCGTAATGCCGGGACCTGGCCAAGTCGTACGGCGAGGAATGAATCGCAAGAGGTCTCATGATGCAAAGGTGCTGCGAGGTGAAAGTTCTCAGACACGCCCAACACAAGATTTTATTCGTGAGGTCTTCAATGACACAACACAGGCCGACCATGATTTTAGTAGTCCTCGGTGGACTTCTACTATGGATTACATAATCCGTGAAGGTATATATATATATGTACTTTTACAATAATGATAGTAGCTGACAAATACACGGTCTATCATTCATACATGTAGGTTCTTATAACAATAGGAGCACACCATTGTGGACCCAGGTTGGAGAAATTCAATCCCCGCATTCACAATTTGTGAAAGTCAAAAAGGTTTTCGTTTTCAACCTATTTTATTTACATTTAAACATACAGTTAATTATCGGATTGAAGTATATTCTATTTCATTATTAGATTGTGGCTATGCTCTCTAGTTTGACCCCCAATGACCAGGGGGATCTGCTAGTAACCTTAAAAGATCCTTCAGGAAAAATCGAGGGAACCATGCACCATAACATCTTCGAGAAGGACGAGTACAGACTCACCACTAGCGTAGGTGCGGTGGTCATCCTAAAAAATGTTACCGTTTGCCGTTTTAACAGGAACTCAAAGTACCTGAACATCACAGAGCGGAACATTGTTAAGGTAGATGTATAATACGTTTATAAATATTTATAGGAAGGCTTAACTAAATTCATTTTCGAAACAGATAATCGGTGCTAATTCGATGATTGCTGAATACCAACCAACGGAAGTATCTACCATCGATGAGGAAGATGAAGGAACTACTGGGTACGAATATGAAACAGTTCCAGACTCAGATGATGAATAAACATCCGACCCGTCCATGATTTTAATATTTTCCTACTATCCTTTGTACGAGTTTATCCGCATAATGTTGTTATATGTTTTATTTTACCTTCCACGATTTTAGTATGTACCATCGATGAATTTATATGTCATATTACGGATTTCCGACTGATTTTCTGTTAAAGTATTATTTCCGCTTAGAAAGAATTATTAACGGAAAATATTACAGAACCTTTAATTCATTCTTTTCGATTCTAAGATACGAATAAATTGGAATAAAATTACGAATCCGTAACAAATCCGCCATACATTTTGAAGGAACTCGATCCGACGTTTTCTTCATCATATTTCAATTTTTTCTCTCTGAATACAAACTAAATGAACTTCAACCATCACATATTTTTGACGGATTAGATGTTTTATATTTGTTCCACTCGGACATAGACAAAATAAAAATAAAAAACTAAGAACCGTCAGAATCCCGTCTGAATGTTAATGTTTTTTTATTAATTTTTGATTTTCGGATCCGATTCCATCGGATCAACAAAAATTAAAAAAAAAAATTATTTAAACCGTCAGAATCCCGTCTGTATATTATGACGGGATTCTGAGGGTTCTTTGTTTTTTATTAATTTAGGATCGGAGAAACTAGATTTAATAAAAAATTAAACACCCGTCAGAAACCCGTCAGAACGTAACGACGGGATTCTGACGGTTTATATATATTTTTTATTAATTTAGGAACGGACAAACAAAAATTAATTAAAAAACGGTTTCCGTCTGAATCCCGTCTTTACGTTATGACGGGATTCTGACGGAAACCCTAATTCCTCCCGCCTAAACGCATCGATCTCATCGAAACGGCGGGAGTTGCTGACGGAAACCTGACGGATTTTTAATATCCGTCACAATACCGTCCGGAGTCCGTCATATAGTTCTATAAGAACAGACACTTCGTCTTCTTCGCAGACACAGAACGGAGAAAACAAAACCACCCCAAATCGCCGACTCCGACGTTATTCAATCATCCGTCCGCTAAGCCGCCGTTCGCCACTCATTTTCCGGCGTCACTCAAAGAATGTAAGTTTTTTTTGAGTTTAGTGTATTTCATATGGATTTTGGATATGTAAATTGGGTGTTTATGAATTTAGGGGTTTGAAAGGAAATTGTTGATTTGGAAATGAAAGGAAATTAGGAATTTGTTAAATTGGAATTGAACAATGTGAATTTTAGGATGATTTTGTGATGAATTGTTGAATTGTTGAATTGGGGAAAATATGAAATTAGGAATGTTATGAATTTAGGGATTTAAAATTTTGTGATGATTTTATGAATTTAGAAATTAGAAATGTTAGTGATTAGAAATTTTATGAATTTATGATTTTATGAAATTAGAAATTAGAATTTAGAAATTTAGAAATTAGAAATCTAATTTATGAAATTAGAAATTAGAAATTATGAATTTAAAATTATGAATTTAGAAATTAGAAAATGATATTAGAATCCTTACGAATTTAGGGATATAATAAGGAAATTAGTAATTTTATGAAACTAGAGATGTTAAAATTATTGATAAAATATAAAAATATGAGAATTTTGGGGTTATGAGGAAATTAGGAAGGGATTTTTAAATTATGAAATTTTTAAAATTTTATTATTTTTGGCAAAGAATTGAATTTCAATTTTAATAAGTGTTTGTAATTTATAAGGATTTATACGTATTTATAATATACATATTTATAGTATGATCCAATTCTTGAATTATCTAAAAATATACATATGTACAAAATTATAATATGATATAATATATGTCACAATTCCTAAATTCCTAAATATATATCTAAAAAGAAACAATAAAAAATTAACTATATGCACAAAAACCTTTAAAACATTTAAAAAGAGTATGTGTTTGGTCTTCGTGATGTCAGCGAATTAGGTAACTGTTTTTTTTACGAAATTCCAATATCGGAAATTCCCAATTTACCATATATACTAAAATCTATAACTTTCAAAATCTCAAAATCACAATTTTCCAAAAGCCCTAACCCCGTAATAAAGGTTGTAAAGTTTAAATTTATAATTGACATAAAAAATTTAAATATGTCAGGAAAAATCAAAAACTTATGTAAAAAATTTGTAAATCGTAGGGATTATGGGCGATTTAGTGAGGGTAGAGGAGGCGGTACTTCTTCCTCCGGGGGAGGTGGGACTGCGGGTCAGTCGCACATCCCCGAGACTGCTCCTATGGGTTCAGGTGGCCCAGCTCTTACGCAAATGAGCATGGAGGACTTTGTGTCGCAACCCGGTCGGGATGTCTTGCCTCGCCTTGATCCCGAATTACCACCTAACACGACCTGGTAATGACTACTTTTCAAAATTTATAGGATTATATTAAGTTAATAAAATTGTGAACAAAATATCAAAGAAAATATTGTGTAGGTTCCAATATTCCCAGAACGGTATCTCGACATCTATCAACGGAATGATCAATTCCATGATAACTAAACCGTATCCCACTTATAAGGACATGCCGGTGGAAGACCGGGACACATGGTTTCGGCAATTTGCGGTATGATTTGATATTCTAAATTGAAAATTCATCTTTTATAATACATTCGAATTGTCAATAGTAATTCGACTATTGTTTTTTTTCAGCAAGATTTTACGTGGAACCCACACCTGACTTCTCGGGTCCGACGTGAATTCGACAAGAAGGCAAAGAGCCAGTACAGGCACAAGATGAACGAGTGGAAGGAGGGGTGGATGAAGTACCGTAAGGTGCCTACCGCTGTTAAAAACAATGAAGTATTATGGGCTGGACTAGTGGCACATTGGGATCTTCCGGATACTAAAGCCACCTCCGAAACACACTCGACTAACCGGAGGAGCGACCGGAAGGGGAAGGGACCGGCGACCCATAACCTCGGTGCAACGAGCAAGGCGACACGTGTACAGCAAATGGTAACATTCTTAATTTTTCAACAATTTTTAATTTATAATTAACATTTTCCATACTTGACTTTCATAACAGTATGCGAAGACCGGTGTGCGTCCTTCGCATATTGATGTCGTCAGAGATGTCCACACCAACAGAAAGACTGGTGAAATCCAAGATCCGCTTGCTCGGGAAATCGTGGAGACCGTGGAGAAGCTCGGGCAGGAGTACCTCCAATCGCAACCGATTGTCGAGGGAACTCCGCCCTCAACCGAAGTTCCAGTCGAGAAGATCAACGAGTTCACTTACACGGTTAGTAAATGAGTCAATTTTAAACACATTTAAAATACCTTTTAATACGATTAAGTTTTGAAAATGATTTATTTATTTTTTTCGTAGGTTACCCCTAAGACCAGAGGTCGTGTCTACGGCCTCCCCGAAGACAGTTCCTCATCCGTTTCGTCGGTTCCCTTTCACGGTGGTAGTAGTTTGCTAGCACAAAACGCCGACCTGACCAACCGGATCACAGATTTGGAGGCTAGGTACGAGAGGGAGAAGGCGGAGGCGGAGGCCCTCCGCGAAAGAGAGAAGGCGGAGGCGGAGGCGGAGGAAATCCGCCGGAGAGAGAAGGCGGAGGCGGATGAAAAATATCGTCTGATGGAGGAAAAGATGAACGAGTTCTTCCGTCGTCAAGGGTTGTAAATGTTTATGGACAATTTAAATTTTTATGTAAAACTTTATATTTGGTATCAAAACATTTTTCATTTTATTATGATTTTAAATTTTATTTTTTGTTATTAATTTAAATATATTTCATTTATAAATTTATATATAAATAAAATAAATAAATTTTATTTATATTTTATTTTTTTTTTAAATTATTTCAATTCCGTCAGGATCCCGTCAGAGTGTCCAGACGGTTGTCTGACGGACTGTCGATCACCGGATTCCGGTGATCCACATTCCGTCAGGAAACCGTCTGGACACTCTGACGGGATCCTGACGGAATTGAAATAATTTTAAAAAAAATAAAATATACTCAGACGGGATCCTGACGGACTGTCGATCACCGGATTTGTTGCCGGAATCCGGTGATCCACAGTCCGTCAGGATCCCGTCTGAGTATCCTGACGGTTGTCTGGCGGACTGTCGATCACCGGATACCTGACGGACTCCCGACGGTAATACAAACTCAGACGGAATTGTCACGTACTCAGACGGATCCTCATTCCGTCAGACAACCATCAGGATACTCAGACGGGATCCTGACGGATTTGTATTTTCTGACGCGATAGAACTGACGGACAAATTCCGTCTGTAATCCGTCGGAATAGAGGATATCCCGACGGATTTCAGACGGATTTGGCCGTCAGAAAACCGCCTGTTTTCTTGTAGTGTAGGTTATAGATCATATAAAATTATAAGAAAATATGATCAACGAGCTCGACGACTTTACTTAGTCGTGTTGTTCATCGATTTTTATCTTTTGGAAAGACAAATGGAGAAAAAAATCAGTCGATACTGATAAAGATAGCATACTAAAACACAAACTTTTAATTATAAAATTCATATATATAGGTAGGCATTAGAAGATCCTTCTCCAAAGTCACATAGGCTGATAATACCGTAACGTTAATTCGTTGCTAAGTAATAGGGATTACGTTTAACATCATCTGTATTAATATTTTATTTTGCCTATACGTATGATCTATGATGAACTTTTTTATGTTTGAGTAAATAAAACCGTACAGAAACGTAAAAAAAAACCGTACAGGAAACTATATATAAAAACGTAAATTCTAGATTTCAAGTTGTAATTCCACATTATGAAGTTATTGCAAAAACAAATGGATTTATATAGTTTTGTTAATAGATAATATTTGAAGAGAGATTTGAAGGTATTAAGAATTTGTATATCCTAAAATTTATTTTTGTTTGTTTCATATATGAAATAGGGTGAATTTTCTCACTAGCTAAAACAAAATAATAATTGGAAAACTACCAAAATTAACATATGTGGCTTCATTAGAGCACTTCCATCAGTAGTTTTAGAATGAGTTTTAGAACAATTAAAAAAATTAAGAAAATGAAAAAGGATGAGAGATAATGAAAAGAGTTATCATTTGAGGAATTTTGAGAACCAAGTTCACACCCACTTGCACATTTACTCTCATATTATTGGTTCAATAGTTTTTGATAATTTAAAATATAAATAAAAATTTAATTACGATTAAATAATATTGATGAGAGACTAGAGCAATATGTCAATAATGGAGATGCTCTTATATCTACAAAATTTAGGGTATTTGGTTAGGTTGTTAATTATAATTTTTTTCTTGTATATACAACTCAATTTCCCTATGAAATAATAGTGTAGTGACAAAAAAAAACGAAATAACAATGTACTAAATGACAAAATACAATAAAAATTTATTTTTTATTTATGATTGAAATTTGTATTTTTCGGTTTAAACATACATGCATGCAGTAGTATATAGAAGTATCAAACTGTTTTTTTCCATAAAATTGATCGAACTGTAGTTTGATTGGTAGTTTGATTGGTAAATAGAAACATTGAAAATTCTTTAAAGTGCAGTGTAGAAAAGCATTTAGATTAGAAAGAATAACTCAAATAACCTTAGAAAGTTCACTAATAACTCAAATAACCTTGTAGAGATGAGACTATGTGAAAAGTCTATTAAACCTTATATGAAACTTTTTATTACAGAATTGCCATTGAAAAAAAAAATTAGGTTTTTGTTACTGTTCATCTTCTCACCGACTAAAACTGTTTTTTCTTTCATTTTTTTTTCTTTGTTCGACTGGAAAGAAAAGTAGGAGGAGGAGGAAGGAGAAAATCGACGGTGGTGTAGGAGATCGGATTCCTCCGCCGTTCATCACATGGAGAAGATGAGTTACGAAGGTAACGGAGACGGCGTCGCTCTCGCCACCGATGGAAACAACAATAACAACAACAACGAGAAGTACATAGCTCCGGATAGCTCGCCTTTTCAGTCCGTTAATGGCGAGGACGGCCATGAAGACTCCAAGTCTCGAGTATGTACACTTGATTCGTAATATTCTCTGTGTTCAATTCCGTAGATTTTGCGTTTGTATTGTGTTAAGATGGGTAATGAGATTGTTCGGAATCGTTATTATGGGTTATTCTTTGCTGGTAGATTTATTCTTGTGGACGTGGAGATTTCGGAGGTGGTGGCGAAAGAAACGGTGTCATGGATCTGTTGGATTCAGCGGTGGTTGCATTTGATGATAGACTTGTTGGTATTTGATGATAGACTTGTTGGCATTTGATGATAGACTTATTGGATGGCAAGGTAATTTTAGTTTAGACTTATTTGCATTTTATGATAGACTGGTTTGCATTTGATGATAGACTTGTTGGTATTTGATGATAGACTTGTTGGCATTTGATGATTGATAGACTTATTATTATGTTACGATAGACTTGTTATTATGTTACGGTAGACTTATTCGATCTTATGTTATGGTAGACTTGTTATTATGTTACGGTAGACTTATTCTTATGTTATGGTAGACTTATAGTTATGTTATTGGTGAACATGGAGGTTTCAGAGGTGGTGGCGGAGAGACTTGAGGTTTAACGGCGGTTCTTCTGGGTCGAAACCAAGCCGGTCTTGAACATCGTAGAATTGAATCGCCGTGTGAGCAAAAGTCTTCAGTGTTGATAGATTTATTTTTATTTGATGGTATATTTATTTTAGTTTGATGGTAGATTTGTTTTTCTTTGCTGGTAGATTTATTCTGGTGGACGTGGAGGTTTCGGAGGTGGTGGCGAAAGAAGCGGAGGTCAGCGGTGGTGGTAGTTTAATTTGGTAGAAAATTTGTTCTGTCATGATAGATTTATTTTAGTTTGATGATAGACTTATTTTAGTTTGATAGTAGATTTATTTTAGTTTGATGATAGACTTATTTTAGTTTGATGGCATGATAGATTTATTTTTATTTGATGATAGACTTATTTTTATTTGATGGTAGATTTATTTTAGTTTGATGGTAGATTTGTTTTTCTTTGCTGGTAGATTTATTTTGGTGAACATGGAGGTTTCAGAGGTGGTGGCGGAGAGACTTTAGGTTTAACGGCGGTTCTTCTGGGTCGAAACCAAGCCGGTCTTGAACATCGTAGAATTGAATCGCCGTATTTTTATTTGATGATAGACTTATTTTTATTTGATGGTAGATTTATTCTTTGTTCAATGGTATGGTAGATTTATTTTTCTTTGGTGGTAGATTTGTTTTTCTTTGATGATAGATTTATTCTCTGTTCAATGTAATGAATTGACAGAATTTATGTACTCTAGAAATTTGCTCGCTATATAATATGTTTCCAAATTCCTTTAGCATCAATTATTATAACATTAAAACAGGAAAAACAAGTTAAAATTGAAAAAGCACACATAATAATAGACATATATTTAAGCTTCACTAGTGGTATGATTATGATTGTATTGACAATAATTAGAACACTTGTGTTCTTTCCTTGGCTGGTATCACTCCATCTCAGTCTTCAATGCACTTTTTATCCATGAGTCAGATAATAAGTCTACTACAACATTATTTAAAGAACCTAAGTCAAATAATAAGTCTACCACAACATTATTCAAAGAACCTAAGTCAAATAATAAGTCTACCGCCACATTGTTTAAAGAACCTAAATCAGATAACAAGTCAACCACAACAGTGTTTAAAGAAGCTAAGTCAAATAACAAATCTACCACTACATTGTTTAAAGAGCCAAAGTCAGATAACAAGTCTACCACAACATTGTTGTTTGAAAAACCTAAGTCACATAACAAGTCTACCACAAAATTGTTGTTCGAAGAACCTAAGTCACATAATAAATCTACCACCACAGGGTTGTTAGATAACAAATCTACCACAACTATATGAACAACCATCGTCGGATAATAAGTCTACAACAACTATATGACAACCATCTCCGGATAATAAGTCTACAACAACTATATGAACCTATGTCAGAAAACAAGTCTACCACAACTATATGAACAACCATCGTCGGATAATAAGTCTACCACAACTATATGACAACCATCTCCGGATAATAATTCTACCATAACTATATAAACCTATGTTAGAAAACAAGTCTACCACAACTATATGAACAACCATCGTCGGATAATAAGTTTACCACAACTATATGACAACCATCTCCGGATAATAAGTCTACCACAACTATATAAACCTATGTCACAAAACAAGTCTATCACAACTATATGAACAACCATCGTCGGAAAACAAGTCTACCACAACTATATGACAACCATCTCCGGATAATAAGTCTACCACAACTATATAAACCTATGTCACAAAACAAGTCTATCACAACTATATGAACAACCATCGTCGGAAAACAAGTCTACCACAACTATATGACAACCATCTCCGGATAATAAGTCTACCACAACTATATGAACCTATGTCTGAAAACAAGTCTACCACAACTATATGAACAACCATCGTCGGATAATAAGTCTACCACAACTATATGACAACCATCTCCGGATAATAAGTCTACCACAACTATATGAACAACCATCGTCGGAAAACAAGTCTACAACAACTATATGAACAACCATCGTCGGATAATAAGTCTACCATAACTATATGACAACCATCTCCGGATAATAAGTCTACCATCCGAAAAACAAATCTACCATAAGGTAAACAGAAAAAATAAGTCTACCAATGTTTTTCGGGAAATCGTTCCAGTAAAACAGAAAAAGATTCAATAAGTCTATCGTCAAAACTATTAATTCTACCAATTAGTATAAATCTATCACCACTAAAAATAAGTCTATCACAACAGTCAACTAGTATAAATCTATCACCACTATAATAAGTCTACTAGTCGCAAAATAAATCTATCACGAAAATTTAACTCTATCGTTAAAGAAAATAAATCTATCAGTCTACGGAAATAAATCTACCAATCACAAAATAAGTCTACCGCTCCAAAATAAATCTACCACTGAAAATATTAAATCTACCAATCACTCTAATAAGTCTACCATTCGGAAACAACTCTACCATCAAGGGGACAAATAAGTCTACCGTTCATATATAAATCTACCGCTCAAAAAATAAGTTTATCGCTAAAAAAATAAGTCTACCGGTCGTAAATAAGTCTACCATCACAGAATGGTAGACTTATTTTCCTTGGCGGGAACTTTTCCCGCCGATTCATTAATGGCAGTTTCGTAAATACGTTTTTTGTTATCAAGGCAAATAAGGGTAAAACGGGTAAAAATTCTCGAAAACACAACTTTTTGAGGAAAAGATTGTTTTAGTGCAAAACTAACTTTCCAAGGTTATTTGAGTAAACCTCCCTTTAGTTTATGTGCAACATGTTCGACGATGCTAAACTTTCTTCAAAAGAAATAAAATCAGACATGAATATAAAAAAATGTAAAATGTATCTCTTTAACCCAAAACATTGGGAATGGGAACTTAACTTTATTCCTGGGGCTAACCTGTCTTTAAGC
Source organism: Draba incana (assembly GCA_963576765.1). Classification (NCBI taxonomy): domain Eukaryota; kingdom Viridiplantae; phylum Streptophyta; class Magnoliopsida; order Brassicales; family Brassicaceae; genus Draba; species Draba incana. The sequence goes on along the minus strand of OY755206.1, from coordinate 39,351,794 downwards.
AAAGAATGCTTCGAACAGAGGGACAGCAAAACTCCAAATAAAGATATCCAAGAATATATACATGTTATAGAAGAAAAAAAATTCAATTATATCCTAGTTGTGTGGTAGTGTTAATTATCATTACTCGGATTTAAACTCACATATACATATTGGTAATTATTATGTTTAACATCATATAAATTTAATTATTATTTTACATGATGAAGCCTTCAAAATCCGATACATTTATAAATAAGAAATATAAACTGTGACATTTCTCTACTCACTTTAATATAATCACTTTGAAATCAGTTTAGTTTTTAGAGCTATAGTTTATATGTTGAACAACTCAATCTGTTCAAGATATAATTTATCCGAAGAGATATGAATCTAAAAGTTTTGGAACCCAGTGGATTAATTATAAGAAACCAGAATTTGAACAAAGTAGAGTGTTAACATATTATAAATGAATGAATTTAATTTTTAACTTTTATTAGATATATTAATTTGCAAGAAAAGTATAGTCAATGTCCCCAAAAACACTTCTCAATTTGTCTTACATTATTGTCTTTTGTATTTGTTGCACTAATTAATAAGAATATAAACATACTGTTCAGCTTTAAGGCTTTTGTTTTAATTTTATGTTCCTTTTTAGACATCTTTTCACTTCCATAGTTGGATCGTATTCTATTTTTGTAATAATCAAGTAAATTATGAATAATTCCCTAGCTATTGGTTTTCAAGGTTTATATCTTGTAAAACTAGCACATAATTCTTTTGAAACTGGCATTACGATATAAACTTTTTTAAAAGAGAATTTTTACCTAATGTTGTTAAACTACAACTAAATATTGAATTCGGTTAAGTAAATTTCTTAAATGATCACTTTTAAAATACAAATTTCAAAATTATCATTATTTGCTGTTCGATTTCAAAAAAACACTTTTATAGCGTTTAATTTTTTGGTCTAAAACTTGCTGGAAACAAAGTGAGAGAAAGAGAGGTGTTATTATTATTGATGAGAGGCTAAAAAAGGTTTAAAACAAGTGAGACTGTTAATTTTTTTGATAAAATGTACAATCGAATTAACTTTTTTATACACTGATCAATGTTATTGTTGTGCACATTTATATTGCGTACAACTGTAGTTAATATCAGTGCTACAAGATTTTGTACGTCCACAATGGATATTTGATAGTTCTACAATAATATTAAATGTGTCGCGACAAATGAGTATTGTAGACATGTACTATCCAAGAGGATTATGAAAAGTTTTGAATGACTCATTAGTGCACTGTTATCAACTTACCAATATGCATATGTGGACATGTAGGTAAGAGTACAAACGAGATCAAACTTGATCTAAAAATGTATATCGAAGAGAAACTTGTTTACAGTCTAATAGGTACAATTAGTGTGTATATATACAAAATAAAATTGAGTCGAGAGATTAACATGCTGAATAAATCGAAATCTAATACGTCTATATACATAATTTCAAATATTTCGGTTAGTTTGCTCATAAGTTTTTTACAACAATCATTTTTAATACATCAGATTATAAGTATAAATACAAATATACTATATATAATTTAAATTCATGGTTGTCTATATAACTTACAATTGTTTAACTGTAACCGATTTGAAAATTTGATAAAGAAGAAAAGATCATATTTCAAATCATGAGGTGTGTACTTTACTTATGCCTTTTCCTTTCAACGATTACAATATTTATAACTTGAACTCAAATCTTTGATTATGAAAGATTATGAGTTAATTACTAAAGTATGTAAAACTTAGAATAAATAGTCCTAAGTTTTAAAAGGTAAAGGTACCATCAGGTGCTTCCCGCTTCCGAAGAAGATTTACGTAAAATTCCAATCCCCAAGTCCTTTCCCTATTTCCCAGGTTTGCTTAATCTTTTCCTTTATTTTTTTTAAGTTTCCCTTTGGATTTTTGTTTTAGCTTACTGTAAAGAAAATATATTTACTGTTTTAATATTATTATTATTTTGACAGCAAAGAAAACACAATTATTATCCAATGAAATAATTAATTTTGTTGTTCTCTAAACAAATACTCATTCTGTTCCATTATTTTAGATATTTTAGCATTATTTTTTTATTTCATTTTATTTGATTTCTCCAGTATTTATGCAAAATTTAATGTATTGTGACCTTTTAAATTCTGCAATATTTCTATTGATTGGTTGATTTGTTTTTGGTGAGATATTAAATGATATGTTTAATGTAAAACAAACAAAAAAATTTATATCGTTTTCTTAAACTCCGCGCTTTTAGCTAGAAAATCCAACTGTATAATAGAATGGTGGGAGTTTACAATTTCACAAACATGCAATACCAAACAACCAGAGATAAGAAAAGAATAAAACCAGAGAAATGGTTCGAACTCGTTGGTAAACAAAAACCATGAGACTCATCATAAAGATGGTCCACGAACTATCTTAGAAAAACATGAGATTCTCAACTTGACCAGAGAAGATAGAAATTGTACGACGATCCGAATCATTATCCCAAAACTGAAGCTTATTTTCTATGATTCCTTCAATATCAACTCTCCTCATGCTATTTTTCTTAGGATCATAATACAAAACATAAAATGGCGGTGCGCGCAAAGTTTCGGGTGCCAAAACAAACTCGCCATCATCATCATCAATGGCACAAAATACTTGAAACATTGTTTCCCGGTCAGCTACTATTCTAGGCAAAGCGAAAAAATTCTCGGACCATTCATGTTTATCAGCATCCTCTAGAACCCATTCGAGTCTACCAGGGTAATTATAACAAAACCCACCATATCCATGGAACATGAGTGCAAGCTTCCCATTGTATTTCGTCATCCTCGTAAATCGCCTTGCTTTTTCCGATGGTACTTTTATAAGATGAAATTTCTCAGACCGAACATCGAAACTCATGACTGCATGATCATTACGAAGAAGACGCGTACTTGTGTCGAAATAAGCTCCATAGTATAAAACACCATCTACACATATGTGAGTAGATTCAGGAGAGTGAGGAGGAGGAATATTTTCAATTGTCCTCCACGAATTCTCATTTCCTAATGTTAAAACTTGAATCTTTTGAGCTAAACCACGTCCCCTACGAACATGCATTCCTCGAGTCATACACAGCATTTTGTAATCGCCGCCAATGGGATCATAACCCAAGTAATGGTACATACGATTCCTTTGAGAATCGACCTTGGGTAAAGTAATGGATTGTCTCGTGCTAGGGTTGTATACCTCGAGTTTAGAAGGAGTTCCGTAGCAAATCAAGCCGTGGACAGATAGAGTAATGGCCGTGTACGGTTGAGAATTGCATTTCATATGGTAAGTTGCTATCGAAGGAAGTGATTCATCTCGATTTGAGGGTTGGCTTTGACTCGAAGATGACGAGAAGAAGAAGTGTTTACCGTAACGCTTGCTCTTGAATGTGAAAATGAGACCTTGTGGACGAGTCAACGACTTGATCAAGTAAGATCTCATGAAATCACGGTTGCGAATGATCGATGCATATTGTTTCGATACGCAGAGGAACCTCGCTAGACTTTTAACTGACAATCCTTTGACTATCACAGGGATGAGATCAAGCGGAACCGATTCCGATATTCTTACATCATCAGAGACCTTCTTCTTCTTCACCTTCTGTCTTTCCATGGCAGATAGACCAAACGGTGTCTCATCTCAACAAAGCTGTTCGAAACATATTAAAAGAAATAAACGTGGAGACTACTAAGATTAAACGTTGATGATTTTAACTATACGATTATCTAACATTTTTCAAACCAGACGCAAACCCATAATTTCTCGGTTTAGAATGGTTATCTCATGAACCAAGCAAAATCTGATTCACTTGGGGGATTACATATCAGAAACAGCCCAAAGATAAGCTTCTCTTTCCGTTGCTTTCTTCTCATAACCTGAAACCAATGATAACCCCAAATAACCACATCAGAAAAATAAGCTTCTAATAAGATAAGTCATTTACAGTTTATGTATCTTGGGTAGATGTAAAATTGCAGAATATTTTACGGGAAGAACATGAAACAATAAAACTATTATAAACTAGAAAATCGATTCAAAGATGCTCAAAAACTTGATAGATGATATAAAAACAAGATTTTGAGTAGTTAAATGAGTGGAGGCTCTTCACAGAGTGACAGAAACAGAATACAAAATTTTATAGCGATCTAAGAAAGGACCAGCGGTCATGACAGCATTAGACCACACAATGTTGCCCCATATCTCGCCTCCTTGGCGTTTATCCAAGGAAATCTCCGAACACCAAATCTCAAGACAACCCCTCCTGATGAGGTCCCAGAAGAGCACAATGTTGTCACCACAATTTGTCAGTCTGGCCCCGGGAAGCCAATCTTCCAATTGGTGGTCCACACCAATTAACTCGGGTGTATTGCCATAAAAGATTTTAGTTTGCTCCCACTGATGAAGCAAGTACTCACCAAAATGGACCAGTCTTGAACGCATGAGACCCCAATTCAGCTTAAGCAAACCCTTGACCTCTTTTGTATCCATTCTCACCTCATCTGGTTCACTCCAATCCAACTCATGTGGCTCACACCAAAATATAGTCCCTATTAAACTAAGACAGTAAATCATATTACCAATCATACACCAATCCGTTCGGTTTCCTTTCGCTTGACCACGATTTCCTATTCCCCATTTAGCTTCACTCGGCGAATAATAAAAAGTTCTATCTGTTCCATCCACTGCGTAAACCTTTTGATCCCTCACAAAACTGCACTGTATATTATTATTACCGCTCTTCCGTTTCGGCATTGGAGGCAAACAATTCCAAGTTTGAGTCTTTGGGTCGAATACCTCTCCCCAGTAACAATGAGTGGAGTCATTGCAGCCTCCAAACACGTAAATCTTCCCATCTACGACTCCAGCGGCTGCGAAAGCTCTAGCCAATCTCATGGAAGGGACTTGACGCCACGTGTGAGTCCGACAATCTAAGAGAAACACATCCGAGGAGCGGTTTCCCTTTATGAATCCACCGATTACATAGATCCCCCAATCAAGCACCACCACGGATGATGCTTCCGGTGCCTGAGAAGGGAGAGAAGGGATCTGAATCAGATCAGAAGCGTCTAGGGTTTTTCGACGGCGGAGTATATACCACCGTGGGTTTGTGTCAGGAGGGACTCGTAAGCATGCGTATACGTATGTTTCCGTGCGACCCATCAGTGATCTCATCTTGTAGAGATCAGAGGAACCCACTAGAGAACGATAACTCCTGGAAGCGACAGATAAGGCCGCGTGGTCTGATCTCGAGAGTCGAGCCAGGCAGTCCAGAGTCAAATCATATGGCAAACACGCCTCTTTCTCATACGGTCGCTTGCTGGAATTCCACATCGGAATATTTCTTTTCTTTTATCTCCTCAGATCACAAAAATATATGACCGGCACCGAACACAACTACACGTTTTTTAGATTTGTAATAGATTTCTGATTCTTTTTATACAAAAAAAATAAAAGATGTAACAGAATTCGGATTTACTCTACCAAGTTACCAAGTTCAAATACAATTATCGGTTTTGGCCCATAATCTAATCCTAATGGGCCCCATGCAGAAGTTGGAGAAAAAAGAATATATAAAACGGAAGTTTATCATAGTAAAAAACAAAGTTCAAATATGATCACTATTAAAAGTTTGCTAAATAATAAACAAACAACAGAAATTTTAAGATATGCCACTTTTGACGTACTATTTTTCAAAAATGCCACTATCATCTTTTCCAAAATTTTAAAACATTTTATGTTTGGGTTAACTATGTTATATTAATTTTTTTTATATGATGATATTACAATTTAATTCATTTATGTTCTAAAGTAAACAAATTATATTTAACTTATTGGCCAATATACTCTCTTCAATATGTTATCTTTAACAATGTCTGAAAAAGACTCATCAAACTTTAAAGTGTTTTATTGTCTAAAATGTCTCATACAAATTTACAATTTACATGCGAAAACCATAAAAATCTCCGGTCATATATTCTTATGTATATTATTGGTGTTCTTCTTGAGTTATATCCATGTTATGTCCATTGCATAATCGTGATAATTGTCTAATATTTCAAGTCAATAATGGTTTTCAAAAGTATTTCATGTTGACTTAAAGTAGGGAAAACAAGATCAAGAAACAATATGTTTACCAAATTATTGTGAAACTCTGCTTATCCTAATAAATTCACGGTGATGTTACAACAAGACCGATAGAAAGTGTTGGGTCTCAAGGTGGATTGGTTGTTTATATTGGTGCATGGACAACATATATGAAGTAGACTTTTTATTGAAGCTCCAACTCGTTTGTCCGAGTATATGTGCATTTTCCATTTGAGCTATTATTCATTAACATTTTATGAGCTTACCGAAGAGGAAGTAAATAATTTTCTTTATCATACCAAGAAGAGAAGAGCATGTTAAATGACTCTGATGAGGAGAATCATCTAGTAGTAAATAAGTGAATGCTTAAACGATAATTGTTTTCTTTTGTGATTCAATCCAAGTATATAGATTTTTCTTATTAAATCTTCATTGAGAAAGGTTATCTTTTAGTCTGACAATTACTGACAGACTATAATAACCTACATGAACGCAAATGTAGGGCTACACTCGGATTTTCAAAGAAAAAAGAATAATACCAACGTTATATAGTTAATTAGCCGATTTTTCGTTGCTATCAGATGCAAATTCTCTATTATTAAAGTTATTTTTCCATTATCAAAAACACTTCTAACTAGATTAAAAGTTTAGCCATAATAGGCCTAGGCCTGCACATAGCCATTAATTAAAAGATCCATCTTATGCATACCTATCCCAGCACTGTCCGACATATCGATCTCACCTTTCAAATTTTCCCAATCAAAACACTGAATCAACGATCCTAACGCCAACGTCACAAACCTCTGTCCTAATTCAGCGCCGGGGCAAGTTCTTCGTCAATTCCCAAACGGCATAAGCTTAAAAACATAGTAATCACTTCCACATCCGTTATTAAACAGGTCTGGATCAAACTTCTCTGGATCTTCCCACAACCCTGGATCTCTATGTATAGCCAACACAATCGTATTTCGTGGTACGTTGTAACCGCCGATTTTCATGTCCTCCGTTGGTGTCCGAGGGATTAGTAGCCGCGCGGCCGGAAATAGCCTGGATGTTTCGGACACAATGTTTTGAAGGTAAGGAAGTATCACGATGTCTGGTTCGTCGATTAGTCGGTCTTCTCCGATCTTCTCATCTATCTCCGATCTTGCTTTCTTTAAAATATTTGGATTTTTTAATAAATTCGTCACGCCCATTCTAGTGTTACTGCAGAAGTTTCGGTTCCCGCAAGTATCATCGCCTATACAGTAAAACCTCTATAAATTAATAACATTGGATCATGATATTTATTAATTTTACTAAATATTATTTTATCCAAACAATAATAGGATTGAAAACTAAATTCAGAACTGGAAAATTCTATTAATTTAGTGAGGTATTAAGTATTACTTTACAAAGGTAATACGCAATCTTACCATCATGAGGCCTTTGATGATAACATCAGTGTAATACTCTGGTTCTTGTTGTTGAAGAGAGAGCAAATGATTAACCATTTGCTAACAAAATGTCCCTCGATGAAACTCAATTTGCTACTGATAAACAAAAACCATGAAACTCATATTCGTACTCCTTCCGATTCACTTAATATGGTGTTTGAGATTTTTGCACACCGATTAGTAAATCAATTTTTTTTTTGGTTTAAAAAGATAAAACATGTTTTATTATCAATTTCACAAAAAAATAAAAATAAAAATAATCAATTTGCAGGATTTAAACAATAAAAAACAACATAAGCATAATTATATTTTCACATAAACTTTAAAACATCATTTAAATGAAATTAAAAAAAAAAAAAAAACCCTAAAACCTTACATATAGTTAAACGGAGAGAGTATCATAAATTGTCAGCGAAGACTCTTAGAAAAACATGAGATTCTCAACTTGACCAGGGAACATATGTGAGTAGATTCAGGAGAGTGAGGAGGAGGAACATTTTCAATCGTCCTCCACGAATTCCCGTTTCCCAATGTCAAAACTTGAATCTTTTGAGCTAAACCGCGTCCCCTACGAACATGCATTCCTCGAGTCATACACAGCATTTTGTAATCGCCGCCAATGGGATCATAACCCAAGTAATGGTCTGAGAATCGATCTTGGGCAAAGTAATGGATCGTCTCGTGCTAGGGTTGTATACCTCGAGTTTAGAAGGAGTTCCATAGCAAATCAAGCCATGGACAGATGGAGCAATGGCGGTGTACGGTTGAGAATGGCATGTCATATGGTAAGTCGCTGCAGAAGAAAGTGATTCATCTCGATTTGGGGGTTGACTTGATGAGAAGAAATTTTTACCGTAACGCTTGCTCTTGAGTGCGAAAATGAGACCTTGTGGACGAGTCAACGACTTGATCAAGTACGATCTCATGAAATCACGGTTGCGAATGATCGATGCATATTGTTTCGATACGCAGAGGAACCTCGCTAGGCTTTTAACTGACAATCCTTTGACTATCTCTGGGATGAGATCAAGCGGAACCGATTCTGATATTTTACATCATCGGAGACCTTCTTCTTCTTCGCCTTCCGTCTTTCCATGGCAGATAGACCAAACGGTGTCTCATCTCATCAAAGCGGTTCGAAACATATTAAAAGATATAAACGTGGAGACTACTAAAATAAAACGTTGATGATTTTAACTATACGATTATCTAACGTTTTTCAAACCAGACGCAAACCCATAATTTCTCGGTTTAGAGTGGTTATCTCCTGAACCAAGCAAAATCTGATTCACTTGGGGGATTACATATCAGAAACAGCCCAAAGGTAAGCTTCTCTTTCCGTTGCTTTCTTCTCATTTGTCTTCTTAAACATATCCTTCTCATACCCTGAAACCAATGATAACCCCAAATAACCAGATCAGAAAAATAAGCTTTTAACGATTTGTTTGTTTGCAAAGGCAAAACACATGTACCAGAAAGAAAAAAAAACTTACCGGTACTGCGGTCAACTCCATCCCAATGTCTACCGGGTTTGATTCCATACCGATTAGGTGCAGGTTCTAATCCTCTTGTTATCCAGCTATGCTTTGGGATACTTTGTGGTATAACAAATCCAGATAGTTTCATCCTGTCGTCGTCCCCTAGATCCATGAGAGGTGTCTCGTGCTGCTTTTTCTACAATATAAAATAAACCGCTGATACGTTAGAATAATGTGTTAGTTTAGTACAAGGTGATTCATAGTAAGCAGAAGTATTTTCAATACCTTGACCAGATGAGCCATTGGATCACCCCATCTAACTCTTTCCTTCATTATTTGATCAAGCTCGGGATCATCCCTGAAATGGCAGAGATAAAACTGTTTGAATAACACCGAAGCAGATTTATAGCTCAACCTCAAGCTTGTGAAGAAGAGCCTATGCAATACCTGGTCCGAGCAAATGGCTTCTCCTTCTCCAGCTCAAGTTCTTGTAGTCTAGCTTCAGCTTCACGCTTCTGAGCTAAACCTTGGCCCCATTCCAGTTTTATCTCCTATGAAAATTAGTCAATCACATTGGTTAATCTTCTTGTCTCAGAATCACAATTCATATTTTGGGGAACATAAAGAGTTAACAAACAAACAGTACCTTTGGCTTTTCCACCTTTTTTGGTTGCTTCGATTGAAGATATTCGTCCCTTGATATACGCTTCCCTGCAATATCGATACATAAGCATCTGGGAGTGAGTCATGTGATTATGCATTATCACTGTATTATAATGACTTAGGGAGAAATAGTCCTCACCTGTGATCTTATCACGGAACACTGCTTCTGCATTCTGACCGGTTAGCTCAGAATCCATGTTGTTAAACCTGCAGCAGAGTATAGCTTGTCAAAAAGAGAGCAGCTTAAGTTGTGCAGTTTATAATGTTGAATTATCGTTAACTTGTCTCTATGAAGTCCCTACTTAAAGGCATCCTAATAGAAAAAGGAACGAGATATCTAAAAGAAACTGTAATGAGCATGATCCCAGAAACCTAGGAAGAACTAGTAAACATAAAACTTCAGGGAAATAAGATACTACTCTTGCCCAACACTGGTGCCTATAACAAAAACGCAGTAACACAGTCTTACCTCAATTTTTCATCCTCCTTTTTCTTTCGATATTCACTTCCAATGTCTTTGCCACTAATTAAACCGGTCTTTCGTTGCTCCTTGCTTGTTTGAGGAGGTGGTGATTCTCTGCGTGGTTTCCTCGGGGGAGAGATGTCAAAATTGGAACTCCGGGACACATTTTCAGAAGAACGTCGACTATCTGAGTCTCGAGAACCCTTCACATTCATATTCCTGCGGGGTGGAGATAGATCAGCATTCGAGTCAGAAAACTTTGAAGGTTTTCTGCCTGGTTCAGGTGATGGAGAATGATAACGTCTTCTTCGTGGAGGAGAAAGATCATTGCTCTCCTTTTTAACATTTGAGATAGGTGAACCATGCAAATCCCTTTTCCTGCGAGGCGGAGATAAATCACCATCTAACTCAACCGAATCTGAACGCTTTCTGCTTGATTCAGGCAATGTTTGACGAACATGTCTCTTTCGAGGGGGAGACAAATCTTCATTCAACCTCCTCGGAATTTTATCTTCAGGTTCTGGTGACGGTGAGTCATTCCTGGCTTTCCTTTTACGAGGTGGTGACAAATCAGATTCCAAACCAACAGATTCAGGTGAAGGTGTAAAGTGACGTTTCCTTCGACGTGGTGGTGACATATCGGTTTCAACTCTATCGGAAGCAGAACGTCTTGGCCCAGGCTCAGGAGAAGGTGAGTCGTTACGAGTCCTTTGTCTACGTGGAGGAGAAATATCAGATATTGTGTCCTCGTGTTTTACAGGTAATGCAACCCACCCACTCCCATCCTCCGCAATAGCGTTCTGTGCACGCCTTGCCTTAATTTCCTCTAGCCTCCTCATTCTCTTAACTTCAATGTCCTCATCCACCACAGGCTTCTCCTCTTAACAACAAAAGAAAAGAAAAATTGTTAGTGCCAACTGTTATAAGATCAAAGAAGTCTTAAAGAAACAAGAAACCGTAAAGCAATTACCGGCTGAATCGTCTTCTTCCTCTTTGGGAATAATAACTTCCTTTTGCCAAACTGGATCTTGATCCACAACTAAAACACCTTGTGCCTCAGGTTTAGATGGCTTCTTATTCTTCTTCTTCTTTTTCTTATCTATAACATCACTACTCTCATACTTTTTCAAGTAATCTTTTAGAGATTTGACTCCTGCCATCTTTGAGAATCTAGAGCTTTACACCTACAAATTGATAAACAAGGAAACATAAACATAGATGAAGAAAACTAGAGGCTCAAGCAGAAAATTGGCAATGCTACACTTTATTAGCTTAAGAACAAATCATACTTAGTTTTCAAAACCAAATTATCAAAATACAAATTTTAGGTTAAAGAAGATCGAATTCATCAATCCGAAGTAGCTACACTCGAATCAACACCAATCAATTTCATTATTTGGGAATCGAGAAGAAGAACAAATATGCTTCGTATCACATCTCCATCAAATCCCAATTTCCACAAATCGTGAAATCTACTCAGAAACGATAAAAGAGACACGAATCGTAAAAAAATTACCTTACCTGATTCTAGAAACCGACGCCGGAGAAGATGACCGGAGATAAATCAGAAAACCAATCGTGAAAGCTAGAAGATTACTCAGAGAGAGAGAGAGAGAGAGATCTTTTAGGGTTCTCTTCTCGACAAGGAAGGGGAAAAAAAAAAAGAAATTAGCTAATGGCGGAATTGAAATTAAACAAATCCATAGGGAAGTTTTTGTAATTCTGATTATACAGGGCTAATTTCGTCAATTTAAAGAAATTGGTGGGTCCGTCTTTAAAAAGGCCCATCACTATCTCTGTGGACTAATGAGAAAATTAGGGTTCTTCTTAATCCGCCGCCACTTTCGTCCTCTCTAATTAGGTCAAAGCCTCGAGGAATTCTCAGCGCGTTAATGGCGATATCTTACAATGCATTAGCACAGTCCTTATCGGCGAGAGGTAGTAGTTGCTTCATCCCCAAATCCTATTGCGTAAGAGATACTAAGCAGAGAAACAGATCCAGTATCGTCTTCGCATCAAATGATAAGAACATTTCTCTTCAAGCTAAGGTAAAAACAATTGAATCTCTCTTTTGAATAATCTGATTTGCTTCTTTTTGTGTTAGAGATTAGGATGAATTATTGAGCCAGACATAGTCAGGTGCCTACTGTTTTTGACATATGAGTAGATACTGTTACATGTCAGGTAAAGAAAATAGAGAGAAAGAAAGATTTTTTTTGATGGTTTTCATCCTTAGGGTCTGGATTTCTCTCATTAAGGTGTTCATCGTTTGCTTGATCATCTTCATTTTAGTGATGACTTGAGCTACATCTGTGCATCACATTCAAAAGTAAACACATCATCTTGAGCTCTTAAGTTTAGGTTAACCGGTTCAATGAAATTGGTTTTTCAAGTGTCTGCAATAGATTACTGTGCTAAGCCTATAATTTGATCTTTACACTGAACTAGTATAGGTTTGAGAATGTTTTGTTACTTGGTTGAAGTAGTGTTATTTGTTACTAGTATATATATGTTTATGAGATTTGTCCAGAGATGGTCAGGTTCCTACCCTTTTAACAAGTGGGTTTGGACTGTTACATCTCTGGTAAATAAAATAGAGAGAAGGAAAGGCTTATTGATGGTTTCCATCTTTAGGTTTGGATTTCTCTCTGTAGGTGTACATCGTTTGCTTAGTCATCTTGATATGTGATGACATGGGCTACATCTGTCCTCTACAACTGAAACAGGAATATCACAAATGCAATAGCAACAAGACAGAGACAAACATTATATAATTTTTGACTACTTAAACCTCTCTGTCTTGTTTCTGTCGTATTTATGATTCTTCTACTGTTATATTACTTGGTATTTATCATGCTCTCTGTTGTGTTCTTGGGGTAGGTAGATAACTTGTTGGACAGTATAAAATGGGATGACAAAGGATTAGCTGTGGCAATCGCACAAAACGTTGATACTGGAGCGGTATTAATGCAAGGCTTCGTTAATAGAGAAGCTCTCTCTACAACCATTAGTTCTCGGAAAGCTACATTTTTCAGTCGATCAAGGTCAACCTTGTGGACTAAAGGAGAGACATCCAATAACTTCATCAATATCCTCGATGTTTATATCGACTGTGATCGGGATTCGGTATGTTTACTAGAATCTGACTAGGTTTGTTTGTGATTTCTCAAACTCATTGGTTTGTTTGTGATTTCTCAGATAATTTACCTTGGGACACCGGATGGGCCTACTTGTCACACAGGGGCAGAGACTTGCTACTACACATCGGTTTTCGAGCAGTTAAATGATCACGAGGTATGCGACTGTGTAGTTTGTTTTACGTTTTTTACTGTGATAAGAGATGATTTGAAATCTGAACAAAATCACATCTTTGGACTTGCATTACAGGCTATAGGAAAGAAGCTAGCATTAACAACACTGTACTCTCTAGAATCAATCATTTCGAAGCGGAAAGAGGAATCAACAGTTCCTCAAGAAGGGAAACCGTCATGGACTCGACGGTTATTGACTGATGACGTTCTTCTTTGCTCAAAGATCAGGTTTGTTGTATGTCGGTTTTGTACAATCGAAAGTTACGGATTATTATCAAGGTGGATCCTTATGAAGGTTTTGCGTTTTCAGGGAAGAAGCGGACGAGTTATGCAGAACACTCGAGGAGAAAGAGGAAGTTCCAAGAACAGCATCGGAGATGGCGGATTTGTTTTACCACGCGATGGTGCTTCTATCTAAAAGAGATGTGAAGTTCGAAGATGTTCTTGAAGTTCTTCGAAAACGGTTCTCTCAATCTGGTATCGAAGAGAAGCAAAACCGCAAAAATTGATCTTGTTGAATACAAAGAAAAGGTCTTTCACTTGTATGTTATCTTCGATTGACCGTTAATACCGTTAAATGTAATGCGGGAATAAACGAATTCAGAATGTTCCAAGTTTTTTGTTTGTTAAATAACGGAATTACATGTATTGTAAAATTACATATATTCTTATATTTTTCCTTCTGTTTGTAGAAAAAAAATGCAAAAAACTAAAGTTATTAGGATCTCTTACAATGTTATAAACTTACAATCCAACACATTCATACATTAGTCCCTAACGATAAAATTCAGTTTTTCATTTTTTGTAATTTTTTTGACAACTATTTTAAAATATATGAATTAAGGCTGACAAAAAAAACACATTTAAAACAAATGTCTTGAATAAATGATTCATTAATGATTTTACACTTGAAAGGTATGGAGTTTGAGTCCCGTGAATACAAATTAAGAGAGGCAATATTTACAAGAGATTTTCAGCGTGGTACAAAAAGAGTTGTTCAGAGTAGTTCCGCATTTTAAGACTGAAAATTGTCCGTTGTGTAATCATCCATGTAATATGTCTCATAATTTATAATAATTCATAAATCAAGACGATTAAAAAAATATAATATGAATCTATACCGGTAATACCCGAATGATTAAAACATAACATTAAAAAAAACAGAATGTTTAGAGCTATATATCGTAGATCCAAAGGACCAGATCTTTTTCTTCCGGTTTAACTATGGTACATCAAGAAGTTTGGTTAGACGAAAACCAAAGCTTTTTCTGGCAAACCAGAATCTTCTCACTTTTAACAGCATACTCTGTTTCCTCTTTCCGGCAACCCCACCTCATCCCTTTGGCCATTGTCGTGATTGCGTCCATGAAATAACTCGATTCTCGGATTATAACATATCCGAGAGGTCGCAATATCCGGTCCATCTCCAGTAAAACATACTTCATCTCACACCTATTCACATTTCACAAATACACACATTAACACCATAACCAAATTTCAAAACCGGTAACAAGCGGTTTTAGTACACCGAAAAGATTGTGCATTCAATATCGAATAACCAAAACCGATCTAAAACCGCAAATCCGAGAAACCGAAATATTGAACATTCTTATGTTCACCATTTGAATTCAACATTTGACAAATTTGTCAATTTAATTTCATCATTAATCAAACAAGATTAGTAGGTTAGGTGAACCGTACCTCTGGCTCTCAAAGGTGAAAAGACTATCGAGGTGAAGAAGATCGTACGTTCTTGGATACGTCGAGAAAGCTTCGCACCTGCAATTTCGGTTTCAAGTTAATATCCATACATACCAAATAACGAAAACAGTGTTTTCGAAAAAGGATTGTTTTTTACCAGTCGTGGTAAACCCCGATGAGACCGCGATCAAAGACAACAGGAAGCGTATTTGCGCCATACGACGAAACAACGTTCATAACCCAAATAGGATCTTTGATTGAAGCAGCAGCGAAACCTCCGTAAACCGTGTTCATATCCATAACGTTCCTTATCTTATCTGTTCCAAGAGCCGGTAAATTTTTCTTGTAATGCTTTACTCTGTTTTTCCATTTACCGTCATCGTGTTTCAAACCGGCCGCACTACCTCCGTGAACATCCGAGATTCTCTCTGGCGCAACGTTTAGCCTCTCGGGCCATTTCGGGATTGATCCGAGACCTGATTTCTTGACTTTAACGGTCGGGGCTACCACGCAGGGACGGAGAGGAGTGTACCAAGCGGAATCAGGTTCTATGCTATCGTCACATTTTGGTGGGTAAGCTTCCATGTTCTTTGCGATTTTGTCGTAACAAGATTTGTCTGAGAGTTTCTGCCACACGGCTATATCTTCTTTTTGTGAGTACTTCTTGAAACACATTGAGGTTAGAAGTGACTGAAGCTTGTCGTAGTCCGATTTCTGCTCTTCCATCGTCGTGTTCCATCCTTTCCACCGTCTGTTATAGTTCACGGGTGGACCCGAAAGAATCCAGAAACCTCCCGGTCGGACTATACGGTGAATCTCAAGCAAATAAATCCCTCCTACAAAATCATACAACACATTTCAAGCATTTCCAAACAAAATGACTCGGTTTTATCCGGTTAACCTCGGAAATGGTTCTAAATTGAGGATTTTATGAGCAAAACAGGAACATATGCTTACCGAATTCGGTCCAGGGAATAAGACATCTTGAGCAATGAGCCATATCGAATGAATTTGAAGGGAAAGGAAGACGTTGCGTAGAGATAATCCCGAGAATCGCGGGAATTCCACGTTCAAGAGCAAACTGAACCTGAGCTTCATGGTTATCTCTTGGAGCTAGAGAGAGTGATAGAATCCCACGGTCCAAAAGATCGCCTCCCCAGCTCGCAACCTAAAAAAAACACGAACAATTATAAACGGAACCAAACCAAACCAAACCAAACCGATTAGAGAATTTGTCAGACTAACCCCACAGCCAGTATCAATGGCAGTCCTAACGGTTCCGTCTTTCATTCCCGGAATCAAATCTTGCATTAAATCGACGTAATGACTAACTCCACGAGGAAACATCGTACCACCGCCCGGGAAATGGAACTTGTCACCTTCTTTCTTAAGCCAATGCTGGTTTGATTTTTGCTTATTGATCCAATCATAAGGCACGTTTCTGTACCAACACTGGTCTCGGCTCTTAGGCCATCTTATAGGAGGTTTATATCCGTCTGGTGGTGGAATCAAACACTCGTTTCTTTCGTATATCGGAGGACAATGACGTTCCAAGAAACTAAGGCGATGTGTTCCATACTTCTTCCACCTCTGAACAAGAAAAACACACAACAATTGTTAAATTCTATGCAACTATACAAAAGAAAACACGCAAAGTAATCACCTTTGGATCGGTGCACGGTGTGTAATCTTGGAACTCTGATCCGCATTCCGGGAAAGAAACGGATTTGATCTGAAGAGGAGAAACCGTAGGTTCCTTAGGCGAAGCTACGGCTTTCGAAATGGTACGTGTGACATCTTTAGCCTCAATCTTGTGTCTCTCAGAGCAAAATATGCCTCCAAGATAGAAGGAGAAACCGCAAAATGCGATAAACAGAACCGTCAGTGACAAGATCTTCGAAGAACCCTTTTCGGGTTGCGAAGTTTGCTTCCCGTTCTTCATACCCAAACCTCACCTACAGATTCAGTGACACCAAAATATAGAATCAGATCAAACAAAGTTACAAATACACTAAATAAAAAAGGTTCTTGTTACACAATTTCACTATGAAACATAAAAAACATGACTTTGATATGGAATTGAAGTTTGAATCTTTGATTAGTGAATTAGAAACAGATGGATTCAATGAGATCTGAAAATACACTTTTTTTTTTCAACACAGTGAAAGTTTATGTCTCATTTTCACATTTTTTTCTTAGGACAATGAATTATGGGTCCCCAAATACTAAAGGCATTCCACTACTAGGTCAAAAAAGTTGAATTTGGTAGACATCAGTCTCAACGACTAATATGTTTTAACGCTAAAACAACACTAAAAGTCTCATACTTGTACAGTATTAAGAATCAAACAACAGTTGATTCACTCAAAGATCAAACCTTTATACAGTACAAAAATTCAATTAAAGAAATTTTGGGGAAAATGAAGAAACTTTTATCTAAAAGATCAGATCTTTGAAGTACCCATCAACAAACACACTCACTTGTACAAAGATTACAGCTCACAAGACATATAGAAATGGATCTGACACAGAGACACAAAAACAGAGGAATATAAACTTACTTACAGTGTTTTGTCTTTGGATGAGAAAAAGAGTTGAAATTTCTGGGAAAATCTGGAGATTTATCAAGAATTAATTGAGATAAGAATTGAGAAGTGAGAATCCTAAATTGAAGGAAGAAGATCTCCGTAGATCTCTCTATTTTCTCTAAACTCACACTCTCAAAGTTTGAGTTTTTTTTCAGACAAGAAGTGAAACTTAACAGGATTGACAGATAGAGCTTTATAATAAAAATGTCTATCTTTCTTCTTCTGTAGCTCATTCGCTTTCCTTCGTCCCCATGTTCTCGTCTCTTTCTCTCTCTCACTAGATTTTTAGTTGAATTCTTTTTTGGTAAGTTAGCAAATATAACCCAAAAAAAATTATAATTAAAATTGTAACCAAATACCCTAAATCTAATAGCCATTAATTTGCTACATTAGTCACTTTTAGTTAGTTATTTAGTTTTAATTTTTTTTTTTGTTATTCTACAAATTAATCCTTCTTTTTTATTATTTATTAATTGGGTATTTTCTTTATTTTTTTTTATTGAGGTAGAGGTAAAAGAGTTTCTCTTTTTAATAGTTTAGACAAAATGTTGAAATCTCTTTCACATATGCTTTTTCTGTTTTCACTTCTACATTTGGCTTTCTCTTTATGCTTGAAATGTAGTGATGTTCATTTTGGTGTATATTGGATTTGATCAAAAGGTATAAAAGATTTGATGATAGGTAATTTTGGTAATTAGAACTAGGACCTGTGAAGTAGATATAACAAAGCAAATGTTGGTTTGTTTTTTTTTATTATTAATTAGTACATTTGATGACAAAAACAGAAATTAGCACATTTATAACATAACTACTTTGAATTGACCGTGATGTCAATATCCATGTACTCAAAAAAATTTGGATGTTGGTATTGTTTCACATATGTTCGTGGTGATACATAGGCTCTTAATGGTAACAGCATAATGATTAAATTTCTGGCAGAATGATTAAATTTTTAGCAGAATCTGGCAGAATAAAAGAGAGTTAAATGGTGTCAGTTGAACCATTATACCAATAGCAGAATCTCACAGAATAAATAAAAATAATAAAATTAATTTATAAATATTCGAGAATCTCACAGAATAAATAAATTCTAGAGACAAAAACTGAGAGTATAACCATTAAACTGATAGTAGAACCATTAAATTGACTGTATAACCATTTAATGTGAATGATGTTGGTATAATAATTATGCTGATAGTGGAAGCATTCCACCGATACCATTTTGACCCATAATTATTGCTAAGAGATATCGGGTTTACTAATAAACCTAAAATTATGATATAATTTCGACTAGAATTATGAGACTGGTATGCTTATTAAGTCTTATTTTTAGTGCACATTTTCTTCATTTTAACTTCTAATTGTGTATTGAATAAGTAGAAAATGTGTATTGTTTTAGGGTGACAAAATTCAAATATGTGATCATATTTGATTGAAAATTTGGGATGGGTAGTAAATTTCTGATATTATCGACTGAAACATCTTACAATTTAAATCACATATTTGATTAAGACAACTGATATAGCAATAATAATAAATAAGAATTAACGATTAGCACTTAGATGAGATTTCTTCGAAGTAACCCTTTCTTCATCATTGGTGCTTGGAGCCTGCGCAAGTGGAAGTGTAGGACCAAATGTTATTTTTATTTTCACCTTTTTCTGTCCATTTACTTTCTGTCTTTATTACTTATCCCTAAAAACTTTAAATCACTAAATTACATTTGAGTAAAAGACAAGTGATGTTTATCAGTTTATGGGGTTTGAAGTGAAAACAGACCAAATTTGTTTGAGAAAATCAATTAAGTAAATAAATACCATTATACAACTAGGATTTTTACTATGAACATAGTTCATATAAAATGACAATTTTTTGTCGTTTATAATTGATACACAGAATCATTGCATTTATATGTTGATATTATAGTCAATCTAAATTAAATGATTTCCCATTTTCTTTTGCCGGTGCTAGCTACTTCAAATTTACGAATTATGAAACAGAATATTTTGTCTTTAATACTAGGAAAAAGGTCGATATCTAATTGTAAAGCTATAAAGAAAGAAAAAAAAAGACGTGCATGTGATTGGTGTGTATGATAAAATTCAGAGCGACCAGTTTCTAGCTAACACGTACCCCAAAGCAAAAGTAATACTTTAGTCTTTTAACGAAACCGATACGCATTTTCATGACCGATGCAATTTGTAGCCTTCTTCAGTTCAACCAGTGCTCTAATTTCGATTAGAGATTTTAATTAATCAAGCAATAAATAAATAGAATTAAAATACTTCAATTTGAGGAATAAAAGAGCACCGACAGAAGGAAGAATGCATCTGCCTTTATTCTTTGCTTTGGAATTAAAAAAACCCCAAAAGTTTTTCCTCATCTTCTCTTCTCCTTTCCCATTTCTCTCTCAGTAGAAAATTATAAGTATACCATTGTTAGAGTTTTATGTATTGTACTAGTATTATGTTCTAAAAGACAGCTTTCTAGTGATAATGATACCTACATTATTTGGTCCATAACTTTTTTTTTAATCTGTCATCAGCACCCAGAATTTTAGTGGACCAGTTCATGTGACATTTAATTTATGGGAAGGTAGTATAAACGTAGATAACATTGGAGAAAATAGAATATGGGTCTTGTAGCAATAGAAAAAACATATGCAACATTTCAACATTACTAAAAAAGTTTGACGCCGACATCTATACAATAAAGCATCTACAACTACTAGGACATATGTGTATGGGTGACTAATAGTATAAATATAAATGACCATCCTAAAATAAACATAGTACTACTAATTGTGTATGATAAACCATAAATATAAAAAATACAATAATTATATTCAATCGCAACTAGTGCCGGCCCATGAAATCAACAGAGACAATCAGACAATGTGATTAAAAGTTTCAAACTAAACTTTTCCCACATGGGTGTGTTAGGATTATCATTCACCACTTTTGACTTTTTTACATATAGATTAGTAGTTAGTTACCAAACTCTTTTATGTTTGACTAAAACCGAATCCAATTATATTTGTTTTCTTCTACTTCAACTTCTTCACAGAGATCAGAGCTTACCATTGACTAATGATGCAATCTTGAAAAACCCCTTTTGTGACTACTGTTCTGTTTTGAGCCTTAATGGTAAGAAACTCCTACAAAAACACAATGCAAATTATGTTTAAAATAAGTAATGGTGTTTCTATAAGAGTTTAAATGAATCATTAGGTTAAGATATTTTCCTAAAGATTCAAGGATTGCTTCAACTTGTAACCATTTTACCTGGAGTTTAGGGTAACAATGAGACAGGCTCACTCCTTAATCAGGTATCGGTTTATCGTGTACCCAAACACCTTTGTTCATCAACCATTTTGGAGGATTATATTCTGAAAGGACTTCTCGCATCAAATCATCAGGTTTGACTCCGTTTCTTAACATATGTTCATACAACAATGCAGCTTCAACGAGTTTTCCAACCTTGCAACAGCCACGAATAAGAACCGTGTAGGCAACAACATCAGGCAATAGCTTTGCATCAATGGCTTGATAGAAGATATTTGTCGCTTCATCAACTCTTCCTCGTTTGCAAAGACCGTCGATTATGATACTATAACTTACTATGCTTGGAGAAATACCCTTCTCTTGCATATCCTCGAAAAGCTTGAAAGAACCTTCAATATCGACGGATTTTGAAAAGAAATCCATCAGACAACCGTATGTGACAACATTCGGCTTAGTGCCCTTGTCCGTCATCATGGAGAACATCCTTATAGCATCATCCATATCGTTATTTTTACATAGCGCGTGGATTAGTATAGTCAAAGTAACGGCATTGGGTCCAAAAGTCGTAAAGTTAAGCATCTTGAAAATCTTCATTGCTTCATCTAACCTTCCAATAGAGCAATAGCCACATATCATTGTGTTATATGTCACAATATCCGGCTCCATCTTTCCACTAAGAAGCTTATTAAAGTACTTAGAAGCCTCCTCCACACGGTGACCTTTGAAAAACAAATTAATGACGACATTACATATCGCGATATCTGCAGTGATTTTATTCCTTTGCATAAGCTCAAAAAGCTGAAGCCCAATGGCTGGCTTCATATGCTTGCAGAACGCATCCATTAGCGTACAGAATGCTACAGCGTCAGGTTCAAAACCCATTTTGAACATCCGGAAGAAAAGAAACAATGCTTCTTCTAATCTACCTTCCATGACACTCACCTTCATAAGCGTAGTGAATGTAGCTACATCAGGGCTTATACCATATACACCCATCAATCTAAACACCTTCAAAGCCTTGTCAAAACGATTTAACTTACACCAGCCATCTATTAAAGAATTAAAAACTACAACATTGGCTCGGACCGACTGACGTAGTGTCTTGACAGAGAATCTCAAAGCATGGAGCATTAACCCTTGCTTACAAAGGCCATCGACAAGCACACCGTAGATGACAACATCAGGTGGATGGCCCATCTTTATCATATCCTCGTACAAAGCAAATCCGGATCTCAAGTTCCCACATTTGCAAAAACCATCAACGAGACTGCTATAAGTTACAACAGATGGCCCCAGGCCACGTTTCAGGATATGACCGTATATACCAACAGCCTCGTAGATTCGACCATCCTGGCACAAACCTTTTATGAGAATGGTGTAGGTAAACACATTAGGGGAAATACCTTGACACAACATTCTCTTGTACACATCAGATGCTGTTGCTAAATCCCCACATTTTACGTATACATCAATCGTTGAACTGAAAACAACTACGTCCAACTTCACGCCTTTCTGTAATGCCTGCGAGAAAAGTTTATGACCCATTCCTAACATCCCTGCTTTGAAGTATCCATCAATGAGAGTACTATAAGCAATCAAGTCCGCCGCTATTCCCTTCTGTTCCATAACTTTGAAAAGCTCGAACGCTCTATCCATTTCGCCTCGTTTGCAGAACCCATTAATCAATGTACCAAAAGTCACCACATTAGGCGACGGACCACAATCCAACACTAAGCTTAACATACGAGAAGCTACCTCTAACCAATTAAATGAAAGACCTTTCAGAATCTTATTGCAAGAAACAATATCGACATAAAAACCTCTCTCAATCAAAAGTCGGTGAAAATCTAACGCCTTTGTAACCTCTCCTTTGCGAAAAAGAGCATCCAACACAAATCCATAAACACTCATACCAGAAGAGACCATAACTCTACATAATTTATCCCAATTATCAGTAATTAAGTCAATACGAGAAGCATCAATCAAAGAATTTAGCATCCTATATACAGAATCCTTTGCTATAACTACACTAGATTGATTACTATACACAAATATCTTCATAGCCTCATCAACCATACCATATCTACAACAACATTCCACCAAAAACCCATAAAAAACACCGTGATTCAAAGAAAACTCCAACGACCTATCCCACATCGTACCCAGAACATGAAAATCCTTTTCGCGATTAACAATCATTTCATCGAACACCTTATCTGCAACACCGAACATCTCATGTCGGATCAAAACGTGAGCAAGTGTAAAGAAAGAAGGATCTTTTCCAGAAATCTCCGCCCATCGGAAATACTCAAGCGCAGATTTTGGATCGTATCGAAGCGTAAAAAGAACCAAATTCGTCTCTTTTCGTTGCGAATTCGCACCGTACTCAGAATCTAGTAACAATGGATTAAAGTTTCCTTCTTTGATTACTTTACAGACACACGAAGCTAAGGCTTTACTGGAATCAGACGAAAACCAACGAGATTTCAAGCTCGCGAACAATGAGAAATTAGGCGGGAAACACTTGCGTAAAGACGTTGAAGAAAACAGAAACTTCATTGTTCCTTTGTTTCTTTCAATTTTTTTTTATTATTTAAAAAAAACAACCCGGCTACTGACCCGACTTAACCCGACCCGGATTAATAAAGAATATGGGCTTTAATAAATCGGCCCAATAATAAAAGCAACTCCTCCACCGACAAACCCTAATTTTCTTGTATTTATATAAGAAACAAGTCCCTTCTTCATTGTCCAAACCCTAATCCTCAAATCTCTTAGAATCCGCCGTTGTCTATGATACAAAAAAATTTCTGGTTTTGTTTTTGTGAAAGACATGATTTAATCCGAACCAGATATGAAGTTTATCCTTCTGTATGAACTTCTATGTCCATGTTCTAATTCGCTTGTTATTGTTTTATGTTTTGTGTTGGATTTTTAAGATTTTGGTAGAATTTTTGCACTATGTATTTTAAAAGGCTATGTCTTTTTTTCAGTGGCATAGTCTTAATTGCAAAAAGTGCAGAAACAAAGAGCTGTTAAATCAGCAAGCGGCCAGACAACCGTCAGGATAGATCCACAGGTGAAACAGGATTTTTCCTCTGTTTTCAGCTACTAAATCTTTCCTACATTTTGTCCCAGACGAAAATCTCATTCTTTGTCAAAAATGTTGTTTTTTAGTGAGCCTTTGAAAGGAGATTGACTCTAATTATGTTTAGAGTTGATGGTTTTGTATAAAATCTCTAATCCTATTGATTCACATGTTGAAAACCAAGAAAAATTGTTTTGGTTTATGGTACCTTATGGATTATGGAGTTTTTCCCTGTTGTTTATGGATCTCTAATGATGTTTAGAATTTTTTTAAGCTTGCCTTTCTTTATTGTAATTTCTAAAGTACATATATATATAAAGCCGAAGTGTGTCTTCCCCTGAATTGGATTTCATCATCGTCTCCGATTTGCCTCCGACTACCTTCGCCGGATGAAGCTACTTCCGTCTGTTTATCTCCGGTGAGTCCCTCTGTTCTCTATTTTCTCATTTTGAAGTTTCATTCGCTGCGCCACAACTTTCTCTTCCACAAAATCTCTTAGCTTTTTTTTTTCATCTTTCTGATTTCGATTTTCTGTGTTAATAAAACTGCCTCCTTGAGTAGCTTTATGAACCCTAGTTTTTAGGCTATTTCATATTTTGGCTTAGTTAGGAGGCAAAAATCGAATCTGATCATCAAAATACTTACATGTGTTTTTTGTTTTGAGAGAAGCTATGATTTTTCTTCAAATTAAGCTCCTTCTCAAAAATCTTCAGACAAAATAAATTTTTAGGGTTCATATGAATGTATGTTTATAGCCTCCGAATAACGAGAAGGTGAAATATAGGAACACTTTCTGGTTCAGACAGAGGCTTATATCAAAACACTCGAATCTGATTTTGATAGTGAAAAAGCTTTCATCTTTTTGCCATCAAATCTTCTTCCTTTACTAGGATAGATTCGAATATTTGTTGAAATTGTGTTTTTGCAAGTTTTGTTTTTTGATGAGATATAAAGTTTTTTTAGGGTTTTGATTTTTATTGACTAAACATAGAAAATATCCCTAATTTTGAAGGTTAATTTGTTGGATGATAAAAAAAATTGAAACTGAAAATTAAACTAAAAGTTGTCAATGATCCAACAAATTAACCCTAATTTTATTCACAGTCAGAAAAGAAATTCAACAAGAAAAAGAAAAGAAGACAAATTTTGCGTCAATTTGTCAAAGAATTATCGAACAATGTATTCCAATACAATGAGAAAGTATATAAAATCCAAAAAGGAGTAATACTTGGGGATTCTCATAACTAGTTTTAGGTCATGTTGAACATTTTGGTTGAGAGGTTTGAGATATTGAAAGACCAAAACATTTCTCAATAATATCCAAAGTACCAAGAAAACAATATATAAATATCAAAATTTGATCCTAAGATATTTGAAGTGATCTGACCAAAGACAATACATAATTGAGTTTTCACCTTTAACCACTCTATCAAAGTAAAGCTCTGGAACATGCCTAGCTTCTCTTCTCTTGAATACTTTTGGGAAGAAGAAGAAAGCTCCTTCTTAATAAACAGCTTCAACTATTGACAAGAAAAACATGAGAAACAAAGTTAAGTAACAATTTCAAGTATACAATCGTCGTAAAGAGAGAACGGGTAAAAGATGATTGCTTACAATTGCCATCCGATGGTGGGTCATAATCGTCGTCATCATCATCAAAGTCTTGATTCTACAAGACATACAAGAACAAAACAAAGTACAAGGAAAAATCATCTTCACACTATGAATTTGGTAAGAAAACAGAACCTGCTCATAATCTCCTTCGGAATAGTCATCTGAATCATCAACTTCTTCTTCTTCTACTTCCTCTTCGGCCTCGTCCTTGCCTTCCGCCTTAACCAAATCAATAACCCGAAAACGTACTCCTTTTATACGAGAGAAGAAAAAAAAAACCATCAAACAGTAATATGTGTTTGTTTTGTTACCTTGAGCTTAGCTTCAAGCTTCTCAAAAACATCCAATTTCTGCAAATCTGCAAAATGAAACCATAAACATTTAAGTTACATACATTGTTGGAAAAACCAAATTCAAACAATATACCTGCATCTGTACTCCATCTCGCTCTCTTCACAGGCCGTTCTCTACGAGCATCTGAAAATCGCGTATATAATCAATAACTACATAATGAATCTAAACCAAAATGTGTTTGAGATTTGATTATAACAAACCTCCAAGAAGTTCTTTAGGGAAGTTATCAGGTCTAAGAACAAGAAAATCATAGAAAGATCCACTCTTATTCGCCTTCTTCTTCGATTTCAAAGCATCCGAAAACCTCTCAATGTCTAAACTCTCATTCTCTGATCACAAAAAAAACCAAAACCATTATCAAGGTGTCTAAAAAGAGAGTTTCTATATAGTAAAGTTAGTACCTTTCTTTAAAACACCGTCACCTAAATGATAAGGAGAATTTCTCCAAAACTTCTGAAAATTGAAGTAGCTAGAAACTAATTGAGAGTCTCTAGTGATCAATTTCGGATCAGGTAAAGTAATTTCCTACACACAAACACAGAATCTACTATTATCATCACACAAACACAACAGAGAGAGAAAAAAAAAATCAAAACTTTTGGGGGTAAAAACCCTAAAGATTTGGACTTACGGGGAAAATCACAAAAGGTTCTGCTTTATCAATGTGACCGCTATATGAATACCTTCCTCGTCCTCGTTCTCTTCTTCGCCCATAAGACATTAACGAATACTCTGCTTAAACTGACAAAAAAATAAATTCGATTAAATTTCCGGTGGGTTTTCGAGCCCAGATTCACCGGTATAGGATTCGGATACTTATTCACCGGTATAGGAGTTTTATTAACACAGAATGCCTTAGAAATCAAACAAACAACAGAGATTAGCGAAATCCCTAATTGAGGAAAAGTGATTTTGTCGAATACAAACCCTAGTGTTTTAGGGGAAAACTTTAGAAATCATCCTAAATTCAACTAGAAATTGACCAACTAATCTCTCTCGACGAATCTACAGCTTCGGCCTTAGATTTCATATCAGTCATTACTCAACTAATATCTCTCGTTGACTCAATGGATTTGGATTCGTATCCGAAGCCGGAGTCGGAGCTTATATCACTCGTTAAGCAAATAATCTATCTTGTCAGCTCTACACCGGTTACTGAGCCGGACTACGAACTCAAATCACTCGTGAGTCAAATGATCTCTCTCATCAGCACTCTAGATTCTGGTTTAGATCCGACGCAGGAGCCAGTGCCGGAGCTCATGTCACTCATTACTCAAATATTTTATTATCTCGCCGCTTTGAAGTCGGGTACGGAGCTCAGATCCTGCACTAAACGATTGTCTTTTCTCGTGGATGAGTCTATTTCTACAGATTTAGATTTGGAGCCGGAATCGAAACTCATATCACTCATCTCCAAACTATGTGAGTGTAACAAGTCTAAGTTGTTAACACACATCCGTCAAGTTATCTCTTTGGTCATGTCATTGGACTTAGATTCGAAGCCGGAGTCGAAGCTCATGTTGCTTGTTTCTCAAGCTGTCTCACTCCTCAACTCTTTGGATTTGGATTCCCAGCCTGAGCCGCTGTCGGATTTCATATCTCTCATTTCTCAAAAATCCATCACTCCTTCAAGATGGAAGGTCGCATCACTCATTGATGATATATTACATTTCGAGCCGGAGCCAGAGCTAGTGTCACTCATCCATCAAATATCTTCCCTGGCCATCTCAATGGATCCAAAGTGGCAGAAGCGTATTTCCTTATGCCCTCGCCTATGTGCAACGGTGGAACAAGGAAAAATTCATGTGACGCCTGAACAAGTCGTGGAGGGCAGTAATGAAAGGAGGGATTGTCTCCCTTTGTTCTGGAAAAGATACAATTTAACTGGAGGAAACAATACTCATTTTCGATGCATGGGTTGCAATGGCGAGAATCATGGAACTTATGAGAAAGCTCCTGTTGAGATCAAACACCCTCTTCATCCAAAGCATTCTCTTCAACTTGTCTTGGTGAATGGGTTTTTTGGTCCAGATAGGGAATGCTATTGTTGTGGTGAAGACCTCGAAAACATATTTTATTGTTGCTCGATTTGCGATTATGTTATGAATGTAGCTTGTGTGGAGAAACCACCACTCTTATCCATAGACCTTCCAAAGCAGCACGAGCATAATCTGGTTCACTTTCCAAGACAAGATTCCTTAACTTGCGACCTTTGTGCTTTGCCCGATTCAGCCAGTCCTTTCTATATATGTCTCCTTTGCGACTTTGTGGTCCATCAAAGTTGTACCAGCTTGCCATATGTCATAAAGATATCTCGACATCCCCATCGATTATCTTTTACTCCTTCTTTTGAGCAAGGATATTGGTCTTGTGGTGTTTGTCAAAGAGAAATTAAAAATAACTTGGGTGGTTATTCTTGCATCAAGGCTGGTTGTTCGTATGCGGCTCATTCGAAATGTGCTACACAGATTAATGTGTGGGATGGTATAGAGCTTGAGGGAGAGCCCGAGGAAACTGAAGAAAAAGAAGAAGAGCCGTTTGTAAGGATAAGCGATGGGATCATTCAACATTTTAGTCATGAACATCATCACCTGAAGCTCAACGAGAGTGCGGGGCGAGACTATGACGAGAATAAGCAGTGTCAAGCATGCGTCACGCCAATCTTTTACGGCAACTACTACTCTTGTATGCAATGTGGGTTTATTCTACACGAAACTTGTGCAAATCTTTCTCGCCGAATGTATCACCCAATACATTCTCATCAGCTTACTCTAATGAGCGGATATGATAGTCTTATTATAATGAGGTCTCATGAAAAGGTAGATGAGAGTTCATGTTCAGCTTGTCCTTGGTTGTGCACATCTGGTTTCTTCTATCAGTGCCGTAAAGAAGGATGTCGTTTTAAGCTACATGTGCAATGCGCCTTGCTTCATGAGCCATTAGTTCATGGAAGTCATATGCATTCTTTATTTCTAACATCCAAACCAGGAGAGCGAAGAAAATGTGAGGTTTGCAAACATACACGATCCGATTTCCCGGAGACATTCAATTGCATTGAGTGCGACTTTGCTCTGTGTTTGAAATGCGCTACTTTACCCCAAAAGGTGAGTTATAAGCATGATAAGCATATGCTCACTCTTTTTTATGGGAAGGAAACCAGTACCATCAAGTACTGGTGCGAAGTTTGCGAGAGAGAAATAAATCAGAAGAAGCGGTTTTATATTTGTGATGAGTATTGTTGTGTTACCATACACATCAAATGTCTGATTGGTAAGGACTTATACATGAAGCCCGGCGCATCTTGGTTATACAATTCAAGAAAAGTAGATGTTCTACCCAACAATCAGCATATGACGCGACCTTTTTGCTCCAATTGTGAGAAGCGGTGTCCATACAGTGTCGTGTTCCAGCGCCGTGGAGTAATATTTTGTTCAACAAGCTGTGTGACTGATGATTGTAAGAAGTATTATTGAATCATTTTTCCAGTTGTATTGCTTTGCCAAACAGTGATCCAGTCTTGGTGTGACATACTTTCATCATTTTTTTTAAATCTGAAACTTTATTTTGTGTGTTCTCAAATGTTTAAACGTAATTTCTTGTTCTTCACTCTGTTTCACGAAATCATATGCTTTTTCATGCAACTTACAATGGTATGAAAAATTCCATGGGATAACAATCTTATCGACCATATTTGATTTAATAGATGAAATATGTTTTGGAAATAAAAAGTGCACAAATTAGTACCCCTTAATAAATCATTCATCAACCCAACCACCAACCATAAAAACAGTACTATAGACAATTACATTACCATCACATGCTCAAATTTGAGATCCAGATCCCTTTCAGTATCACACATTTGTCAATCTCCATTGTTAAACAATTTTCATTCTCAGATACAGGAATCTTTTTAAAGCCACTCAATGACACGAGGAAATCTCTTTTTTTTCCCGGATTTATAAGGTGAATTGACTTTAATTATGTTTACAGTTAATTGGTTTGTACATAATCTCTAATCATGTTGATTCACATGTTTTTTGTTGTTGTTTTTGTGGTTTTTGAGATTGATGGCTAATGATGTTGAGAGATAGTGAGATTGTTATTGAATCATTTATCAGATTTCTGTATTTTGTTTATGTTGTTTTGGTGTCATTTTGGACTTATTGAGATTTGATGGCTTTTGATGTTTAGATTTAAGTTAGGTTTTTGTTTAATCTATAATCTAGGTTGTTGTTTTGTTTTCTGTGTATCGATTATGTTGTTTTTGTGGTATTTGAGTTGTTGTTGTTGTTGCAACCTTGTATTTGAAGGTCATGCTTCGTTCTGGTTGCATGACCATATTGGAGGATGCGTAAAGGAATTGCTCAGTTTGTGTTTTTAGGTAGTTTGATTCTGCTTAATTGGGTTTGTGTATATAATCTATTCTAGCTGAATGTGTAATTTGTGTTACAGTGATCTCTGTAAATATTGCTTTGGAATGAATGAATGTGTAATGGATCAGTATTTGAGCTGTAAGGAAATCTGAACTTTAGCTTATAAATGATTAAAACAAAAACTATGTAAATTCCCTGGACCAAAAACTAAACTACTAAATATTGAGTAAATTCCGAAGTTCCGAAGTGAAAAATTTACTAGAACATGTACAAGTATTTCGTATCACTTTTACCATACATGCAAGGAATTATACGATGGTGGCATGTGAATATAATGTCAGATGAAAATAATACTCCTCTGTTCCTAAAAACATGATGTTCTACTATTCTCACACTTATTAAGAAACAATTAAGATTTAATATTAAATACATTGATTCTCGCACAAAACCACTTTCCCATAACTAAAAACCAATAGTATTCAAACCTTTTTATTTAATACACTTTAAATTTTAAGATTTATTAATATTAAATAATAAAAAAGCTAAAACATCATATTTTATGGAATAACTTTAATAAACAGAAGGAGTACTGGTTAATAAATAAAATAATAATATCAGTGCACTAACTAAATATTAGCAAAGAAAAAAAAAACAAATCAGTACTACTACTGGTTAATGAATCATTTCATCACTACAACGACCAACCAGAAAACAGTACCTATAGATATTTATTAATTAATCATTCATCACATGCTCAAATTATTGAGATCCAGATCGATTTCAATATCACACATTTGTCAGTCTCCATTGTTATAAACATTTTTCATTCTCAGATGCAAGAAGCTTTTATTAAACCTCTTTTTTTCCAATATATTTAATAATTTAATCTCATTCTTTTGAAAAAAAATTGGTTTTATTCGATAAAAAGAGACTCTTTTGTTTCCTTCTTTGGATCGATCATCATCATAGCTCCTGAATCGTTCCAAAAAACCTTCACTTACGGAGAACTCGAAGACGACCCTCGATTCTCTCAAGGTTCGTTCTTCTTCACACCTCTCCTAAATCACAACACTTTCTTCACTGTTCATCATCTTCTAGCTACACAAGTACAACATCTCTCTGTTTTTTTCGAATGACCCAGTTCCGTAATCGTTCTCGTTTCTTCTGGGTTTTGTTTGTTTAATCCATATCGAAAATACCCATATGAGAAAACGAACAAAAATCTCACCTTTTTTTTTTTTTTTTACTTTCCCCAATTTCAATTACGACGAACCCTAAATTCAATTTTGAGTAATTGTTATGCAGAAGCGGAGAATCATCACAGTGAATCAATCTGCTTCTATTGAGATGAGAGAATACAATAACGATGAGGTCTCTTATGCTAATATCAGCGATTCTGATCAAACTCAATCACCGAAAGCTACCGATAAAATTCGGAAAGTTTCGATGTTACCGCTCGTGTTCTTGATTTTCTATGAAGTCTCTGGAGGTCCTTTTGGCGTAGAGGATAGTGTGAATGCAGCTGGACCATTATTAGCTCTTTTAGGGTTTGTAATCTTTCCTTTCATTTGGAGTATCCCTGAGGCATTGATCACTGCAGAGATGGGAACAATGTATCCCGAAAACGGCGGTTACGTCATTTGGGTTTCCTCGGCTTTAGGCCCCTTTTGGGGGTTTCAACAAGGTTGGATGAAATGGCTAAGTGGCGTTATCGATAACGCGTTGTATCCTGTTCTGTTTCTTGATTACTTGAAATCCGGTATCCCGGCTTTAGAAAGCGGTTTGCCTCGAGTTGCGTCAATATTAGCGTTGACGATAATGCTGACGTATTTGAACTACAGGGGATTGACTATAGTAGGTTGGGTTGCTGTGCTTATGGGGGTTTTCTCGATCCTTCCGTTTGCGGTAATGGGTTTGATTTCGATTCCGAAGATCGAGCCTTCGAGATGGCTTGTGATGGATTTAGAGAATATAAACTGGAATTTGTATCTAAACACGCTTTTCTGGAATCTAAACTATTGGGATTCGATTAGTACGTTAGCTGGTGAAGTTGAAAACCCGAACAAGACGCTTCCAAAGGCGTTGTATTACGGTGTGATCTTAGTCGCGTCTTCGTACATCTTCCCTCTTTTGACTGGAATCGGTGCAATCCCGCTAGAACGTGAGTTATGGACCGACGGGTATTTCTCTGATGTGGCTAAAGCCCTCGGTGGAGCGTGGTTGAGATGGTGGGTTCAAGCGGCTGCAGCTACGTCGAACATGGGAATGTTTATAGCCGAAATGAGTAGCGACTCTTTTCAGCTGCTAGGAATGGCTGAACGCGGAATGCTTCCCGAGTTCTTTGCCAAAAGGTCACGTTACGGAACACCTTTACTCGGTATTCTGTTTTCGGCTTCAGGCGTTGTACTTTTATCGTGGTTAAGCTTTCAAGAAATCGTAGCTGCGGAGAATTTGCTTTACTGCGTAGGAATGGTTTTGGAGTTTATAGCGTTTGTTAGAATGAGAATGAAACATCCAGCTGCATCGAGACCGTACAAGATACCTATCGGAACCACAGGTTCGATACTCATGTGTGTTCCTCCAACGTTACTGATCTGCGCCGTTGTAGCACTTTCGTCCGCTAAAGTGGCTTTAGTGAGCTTTGTGATGATGATCATTGGTTTCTTGATGCATCCTTGTTTAAACCATATGGATCGAAAGAAATGGGTGAAATTCTCCGTAAGTTCTGACTTACCGGACCTTCAGCAACAGACTCGAGAATACGAAGAAACTCTGATACGGTAGGGGCGAGTGTGCCCCCATCTTATGTTTTTACGTACAGAGCTCCATTAGCCATAAAGGCTTGAATTTTCATGGTCTGTTCTGTTTATTCACAGCTTGGGTTTAAAGTTGTAGTCAAAGTAAGGTTTTGGTTTAGCTTCCACTGTTTTAATAAAATGTGCAATGTTTCAGAGTGTGTAAAACAAGGTTTTGGACAAGAATTTCGAAATTATTCACCTAAAAATAGAAAATTTAACAGTTTTTTTAACAGAAATAAAAGACTTTCATTAGTAAATTAATGATTGGAAAATAGAGAAAAAAAACCCACAAAACCCAAAAAGAACAAGCACAAGATTTTCAGAACAGAACATAGTCACCATGTTTGACCATATTCTTGCCCTAAAGCAAGATCATGAGTGTCTTAATCACTCAATGATTCGTCCTTAGTTTTCTTCTGTTTACTCATCAGCTCTATTAGTTTATTAATATATAGGGTTGATAAGATTGATAAGGACAATCTCAAAACAGAGAACCACATTTTTTTTCAATTTTTTTTTGAAGATATGAGATTTATGAAGATATGGGTCTGTTTTGTTTTCTTCTCAATGCATTGCTCAACAAATCTTTGTCTTCTTCACTCATAAAGATTGAAACTTTCGTATCAAGTTTTGGAGAAATTTATCCGATTGTTTAAAGCTTTCTCTTTTCTTGTTTCTTCTCTGTTTTAAAGATCATTACCATGAGAGACTATAACAACAATGATCATCCTTACGACGATGTTTCATCGCCAAAAGCAAAAAATTCTTCGATTCGTAAAATTTCGATGTTACCACTAGTTTTCTTGATATTCTACGAAGTCTCAGGAGGTCCTTTTGGAGCTGAAGGTAGTGTAAAAGCAGGAGGACCATTCTTAGCTCTTTTAGGGTTTATAATCTTCCCTTTCATTTGGTGTATCCCCGAGGCGCTAATCACCGCAGAAATGAGCACAATGTTTCCAATCAATGGAGGTTTTGTTGTTTGGGTTTCTTCTTCTTTAGGACCCTTTTGGGGTTTTCAAGTTGGTTGGATGAAATGGCTTTGCGGCGTTATCGATAACGCTCTATATCCCGTTCTTTTCCTCGATTATTTGAAATCCGCGGTCCCGGTTTTAGCTAACGGTTTACCAAGAGTCGCGTCGGTTTTGGTATTGACGGTTTTGCTTACTTACTTGAACTATAGAGGATTAACTATTGTTGGTTGGACCGCGGTTTTTATGGGAGTTTTCTCGATGCTTCCGTTCGCGGTAATGAGTCTAGTTTCGATTCCTCAGCTCGAGTTTTCGAGGTGGTTTGTGATGGATTTAGGAAATGTGGATTGGAATTTGTATTTAAACACGCTTTTTTGGAATTTAAATTATTGGGATTCGGTTAGTACGTTAACCGGTGAAGTGTCGAATCCGAAACAAACGCTTCCGAAAGCTTTGTGTTACGCGGTGGTCTTTGTCGCGTTTTCGAATTTCTTACCGCTTTTGTCGGGAACCGGGGCTATACCGTTGAACCGTGAGTCATGGACCGACGGTTATTTAGCGGATGTAGCGGGAATTATCGGCGGATGGTGGTTGAGATTGTGGGTTCAAGTTGCGGCAGCTACGTCGAACATGGGAATGTTTATAGCCGAAATGAGTAGTGATTCGTTTCAGCTTCTTGGAATGGCGGAAATCGGTATGATCCCCGAGATTTTTGCGAAAAGATCGGTTTACGGAACACCGTTAATCGGGATTTTGTTTTCGGCTTCGGGTGTTTTGCTTTTGTCCGGATTAAGTTTTCAAGAGATTGTAGCTGCGGAGAATTTGCTTTATTGCGGTGGAATGGTTTTGGAGTTTATAGCATTTGTTAGAATGAGGATTAAATATCCGGTTGCGTCGAGACCGTATAAGATTCCGGTTGGTACCGTTGGTTCGGTTTTGATTTGTGTTCCTCCAATTATACTGATTTGTTTGGTCGTTGTGCTTTCGACTTTTAAAGTGGCTTTAGTGAGCTTTGTGATGGTAATGGTTGGTTTTTTAATGAAGCCTTGTTTGAATTACATTGATCAAAAGAAATGGGTTAAATTCTATGTGCAAGAGGAGGGTTTGGATTTTGAACAATCTTTAATACGTTGAAGTGTAAATCTTTTAAGGGTTGGATTCAATAACCAATTTGTGTTTGTATTTATGTTTGTTTTGTTCATATCATTGTTCTTCCTATGTTTTCCTGTTTGTTTTTTTCATTTCATTGTTTTTTTATGATGTAATTGTATGATCAAAATGATTCTTGATTTGAACATTATCGAATCTCCGGCATTGTCACAACTCATAAGTAGTACGATGACATGTACAATAAAGACTTTATGATTATCCACTTATCGACTGAATATCTCGAATAGGTAGGATTTTTTTTTCTTTTGAAAACAACTTCGAATAATTTGGATAATTTTACATTAATTTAGAGAAAATTTTTAACATAATATATCAAATTTTAGAATGAGACTAGAGGTTTGTATACTTTGATTGGATCGATTTGACTTTATATAATGGGCCTATGGTTAGGGAGGCCCATGTTAAATGAAAAAGCCCAATACGTAAGTACTGAATCCATTTGTCGAGACGAAGAAACTTCTTCTTTACATTAATGTTCGAAGTGAAAAAACCCTAAACCCCCAAATTCCGCAAGGTGAAGAAAATGAATGGTCTCGCTCGTCATCTTCGAGCTTCTTCTTTTCCTTCCTTGATTCGTAGCCATGGTGGAATCAACTCGATCTGCAGATTTTCTTCTCAATCAGATGGCTTCTCTGGTTCGTCATTTCACATCTTTATCTAAATCCGATTCGAATTAGCGAATTTGCTTTGTTTTTACTTTATGATTCAATTTTTGAATGGATCGGGAACAATCTTTCTGGGTTATACCTTGATTCATACAATTCCGCATTTGGGATTCGAAGTTTTAAGATTTATACTGTCATTTTCGGATGCTGTTCGATTTAGAAATGTGTACCTAACTTTCATGATTAGGGATTCGTTCGATTCGCCATAGGATTTGTGTACAAGTACTAATCTCAAGCTTTCTGGGTTTACCATGATTTTGCACTTGGGATTTTTATAGCCCTGGGATTTCGGTTTTCGGTTTTCGGTTCGGTTTTCGGTTTTTTCGGTTAATTCGGTTTTTGGAAAACTTACCGAAAATAACCGAACTACTATTCGGTTCGGTTCGGTTCGGTTCGGTTTTCGGTTTTTCGGTTTTTTTTTTAAAAACCGAATAAACCGAATAATTCGGTTTTTTGTAAAATTTTTGGTTTATTCGGTTAATTTTTGGTAAATTCGGTTAATTCGGTTCGGTTAATTTCAAAATTCCGGTTAAAATCCGGTTAAAATTCTAGAAAATTTTTTTAAAAAAATAAAAATAAAATTATTCGGTTAACCGATCGGTTATCGGGTTCGGTTCGGTTAACCGTAATTTTTAAAAAATTATACCGATCGGTTAGTGTACAGTGAATCGGTTCGGTTCGGTTTGGTTCCGGTTCGGCAGTTCGGTTCGGTTATTTATCCCAGCCCTGGATTTTTATAAAAATGTGTATTTTTGTGTGATTAAGGATTATCTCGTCATAGGATTTGTTTAATAATCCTGTCTAATCTCAAGGATCAGCTTCTTATTACTATTTAACATTTCGCTGATTTCAGAAACCATATTATTATCAATTGTTTTTGTAAATTCCTTAAGTATGTCTATCTGTATAACAGCTTTAGTATTTAGTTTAGAAAATTCGTAGTTTGAGATTGAAGTGTATCTGTATTGATTGATTGTCATTCATGGGTTCTTGGTTCTTGGACAGGTGGGAGAGTGCCACCGTTTCCGGGTGACTCCGAAACGAACTCCGGCTTACCAAACACGGGAAGAAACAGTTCTTTTGATCCGAATGCTTCGACTTTCAACAGTTTCAACGATATCAAATCAGGCTTATCGAACAAGGGAGGAAACTTTAACTTCTCGGATCCTAATGCTCCGAACAAAAGTTTCAGCGAAATGAGATCAGGCTTACCAAACACAGGAGGAAACGGTTTCCCGTCTTCTAATCCTACGACTTTCAAAAGTTTCAGTCAAATGAAATCGGGGTTTTTAAACAGGGGAGGAAACGATCTCTCGGGTCTTAACGCTCCTCCTATCTTTAGAGATGACAGACCGATGAGAGGACGTAATCCATTCGATCAGTCGAACACTGGCTTACCAAGTATGGGAGGAAGCGGATTCACGGCTCCTAATGCATCGACCTACCAAAACTTCACTAAATCTTCCTCGCTTTTCAAGGAGGATCTCCGGAGTGGAGAGAAGTCAAACGACATGGACTTTGTTAGAGGAGTCTTAGACGAAGAGTCGGGACGCAGACCCTCGTCGGTATTTTCTCATTTCTATCGACCAAACCTCGAAACAAACGCAGACATCATCCACATCAAGATGTTGCGGAACAACACTTTTGTCACGGTCACTGATTCCAAAGGAAACGTCAAATGCAAGGCTACGTCAGGTAGTTTACCCGATCTGAAAGGCGGAAGGAAGATGTCGAATTACACGGCTGATGCAACCACCGAGAATATCGGGAGAAGAGCTAAAGCTATGGGATTGAAATCTGTGGTGGTTAAAGTGAACGGATTTACTCATTTCAAGAAGAAGCGAAAAGCCATCATCGCGTTTAGAGACGGTTTCACCAATTCTAGATCGGATTTGAACCCTATTGTGTACATCGAAGACACGACTAGGAAAGCTCATAACGGTTGCAGATTGCCGAGGAAACGTCGCGTCTGAACTGCAACACTTGTTCTTCTTCTTCTTCTCTGCAACAATGTCTCTTGTTTATTCTATGGTCACTTAGAGAAACCTTTTTGTTTTGCAAATTTGCCTCTTTGTTGGTTATGTTTCCTTTGTTAAACCAAAGGGATTTGATTAATAAACCGGAACTTGGTTAACCGTGAATCGCCTCTTTTTATTGGGACCGGTTTGTGTTCTACTAAAAACCTATTTAACCTTTCGAGATTTGAACCGATAAAACTCTAAACCAAACGGAATCAGTAGCGATAATGCCGATACGGCGGACGAAACCTAGGGTTCCGATAGTGAAATCGCCGGAATCAATCGCAGCTGCGAAGATGCCGATCATAAAGTTGCCGGAGTCAATCGCCGCTGCGATTGACCAGATTGATGAGAAGAAGGAGAATCTAAAGAAAGCTTTCGATGATCTCCAATCTCACCGATCGCTCCTTTCACCATCTTTCAACCTTTCATGGTCAGAGATTGATTCTCACTTCTCCTCTCTCCAGTCTTCACTGCTTAACCGCTTCCGCCTCCTCCAATCAACCGACGAAATCGTAACGACGACGGCGACGCCGGTTAATTGGCCGGAATTGAGGAAGTTTTGTGAGAAGATGGACGGTAAAGGTTTGGGAAAGTACATGATTGAGAATTCGAAGAATTCGAAGAAGCGTGCGTCGATCGATCTCGAGCTTTCTGCAGCGATTCGATGTGCAACGAATCCAGCAGCTTTGGTTCTAGACGCGATCGAAGGTTCGTACACTTCTTCATCGGCTAGACGAATCGATGGAAGTAGGGATTTCGTTTTGTTATTAGAAGCTTTGATTGAGATCAATGCGAATCTGACGAATGATTTGAGAGAAAGAGCAAGAACACTTGCTTATGATTGGAAATCGAATATAGGTAACAAACCATCAGAAGCATTAGGGTTTCTACATTTGGTTGCAGCTTTTGAATTAGGATCTTTGTTCAGTATCAAAGAGCTTGATGATTACATTTTCATGATCTCTAAGCATAAACAAGTAATTTCCATTTGTAAGAAGATTGGTTTAGATAGGAACAGAATCGGAACTCTGATTCGGAAATTCTTGCATACCGGGAGATTGCCCGCTGCGATTCGATTCATTTACGAGTTTGAGATGACGGGTGAATTCGAACCGGTTTCGACATTGAAAACTAGCTTGAAGAACTCTAGAGAAGCTGCGAAGAGAGTTTGCGCGGAAGGGAATTACTCTCTCAAGGCGCAGAACGAAGCGGCTGATAAAGAGCTTAGTGCGTTGCGATCAGTGATCAAAGTTGTTAAAGAGAAAAAACTCGAATCCGAGTTTTTACAAGAGAAACTCGATGAATGCATTCGAGACTTGGAAGCTCGGAAAGCCGAGAGGAAGTCTGCTGCTCATGCTAATAAAACCCAGCAACCACAACTACAGCTCGATAATAAGCGCCCTCGGGTTACTAACGGTCCAACTACCGATTACATCCCAATGCCATTTTTGCCTCATCCTAACCACAGCGTACAAGTGAACCAATATGGTCTAGTGAACTCAACACTACCTGGTGTTGCTATCCCAATGACCGAGCTATATGGCTCGGCTCCAGTTCGTGTACCGGCTCCAGCTTTACAACCTGGCTACTATGAGCAGCAGCAAACTGGTTATGGTGGATATGGCTTGCCAGGACAATACCACCCACCTTACTATCCTCAATAGCATCTCCATAGGTAGGATATAGCATACGATTTTCGTGGCTATGCAAGCGATATTGAATCGCTCGGTGATTCGATGATTTATGGGCTAAGAAGTCTATGCTCTATGTGTTTTGATGTTATGTATTGAACATCAATTAAATTTTAGAGGTTTTTCTTGACTTGATTGTACAGTTTTACACTCTGACCTTAATCACTTGGTTTTTTGAGAAATCCTTAATCTCTTGTTTGGTTAGTTTAACTTGTGGAGGAATGCTCTTTAGAGATTGATCTCACATTTCTGATTCTTGATTTGGTAGGTTAACTACCATGATTTCCTCCCATTTTTCTTATAACCACCAAGATTTTCTTTCTTCATGTGTCTTTATTTAGGACAGTCTAGAGTATTGCAAAAAAATTGTTGTGAAAGAAATCTACATTTCTGAATTTCTAAAAATGAGTAAAACAAAAATGCTCTGAAGACTGAATTTTTAAAAAGATATTCCTTTAGCATTTTTCATTTTTAAAAACGGAAAATAGAGTAAATATTTTTTTCTTTGAATGGAGAAGGAACATGTTCGATAAGAAAAAAAGAAAGAAAAAACACAGAACATGTTCCATTTTTGTACCCATAATGATCGGAATATTCCAATCAGCTAGATGCCAAAGTCCACGTATATAGTATTTCTTATATGAATTATTCCTTTTTTTAAAATTAAATATTTGTTATGAAATAGGGGTGATTTTCACTTAAAGATACTTTGTAGAAGTTTAGTTACAGGAAAGGTACTAAATTTCCTAGGTATACTTTTGGGTTGTGGAAAGACAAAAGCAGCCTTTGGAGTTTAAGGGTATTACACTACAACTGCCATTTGCCTAGTAAATAGCCACAGAGTAATAAAATAAATTAATTCCAATCAAACATATCTATATTGTCTTCTTCTCCTCTTTTCCTCCGTGAATGAGCCTCTCTCTCTTATCCCTTTACACCCTTCTTTCATCAACAAAAACTAAAGGAGATGAACACGAATCTCTTTGTGAAGCCGAATTCATAATCAATCGATCATGGTTGTTAGTTGGCACTGTCCGTCGGTGGCAAAGCTCTGTCGCGAGCTTCAGGATTTGGATTGGGATTCCATTCAATTACATCTAGAGCTTCCATTTTGGATTTCAGATTAAGATTCTAAATTCATTGGTTCGAGTAAATTACAGTGGTTTGTGTAAGATTCCAGTTTCTACGTCTGAAATTTTTTCTCGGTTTGCTTGGTTCGGGTACGACTCGAGTTTCTCAACCTCTTGCATTGGAATCACCAATTGACTGTATTTCTTTATGATATTGAAAGAAACAATTGATTGTGTATTAGATTGCTTACACTTGATTTTTGTTCACTAAAGGTATGAATTGTTTGTGAATTTGATTGATTTTGTACTTATTCACTGTTTTTGGTGTTCATAAAGAGAAGGTTATGTTTGGTGTATTTGCTTGTCCATTCTTATTCGGATGACATCTTTTTTTGGGTCCAATTATTTGATTTGTAAGGCCATTTTTGTAAAAGTAGATGAGGTGTTGCTATAGAAGTGATGACTCTAAATACGTTTGTGCACACTTTCTCAACCTTATATTGTTGATGAATTTTTTTGTTTTCTTTGCTATCTATGGTCGAATTAGAAAAAAACATAATTAATGAGAAAAAGCCAAAAATTTAGTTGTGTTCTTGACACTAGTGTGACTTTTAAAGTCGCGTAAAAAATAAGATGACCACACGTTTGAGTCTTGCGAGATGACGAGGATGTTTGAGATTAGATGGACAATAGTCATGGTCATGGTTTTATGGTCACACAATTCGATTTATGTTCATGTGCTCATAGCTCAATAGTTACACTCACGTATGATCCTATTGAAATTGTTATCAATCTCACAAGGTTTGAGCACTATTGTAACATATATTGTATCACATACAAGTCTTTGTTTCGTGCTCTCAACCATATGACCATTAAGTGGTGAGCAAATTGTTCAGTACAAAGAGAGAGTTACAAGAGAAGGAAGACAATGAGATATAGACAGGGGAAAGCCACGGGCTCAAGTTTGTATTAGTATTCATATTCTCATATCATGTTTTGGTTACAATGGCTTGAAACAAAACTTGTCTATTTGATTGATTTTGCATTTTTCCACTAAAGGTAGTTGTGTTCTATGCTCAAAATTCACTATCTATCCCTCATATTAATTGGGGGCAAAAGCTGGAGGTTGAGATCTCATAGCCCAAATCAACATCTTAATCATTGGCAAACCCCCAAAATTTAAAGACAAGTGAAAAGGAAAAAGAAGAAGAAACGAGAGAGACTAGATTCATGTGCACAAAAGAAGAAATGAGAGAGAGAATAGAACTATGTGCACAAAAAATGAGAAGGGAATTAATGGTCAGAGTTTTATGGTTAAGGTATGAAAACAGTCAAGTTTTTCTCTTGTTACAAATTAGTTCTTATGGGATGTTTGAAACCAACTTTGGTATCACCTTGTATAATTAAGGTACAAAGTATCATCGTTAGGATTACAAGCCGAATGAACTAACCATAAAACACTAACCACAAAAACTAACCATGAATCACTTATTACATCAACCATAACTCATTCCAATGTAATCCGATCATGAATGTGTCCACAAAAATGTGACCACGATGAAATAAGAGGACCACATGAGTATGTTCGAGATTAGATTGACAATATGGTTACACTCACGTATGATCATATTCAAGTTGTGCTTTCATTCATATGGCCATTAGGTGGTCACATCCTATTCATTTTGTGCTATCATTCACGTATGATCACAAACAAATCTTTCTTTGGTGTGCTCTCATTCATATGGTCTAATTTGAATCAATAACACATAACCATGAAACTGTGGCCAATTTGTAGTATCCTAGATAAACAAAAACCCATGTAACTAAAAACATCACCCAAAAATCATATGAACTCAAAACCAAAATTCTTGAATCCTAAACTAAATACTAGATAAAGTGTTAACGGCCGCCAATTCCGATTTGAAAGTTATCTCGGTGACGCGATACTGAATCAGTTTTCAATCGATTTGTTTGTGATACGAATCGGTGATACGAATACAAAAAAGAGATTGAAATGTTGGAGCTCTGATTCCGTGGCTGTTTTGACTCGGGTCTTAGTCCTGGTCGACTCGCAGGAGAACGGTGGGCAACTCGTTTCCGACCGTCGCGGAGTCCGATTGACCAAATTGGATTCTTAGTTGTATCTCAAATCACAGAAATAAAACTTTAGACGAGGAAAAGTAGATTTGTTTTCTTTTTATCTCAAATTGATATAGAGTTTGTTATATGACCAAAATCAAAATCTAGAGTTCATCTAACTTTTTCCGATCTCCCTCTCCGGTGGTTGGGTTTTCTCACCTCCACCGTGATTGGGTTTCTTTTCTTCTTTTCTTTGTTTTGGTTCTTGTGGTTTTCTCTGTTTAGGTTTGTTTGGTGTCGGATCGGGTTGGCTTGATTTGACGAGGGTTTCGATTTTATCGAAGCTTGAGTTAGGAGATGATGATTTGCTCGGAGCTTTTAGCCTCTCGCCCTCCTCCTCTCCGTCTTTGGGTTTTGCCAAAGTTTGAAGATATGCTCTTGTTGATAGATTGAAAGTGAAGATGGACAGGGACGAAAGTTAAAAGGGTGATAAGCTTCTGCTTTATGTGCGAGTTCTCAAGAGCCTCCGGTGATGTTTTCGTCAGCTCTGGATCCTTGGGTTGATCCGTGTCTTCTCTGCTGCGGTTATGCCTTCGGTGGTTAAGTCTTACTGTTTTCCGTTTGTTGATTTAGTAGTATTATGTTGTTCTTAAATTCTAGCTTGCTTAGTTTCTCTTTTTCTCTTGTGGTGGGGTTCCTATCGTTAGGATTTGGTTTGCTATTGCTTTATGATTTTGGTGTGTGCTTAGTCGATGTTCGGGTCGGATTGAAATTTCTTCGTTTAGCTTATCCTTATAGCGGTGTTTTCTATTACCTGTTTCGGTCTCCTCCCTCCGCTTTTAGTGTTAGTGAATAATCAGTCTTAGCCTGGTCTTCCTTAGTCGGTTCTTGTAAGGCTTACCTTTTGTGGGGATTGGCAAAGTTCTCGATATAGACTTTTTAGGGTGAAGATTAGGAGGGTAGGGGCTTAGATTCCCGTTTGTGGTTCATTGTTCTTGCTATTCGTTGTATTTGGATTTTTATTCGCGGTTATCTTCGGCCTCGTCGTCTTCGGAGCTTGTTTGATCCGCGGCTTCTGCTCTATCCACACCTTCATTTTATTTGCAATTGTGTTTCATGTTCTTGCCGATAGGAATTAGCTTTCCGGTATCCTTTCCGGGATGTGCTTTCCGGTAGGGGTTTAGTTTCGCTTAGTTCTTTTATTTTATCAAATGCTCCCCTCGTTTGGGCTCTGCTCCCCATGTTTGGGCAATGTTTCCGTGCTCTGGATCTAAGACGGATTTGTATCCGTTCCGTCTTATGATCATGTAACACTTCTTTTTAAGTTTTAATAAAAACTTCTAGATGACAAAAAAAACAAAAAAAAAAAAAAATCTCAAATTTCAGATTTTTTGGACATCAATGGAAAAGGTCGAATGATGATGAAGGAGAGAGAGAAAGAGTAAAAGAAATTCTGCATTTGTTTTGCATTTGTTTTTAATAAAAAGGGTGTTTTAGGTATTAAAACACATAAAAAAAGGGAAAGTATACCTACACTTAAAAGTACCTCTTAGAGCATGCACACCAGTGAACCCATATGGGTCTCACAAAATATAAAATTATTAAAACACATACTCTCTCTTCCTTTTACTCAACTTTATACCTTCTTTTTCATCATTTTACTCAACTTTTATTAATTTTATATTTTCTTTAAATATAAAATTATTAAAAACACACTCATACTCTCTTCAAAAGTTTCATACTCTCTTCAAAAGTCTCAACCCATAGAGACTCTCTCTCCAAAGTCTCACCACTATCTCCTCTTTTCACTCAAATTTTATTAATTTTATACATTCTCTTTCTTACTTTTACTCAAATTTTACACTTTCTTTCTTCTTATTCCTCAAATTTTAATAATTTTATATTTTATGATACCCTCAAAGTCTCACCGCTAATCATTCTCTTACTGATATAACTCTCCCAAAAAGTACATCTACCCGTAAATATCTCTTTCAGAAATTAAAAATCTTTCGGGTCTCGCCAA
The DNA here is from genome assembly GCA_963576765.1 of Draba incana. Classification (NCBI taxonomy): domain Eukaryota; kingdom Viridiplantae; phylum Streptophyta; class Magnoliopsida; order Brassicales; family Brassicaceae; genus Draba; species Draba incana. The sequence goes on along the minus strand of OY755206.1, from coordinate 39,306,830 downwards.
TATATAACCGACGCGTCGTCCTCGTCTTCTCCGTCTTACACTGACTCATTTCCTCTGCTGCTTAATTTCTCAAACTCTCGACGTCTATTCATCACCATGGGTTTGAAGGTACGATTAGATCCGTATGAATCTATCTCGACTTGGCTTTTGTATTTAGATCTAGTGTTTGTTCAGTCTTTTCAAATTTGATCGAACAAATTCGTAATCGATCTGTACGGTTTTTGTTTTCACTCGCTAATCGAATCCTGGATTCTTCGATTGATTTCTAGTTTTTGCTGTGTATGTGGAACTGTTCGATCAATTTTGTGATCAGATTTGGACTGTGTTCGTTATTTTGGTGATTCTTTTGTTATCATCGAATCGGTAATTTGTTGGTTTAGATTCGGTTTAACGTTAAGAGTTTAGATAAATTAGAAATTGAAGGTTGTATTGAAGCTCAAGAGTGATCATGTTATGGATTGGTATAATCGATTATACTGATCAAGGTTTTGAGTTTATTGTATTGTATTGTATTGCATTGAGAATTTTGAGGAAGTAATATGTGTGGTGATGTTTTAGGAACTTTAAGGTTCTTTTCTCTTGAATTCTGCAGGAGGAATTCGAGGAGCACGCTGTGAATGTTAAGAAGCTTACGGTGAGTCCATCGAACGAGGATTTACTTATCCTTTACGGACTCTACAAGCAAGCTACGGTCGGACCAGTGGACACCCGTTAGTATTAATCTTTCTCTCTTTGCATTGATTAAGATCTTGTGGTTTGCTTATTGGTTCAGCATTTGGGATATTCATAACATTTTTTTTTTAATGTTTTCGATTGATTTATAGCTCGTCCTGGTATGTTCAGCATGAAGGAAAGAGCCAAGTGGGATGCTTGGAAGGCCGTTGAAGGTAAAACATTTCGTATTGGGTTGTAATTTTGCGATTGTTTCCGTGATTCATGTTTTCGTATCCGAGTCTGACCCGTCATTGTTTCGGTTTTTATGATGTCAGCGAAATCAACGGATGAAGCCATGAGTGACTACATCACTAAGGTGAAGCAACTCCTGGAAGCAGAGGCTGCGGCTTCCACGGCTTCCACCCAATGAGAATATATGATTCAATGAAATCTTCTAAGCTTCGAATAACGTAGCATAAGACTTGTTCTTGCTTCTTGTGTTTCTATCATTATGAATCTCTCTACGTTGTGACCTTTGTGTTGATTTAAAAACCCTTTGGTTTGGGTTATTGAAAATGCTTGATATTGGTCTAAACTAAGAATCTTGGTGCAAAATTCAAGCTATGTGTGACAGTACGTTCTTGTCTGATCTAAGTATCCTCAGAGTCCATTGCATTATCACCACATGATGTCTACGAAAAGTCAGTGAAGACTAGTAAATTGTATTTTGTCTTTTACATAGTGGACTACTTGACTTGGATGGGAAGAGTCTAGACGGCAAGACTCCATGCCGTATGGAAAAATACCTTCATTTTTGCATTACACTTTCCTACTTTATATTCACTTTCCTGCAAAATTTGAGAAGCACCAGAAAACCAAAACAGATTTCCATTTTTTTTTATAACAATGAGGCTGTTTCTTTTTCTTGCTTTCAATGCTCTCATGTTACTTGAAGCTTATCGTTTTACCGATGAAACTGATAGGCACGCATTATTCGAGTTCAAGTCTCAAGTTTCTGAAGGCGGAAGAGTTGTCTTGTCCTCATGGAATAACTCAGTCCCTCTCTGCAACTGGGATGGGATTACATGTGGCCGGAAACACAAGAGAGTTACTCGTTTGGACCTCGGAGGATTGCAATTGGGTGGGGTGATATCGCCTTCTATTGGTAATCTTTCGTTTCTCTTATCACTTAATCTCTCTGATAACTCTTTTGGTGGTACCATCCCTCAAGAGATTGGAAAATTGTTTAGACTTGAATACTTGTATATGGAATCAAATGTTCTCGGAGGAGGGATTCCAACCAGTCTATCTAACTGCTCTAGATTGTTGGACCTTATTTTATTTTCAAATAATCTTGGAGGAGGTGTTCCTTCAGAGCTAGGGTCATTGAAGGTACTTGATAATTTAGTTATTGGTAAAAACAAGTTGAAAGGGAAGCTCCCTGCATCTTTAGGAAACTTGACATCCTTAACAGCTTTTGGCATTGGAGATAACAAATTAGAAGGAGAAGTGCCAAATGATATGGCCCGATTGACTCATTTGACGGGTCTTCAAATATCTGAGAATCATTTCTCAGGTGTTTTTCCTCCTTTCATTTACAATATGTCCTCGCTTGAGATTTTAGCCATATACCTTAATGGTTTCTCGGGTAGCCTTAGGCCGGATTTTGGTAATCTACTACCAAACCTTCAACTATTAGGTATGGGGGGTAATAATCTCACAGGACCCATCCCAACAACAATTGCCAATATCTCGAATCTTCAAAAGTTGGGAATTGAGAATAACAGTTTTACAGGAAGTGTTCCTCCAAGCTTTGGAAAACTACGGAATTTGGAAATCCTAGCACTCCAACGTAATTCTTTGGGAAGTTACTCTTTTGGAGATCTTGAGTTTCTTGGTGCTTTATCAAACTGCACCCGTCTACGGAGATTACTTGCTAGTAATAATAAGTTTGGAGGTGACTTGCCTGCCTCTATTGCCAATATGTCTAGGAACCTCATCTCTTTAGAGATCGGAACCAATTTCATCTCTGGAGTCATTTCTCATGATATCGGGAATCTCATAAGCCTACAAAGACTTGGGTTACATGAGAATCAGTTAACAGGTCCACTCCCAACCTCTATTGGTAAGCTTTTACGATTAGAGGGATTAAATCTAGAGTCAAATAGAATGTCAGGAGAGATACCAACTTCTATAGGAAACCTCACTCGATTAGACTTACTATATTTGTTCAACAATAGCTTCGAAGGAACGGTTCCATCGAGTCTTGGCAAGTGTAGTAACCTGCGAGAGTTATGGATTGGGTATAATAAGTTGAAAGGAACTATACCTTGGGAAATCACGCATTTGAAATCCCTTGTTACCTTAGATTTGTCAGAAAACTTATTGACTGGCTCTCTACCAAAGGACATTGGAGGATTAGAGAATCTTGTTAGGTTATCAGTTGCGAATAATAAATTAAGGGGACATCTTCCAATTACCTTGGGAAAATGTCTTTCTATGGAACGGCTTTCTTTGCAAGGAAACTATTTTGATGGAGCCATTCCTGATCTTAGTGGTTTGATGGGAGTTAGAAGAGTTGATTTTTCGAGAAATAATCTTTCTGGAAGTGTACCGCGATATCTTGCAAACTTTTCCAAGTTGCAGTATCTCAATCTTTCCATTAACAATCTTGAGGGAAGTGTTCCAACAGAAGGAATATTTAGGAATTCTAATATAGTTTTGGTAGTTGGGAACCAAAACTTATGTGGAGGCATCAAGGAATTTCAACTAAAGCCATGCTTTGCACAAGGACCACCGATGGGGACAAAACATTCCTCCCGGTTTAAGAAAGTCGCAATTGGAGTAGGCGTAGGCGTAGCTTTGCTTTTGCTGTTGGTCATAGCTGCTGTTTCTCTTTGTTGGCTTAGTAAGAGAAAGAAGAACCAGCAAAGTCATACTCCATCTCCTCCCACATTGGAGGTTTTCCATGAGAGGATTAGTTATGGATATCTCCGAAATGCGACAGATGGATTTTCTTCGAGCAATCTGATTGGGTCAGGCAGTTTTGGTACTGTGTTTAAAGCATTTCTCCCCACGGAGAACAAGGTTATTGCAGTGAAAGTTCTAAACCTGCATAGACGCGGAGCAATGAAGAGCTTTATGGCAGAATGTGAATCTTTGAAGGACATAAAGCATCGTAATCTTGTGAAGTTATTGACGGCTTGTTCGAGTATTAATTTCCAAGGAAACCAGTTTAGAGCTCTCATCTATGATTTCATGCCTAATGGAAGCTTGGATATGTGGTTGCACCCAGAGGAAGTCGAAGAGATTCGTAGGCCTTCGAGAAATTTGACACTTCTTGAAAGGCTTAACATAGCGATAGACGTTGGTTCTGTTTTCGAATATCTTCATGTTCATTGTCATGAACCTATAGCTCATTGTGATCTTAAACCGAGCAACGTCCTTCTAGACGATGATCTAACCGCCCATGTTAGCGACTTTGGTCTGGCTCGACTTCTCCTCAAATTCGACAAAGAGTCCTTCCTCAATCAACTCAGCTCGGCCGAGGTCAGAGGAACCATTGGTTATGCCGCACCAGGTAAAAATATATCACTAATATGTAATGTTGAATGAAGAAAGTTTTATTGTATTATTTTGTTATTCCAATCTTGTGTTATGTGAATTATGGTGCAGAATATGGAATGGGAGGACTACCATCAATACATGGTGATGTGTATAGCTTTGGGGTTCTTATTTTGGAAATGTTCACTGGGAAAAGACCAACCAATGAGTTGTTTGAAGGAAACTTTACTCTACACACCTACACTAAATCGGCGTTACCAGAGAGAGTATTGGACATTGTGGACAAATCGATTCTTCACAACGGTCTTCGAGTAGGTTTTCCTGTTGCTGTGTGCTTGACATTGGTTTTTGAGGTGGGACTTAGGTGTGGTGAAGAATCTCCGACGAACCGGTTGGCAATAAGTGAAGCCACAAAAGAGTTAGTCTCAGTCAGAGAGAGGTTCTTTAAATCCAGAAGAAGAACTAGACGTTGAAGTAATGTTTCTTTTGTTGTTATAATCTTATTTTTATTTATATCACTGTTGTAACTAGTTGAATTGGACTGTCTCATGTATGTATGAGGGGTGAATGTTTTGGTGACTTGATTGATCAATTTGTTTGATTGTGATAAATAAAATATTTGAATAGATACTTTGTTTTTATTTTTGATTTAGAAACAAGGGAAAGTGACCATATTGCTCAATTTTTATGTGGTCTCTATATTTTAAAGTCAAATTTATAAACAAATACAAATTTTGTTTTGCCGTTACACAACACATAAAGTCCTCAGTAGACGTTTTGTTTTGAAGTGTCAGATTTCATATATCTACGAATTTGAGGGAGGTAATTTGGTGGATGATGACAACAATAATTTAAATAAGTAAAGGACAATTTGTTAAGTTTATATGTAGCAAATGACAAAAGAAAATTGTGAAATTTGTGAAATATAATTTTATCGTGTAAATTGTTATCAGTTACATTATTTATTTATAAGTTTGTCCCAAATTTAAAAGTATACATATTAACATAAAGGAAACGAAATGAGAAATGGAAGAAGAACTGGGGAATTTGAAATAATAAACCGAAAAAGCGATTCAAAATTTGAAAACCAAACGTTCCCGATTTTCATCATCTTTGTCTTCTCCACCCAAACCATACAGCGCCGCAAAATCGCCGTCTTCCGCCGCTACATCTACATCGGTAAATGCGAATACTCGTCTTCTTCCCCTTTCGATCCTTATCTTCTCCTTCTTCTTCTCTTATAAACCCTAATTTCGTAGTGGTTTTGTGTAGAATCGCACTGTTTAATGTTCATCTTGGGTTTATCTTCAATTTTGATCGGAATTTTCATTGATTTGTGATTCCGATTAGCTTTTGACTTTGATAACCACAAGAATCGATGGTGATTTGATTTCTCTTAGCTGATTTTTCCAGGTTCCAGCTTGATTTATCTGCCGATTTGCCTAAATGTCTCTGTTAAGTAGATTTTTCTACAAGAGACCACCAGATGGGTTGCTTGAATTTGCTGATAGAGTTTATGGTAATACCAATTCTCTTTTCTTCTGATTCATATAATGAAAAGCTAGTTTAATTTCATTTTCATCATCTAATAAGCAAATCTGTGTAATTTTGGACAGTTTTCGATTCATGTTTTTGCACGGAAGTACTAGCGGATGGTTTGTATCAACTCTTCTTGCATGAAGTCATCAACGATTTACACGAAGAGTTTCCTGAATCGTCGTTTCTAGCGTTTAATTTCCGAGAAGGGGAGAAACGAAGCGTGTTTGCCGAAACTCTATGTGAATATGATGTTACTGTACTTGAGTACCCGAGGCAGTACGAAGGATGCCCTTTGCTTCCTTTGTCGTTGATTCAACATTTTCTCCGTGTCTGTGAGAGTTGGCTTGCTCGTGGGAACCGTCAAGATGTTATTCTACTTCACTGCGAAAGAGGAGGTTGGCCGCTTTTGGCGTTTGTTCTAGCGAGTTTCTTGATTTTCAGGAAAGTTCATAGCGGTGAGCGAAGAACTCTCGAGATTGTGCATCGAGAAGCTCCCAAAGGGCTATTGCAGCTGCTTTCGCCGTTGAATCCACTCCCGTCTCAGCTTCGGTATCTTCAGTATGTAGCAAGGAGAAACATAAATTCTGAGTGGCCACCTCCTGAAAGAGCGCTTTCTTTGGATTGTGTGATTATTCGAACTATCCCAAACTTCGACTCTCAACATGGATGCAGACCGATTATACGTATTTTTGGAAGGAATTTTAGTAGTACGTCTGGTCTTTCCACGGAGATGCTGTATACTATGTCCAATAAGAAAAAACCTCTTCGTCATTACCGACAGGTACGGGTGTTCTTATTTTGATGATTTCTTCAACACTTTCTATAAAGTATCACTCTTTTGAGTAATGTAAATCTGGCTGCAGGCGGAATGTGACGTGATCAAAATTGATCTCCAGTGCTGGGTTCAAGGGGATGTTGTACTGGAGTGTGTGCATATGGATTTAGATCCTGAAAGAGAGGTTATGATGTTTCGTGTGATGTTCAATACTGCATTTATCAGGTCCAACATACTAATTTTGAACTCAGACAACTTGGATATTCTTTGGGAGGCCAAGGATCATTATCCGAAAGGGTTTCGCGCAGAGGTTTGGACCTCTCTCTTTGTCTCTTTTGATTTAAAATGAATGTAATTTGTCGAATATGCGAAAATATGGGTGCAGAGAGGAGAAGCCAATCCCAAAAAATGATTAACCTAAGATGGGTGGATAAAGATAGTCCGTACTCATGCTATGCTATGCTTGTGCTTGTTTTTGACTCTATTCTTAATGCATTCAGGTTTTGTTTGGAGAAGTTGAGAATGCATTGCCTCAGAAAGTTCCAACCACAATAGTAAATGGTGATGAGACTGGTGGATTGCCCATTGAAGCGTTTTCTAGAGTTCAAGAACTTTTTAGTGGTGTGGATTTGGCTGAGAATGGAGATGATGCTGCTGTGTGGTTGCTGAAACAACTTGCTGCGATAAATGATGCAAAAGAATTTACAAGATTCCGGCACAGAGGGAGTTTTTATTTGAATTCTCCTGACTCTGAAGAGGAGACCAACACTTCTAGTGCTGCTGATAGTTCAGATGAAGGCTTTGATGCCATTCGTAAACCTCACAAGCGTATATCTTTTGATAATGATGAGACAGAAGACGTTTCTGTATCTTTTGCTTCTGAATCTTCAGAGGAGCAGCATGAATTCTCTCGTCACCAACAACACGAAGTTCCGGGAAAGGAAAGCGTCCACCCTTTGACTCTTCCAGCAGATCCACCATCTTCTGTTGCTCCTGTCACACTTCTGCCTCCACCACCACCGCCACCTCCACCACCACCTCTCCCTAGTTTCAGCAATAGAGATCCTCTTACAATACCGCAGCAGCCTATCAACAAAACTACTCCACCACCACCTCCTCCTCCGCCACCTTTCTCTAGAAGCATTCCTCCGCCTTCACCACCACCACCACCACCGCCACCTTCATTTGGGAGTGCTGGAAATAAACTTCAGACGCAACCACCTCCACCTCCTCCTCCTCCTCCTCCTCCTCCTCCTGCTGCTAAAAGTGCACCGCCACCACCACCACCCCCGCCTCCACCTACATCTCATTTTGGTTCTGCTCGTGTTGGCCCACCTTTGGCACCACCACCACCACCTCCACCACCACCACCCAAAGCTAATATTTCAAATGCTCCTATGCCACCTCCTCCACCGCCACTTCCTCCTTCATCTGCTAGGGTGGGTGCTCCCCCTCCGCCTCCACCTCCACCTTTACCACCATCCAAGACCTCTGCTCCACCTCCACCACCACTTCCTCCTTCATCTGCAAGGTTGGGTGGTCCCCCTCCGCCTCCACCACCACCACTATCCAAGACCCCTGCTCCGCCTCCACCACCTCTATCCAAGACCCCTGCTCCTCCTCCTCCACCAATGTTGGGTCGTGGTATAAGTAGTGGCCCGCCACCACTGGGAGCAAAAGGTTCAAACGCACCACCGCCACCTCCTCCTGCAGGAAGGGGAAAAGCTTCCTCGGGACTTGGAAGAGGACGAGGTTTGAGTGTGCCTACTGCGGCACCTAAGAAAGCTGTACTAAAGCCTTTGCATTGGAACAAAGTTACGCGGGCAGCAAAAGGTAGTTTGTGGGCTGCTGATACTCAGAAACAGGAAAATCAACTACGGTGGGTTCCTCTTGAATTCTCTTTCTATTAAAAGTTTTGATCATTTGTTATTTTGTTGCTATTTTGTTGAACTAACCAGATGAATTTCTCAAATGTTCATGACAGGGCCCCTGAAATAGATATATCAGAGCTCGAGAGCCTGTTTTCTGCAGTTTCAGATACCACTGCCAAGAAAAGCACAGGCCGCCGGGGTTCTAGTATCAGCAAACCTGAGAAAGTTCAACTGGTGAGGCAGCTCAATTTCACCTCTGTACACATCTAAATTTTACTCTAGCAAATGAAAGTTCTGTAAATACCAAATATTACAAAGAGTGGGATCTCTTAAGGTATTACCTACAGCTATATAGTGTGCATTAACCAGATTATCTGATGATCTAAAGTTATCTGTATTCTTTCGTTGACAATTGATAGTTTTGCTAATTCCAGTTATTCCCCCCATTGATAGCCTCTTAGTTTACTTTTTTTTTTTTTTTCAGTTCTAACTTTTTCTATGTTTTTGTATCAGGTTGACCTGCGAAGAGCAAATAACTGTGAAATAATGCTTACGAAAATAAAGATTCCTCTACCAGATATGCTTGTAAGTTTTTGCTGTCAGTACCTTTTCTACTGTCATTTTACATTTATAACAATAATGTAAAGTGAATGTTTAAAGAGAAAACATACTTTAGACCCAAAAAAAAAAAAAAGAGAAAATACAATTCTAGTCTTTTAGTGTTACATATCTTTAACTAACATTTTGCTTAGTTGTATCTCTTTTTACATGTTTACAGATTTCTACTAGCTGAGAATTTATATATTTTTCTTATCTTAGAGCGCAGTTCTACTTTTGGATTCGACAGCTCTGGACATCGACCAGGTTGAAAATCTCATCAAATTTTGTCCGACCAAGGAAGAAATGGAATTGTTGAGGGTAATTAAAGTTTATTGTCACATTGTCTCTTTAGTACCAAGTTCATAATTTCTGTTTGGCTTCAAAGACCTAGTTTTTTCCCTTGTGAAAGGTTTAGCTAATTTTATTTTCATAACCAGTGATCTTGATCAGATTTCTGAACCAAAGAAAGATCCTGTTGATTTTTATTCCTTTCAACTATAACTTAATGCCTGGAGCTAAGTCATGCTTTTCTTGGCTTCAGAATTATACTGGTGACAAGGAAATGCTTGGAAAATGTGAACAGGTTTGTTACAGTTCTTAAAGCTTAAGATGATACTTGTTTATCATCTGTGCTCTGACTTTTAACCTTGCAAATGTACCAGTTTTTCATGGAACTTATGAAGGTCCCACGTATAGAAGCAAAGTTACGAGTGTTTGGCTTTAAGATTACCTTTGCTTCTCAGGTAGAAATGTCAAACTCTCTTAAGTTGGTCTCTCCTGTCTTAAGACATGTTGTAAGCGATGTTTTTCTATTTTCAGGTGGAAGACTTAAAAAGCTGCCTGAATACGATAAACGCTGCTGCTAATGAGGTATATTGGAGGGTAAAATATACTATGTCATGGCTATATTTCTCCATCTTGGTTATGAAGTATCATTATCATGATACCAGGTGAAGGAGTCTGCCAAGTTGCGCCAGATTATGCAAACAATTTTAACACTGGGAAATGCTTTAAACCAGGGAACTGCACGAGGTATCAAGTTGTCCTATTAGTTTCCAGTTTCATGATATTTCCGTTTGCATCTGTTGGTGACGTACTGTATTGTGTTGCAGGTTCTGCTGTGGGATTCAAACTGGATAGTCTTCTTAAACTATCTGATACTCGTGCAAGAAATAACAAAATGACTTTGATGCATTACTTATGCAAGGTTGAAATAGTCTCTCTTATATATCTTATGCTATAGGTGCATTATACTGTTTATGCAGTTAGTAGCCTAAAGTGCCTTATTTTCTTTTTTTTACTGTTTAGCTTGTTGGTGAAAAAATGCCAGAACTGCTTGATTTTGCTAATGATCTTGTTCACTTGGAAGCTGCCTCGAAGGTATGCTTTTGTCATTCATGGTTGCTTTGTTTCTTATGTTAGGTGCTCTAGCCTTTATTGTTTTCTTAAAATTACAGATTGAATTGAAAACGTTAGCTGAAGAAATGCAAGCGGCGACTAAAGGCCTTGAAAAGGTTGAGCAAGAACTCGTGGCTTCAGAAAATGATGGTGCAATTTCTCTGGGATTCCGGAAGGTGAGCTACACGTATTAATATGTTCTTAAATTATGCTCATATGGGTATATCAGGAACCGAAAAATCTTCGTAGCTGTTTTTAAATGAGATCAATTCGTGTTTTCAGGTCTTGAAGGAGTTTCTTGATACCGCTGAAGCAGAAGTGGGGTTGCTTGCTTCCTTATATAAAGAAGTGGTGAGTTCTAAATAAATTACTTGCATCTTTAAAGACATACAATTCAAACTCAACATTTAATTTTGTCTCATTTCAACAGGGGAGAAACGCAGATTCATTGTCTCATTACTTCGGTGAGGATCCAGCTCGATGTCCTTTCGAGCAAGGTACAGTCACAAATCTGTTCCTTCTAGATTGTCTAAAACCATTGTGGGACAAATGCAACAGACTCATTTCTATTTTTTGACCGTTTGTTCCTATCTGCAGTGACCAAGATTCTAAATCTTTTCATGAAAACGTTCATCAAATCTCGAGAAGAGAATGAAAAACAAGCCGAAGCTGATAAGAAGAAACTGGAGAAAGAAGCAATAAAGGAGAAGTCAGCGACAAAGAAAGACAAAGACGGTGCTGATAACGAGAACGACCTTCTCTTCCAGATCAATAAACACAGAACGTGAAACAAAAATCGGTCTTTAACTAAAGACCAAAGGTTTTCAGATCGATGAAAGTAGGACTCGATGTTGCACATACCGAACGAGAGCAGAGATCTTTCCTAGATCTTAGCCAAAGTAGAAAACTTCTATGGTGTTTAGATTGAAGTGTAAACCATCTATAGTCACTTCTTTGAGATGTAAAATCAGAGGTGAACATATTTGCAATGTTATAGAACCCAAAAAAAGACATATTTATCTTCAATGTGCAGAGAAAAACAGTTCTTTTCTTCCTAAAAGGGTAATAAAATCTTTACCTTTTTCTTCTCTGCATAACAAACTGCAGAGAAATGATCAGAATCATTGATTTGTTTCAACAAGTTCCACATTGTTGTTTTCACTGGAAGTATTTTTACAGAAGGTGTGTCAGAGACGCTTTCTTCAATATAGTTGGATTATTACATTTCTTCTTATATGACGATATATGAAAGAAAGCCAAAAGATTATTACAACAATTGTTGAGCAAAAGAAGCATGATATCCACCATTTCTATCCGCACAAGCATCGATTGCACCAAGTGATTAAAACGATGATTGGATAGGAAAATTCGGAAATCATTATTAAAGTTTGTGCACCCTGAGATAGAGGGACCAAGTCTTCAAGATAGTTGGTAACCAATTCCATCAGAAATAGAGGGAGGCAGACCAGAACCCATTCTATATTAGCAAACCCATATCGAATGATTCTGAAAGCAAAGAAAGCCAAAGATGACCTGCAAAAAGGACAGTGGTGAATATTAGTATCAAAGAGAGTTTGTAATTTGGGACATAATTCTCAGATGCGCACCAGAAGTGTTGAGTAGTATCATTCAGAGATGATGAGCTGGCAATAAAATACATAAATAGAAGCAAACTCCAAATCAGGAATAACTGTTCAACAAGCTTCTCCAACTTGTAGTACATCAAGTGGTCCATACTGCAAAGCAACAAACCAATGAAACCATATTACATATTCAGTTTCTAATGTCTAAGAAGAAGAAAATAGAAACATACCTTATGATCACCCAGCACAATCGATAACATATAATAGGGAGATGGGCAATACAACCACACGTATAAACGATGATCCAACTAAACAATGTTGCATCTTGTTCCCATTTTAAGTGAATAAGAATCACTATGGCTACAACAATCTGACCCAAATTCAAAACAAGATCGATTGGATTCCAAAAACGACGCCAGGGACCTCTACTTTGCTCGTAAGCTGTTAGATCATTCTCAACGGCTATTATGCGGGCGGCGTGCTCATGCATTATTGAATCAGCGCCAATGCGTGCAGCTCGGACTGCACGCTTCATCGTGCCATCGTCGAGTAGCTGCTTAACCTCGCTAAACATAAGGCGTGCCTCCAAATCGTCATTGTTTGCATTGTCGATTGCCAGCTGGCCATAGAGCCTCCTAATGTTCCCTTCCTTGATTAGATGGGTAAGAGCCTCCATTTTATAAATTTTGTTTTCTCCTATCTTGTTCAGAGTCCATATATAGCTATACGTTCAAACACAAAGCATATATAGACATGTCCAATTCATTAATGCTCTACATTACTACTTTTCACTCTGTCAAAAGAATTTGTTTTTATTTCTTTAGGACCAATTCTAAAGTCAATTGTGTATAGTCTTTTACAATGAAATAACTATTTCAATATCATCCGGTCTTAAATTAAAGTCGATCCAATGAAACACATATCATAGACCTGGTGTTGGTGCTAAACTATTATTTTAAAGACCAATCTTATAGTCTTTTACAATGTAAATAGTTATTAAATTATTTGGTAATATGAAAGTCTTCTACAATGAAACACAAAGCATATGTAGTAGACCTTTCCAAATCTTTGGCGCCAAACTATTTTTTTAAGACCAAATGCACACTATGGCCAATTCTAAGTTACATTTTAGTGTATTTGTATAATAGATGTTCAACTAATTCGTGCAAAAGTTATTTGTAACAGCTCTAAGCACAAAGCGTGACCCGTTGGCCGCTAATTATTACTTCAAGACCATATCGACACCAATACCAATTCTAAGTCAACTATAATCTCTTAGAATAAAATACTATAAAGCGTACGGGTTTGCAGTTATATTGCTGAGAAATGTTACAAAATATTGTTGAAGTTCTTAGCGAAAACCAGTTCAGTTAAAAAAACTATTCCAATTAAGAGAATAGACCATTTAACATCATGTTACAAGAACGTTTACAATATTGTAGAAAATAAATTCATTCTGAGAGATGTGGCAAACTGGTTTCACATGTTAACGCCTGGAGTAAGCTAACTGCAGCAATGGTGGTGCAACAAAACCGTAAATGGAGTCAGTTTCCCCTGCATGCTTATAAAGGAGATGTAATGAGAACTTGTGAATTTGTGTCAATGAAGTATAAAAAGGTATTGTGTGAGTGATAAAAGGAATTGACAGATATATAATGATAACTAGAAGGGAAAGCCAAAATACATTATTACAACAATTGCTGGGCAAAAGAAGGAAAAAAATAACATGCATGATCCACCATTTCTATTGGCGGAAGCACCAAATGATTGTAACGACGATCAAATAGACTAAACCGACAAGCACCAGCAGAGTAAGGCTCATCTGTACAATATAGTAGCAAACCAGTTCTATCACAAGGAGAGGTAACCAGGCGTTAATCCATTCTTTATTAGGAATCATATATCGAATGAAAATGAAAGCAAAGAAAGCCAAAGATAACCTGCAAAAAGGACAAAGGTGAATATCAGTATTAGCCTATTAGGGAGAGTTTGCATTTTGGGACATAATAGTCAGTTTCATTAGATGCGCACCAGATGTGTTGAGTAGTATCATCCATAGATGATGATCTGGCAATAAAATACCATAAAAGCAACACACTCCAAGCCACGAATAAATGTTCAAACAGCTTCTGCAGCTTGTAGTACACCAAACTGCAAAACATTAAACGAATGAAACCATATTACATATATATTCAGTTTCTAATGTCTAAGAAGAAGAAAAAAGGAAACATGGTTTATACTAACCTTAGGTCCACACGGCACAATTGATGATATATAATAGGGAGATGCGCGATGCAACCACACGTATAAACGATGATCCAAATAAACAATGTTGGATCTTCTTCCCCTTTTAAGTGAATCAGAATCACTATGGCTAAAACTATCTGACCCAAATTCAAAACAAGATCGACTGGATTCAAAAAATGACGAAAACGATCTCTACTTTGCTTATACGCTGTTACAGCATTCTCAACGGCTATAATGTGGGCGGCGTGCTTATCCATTGTTGAATAATCGCCTTTGCCTGCAGCTTCGATTGCTTTCTTTGCCGTGTCATCGTCGATTAGCTGATTAGTCTCGCTAGACATAAGGCCCGCCTCCAAATCGTCATGGTCTGCACTGTCAACTAGCAGCTGGTCAGCTAGCTGGCTAACGTTCCCTTCGTCGGTCAGATGGGTAATCTCCTCCATTTTATAAATTTTGCTCTCTCTTTATTGTCAAAAGTCCATATAACTATGTGTTGAAACACAAAGCATGTGTAGACATGTCCAATTTATTGGTGCTCTATATTTTTACTTTTCACTCTATCAATATAATTTGCTTTTATTAATTTAAGACCAATTCTAAAGTCAAATGTATATTGTCTTTTACAATGAAATAACTATTTAAATCATCCGGTTTTAAATTATAGTCGATCCAATGAAACACATATCATAGACTTTGGTATTGGTGCTAAACTATTATTTTAAAGACCAATCTATAGTCTTTTACAATGTAATAGTTATTAAATTATTTGGTGATATTAAAGTCTTCTACAATGACCTTTCCACATCTTCAATTTGGTGCCAAACTATTAGTTTAAGACCAAATCGACACCATGACCAACTCTAAGTTACATTTTACTCTCTTGTATAATAATTGTTCAACTCTAATTTTCTTTCTTTCTTTAAAAAATAATAAAATCTTTACATTTTACTTGTCTGCAAAAGATAGCGCAGAGAATATAATCATTTCAACAAGATTCTACATTTCTTGTTCTAAACAATATTTTGGCTTCTTCTTCCATTGTGAGCTTCTTTGATTCAGTTCTGCAACGACGAAGAAACTTAAGACAGAGCAGAGGAAACTTCGTCTCGAGGGGTTTTCAGTGGAAGTATTGGAACAGTTGGTATGTTAGGAGGTTTTGTTCTGTGTGTTACACTCAGTTTTAACCCTTCTGTGGTGTGTATTGTAGCTCCTGTAGTCATTTTCACCTGTCCATCCACAAATCAATTACCGACAAAAGAATTAGCCGTTAATGCTGTATTGATTCGCATTTCAGGAATCTTTATGTTGTATTTGAGACTAAACATATGAAGAGTTTACTGATAACTATACCGGAGGAGCTCCTGGTGCAATCTGGAAGTTAAATCTTCGAATAAGCATTGCAATCGCTACCACATTCTACAAAGAGAGAACTCTGTCACTAATTATCCGAAGCCATTTACTCATATGTAACAAGTTTTTATGCTAATTGATTCTTTACCTCAAAAGAAGCAAACATGTCTCCAATGCATTTCCGCGGTCCTCCACCAAACGGTAAGTAACTAGAGAAGAAAGTTTCTCGATATAATCAAATATATAAAGAAATGTGAAAGTGATAGGCAAAACCAAGGCTTTTACCTGAAATTTTGGTTTGTTTCATTTGGGTTTGGTCCATCAAGAGGCCATCTCTCGGGATTGAACTTTTCCGCGTCTTCCCAATGAAGAGGACTCCGATGTAAATTCCATACCGAGATGAAGATATCCTCTCCTCTGTTAGTTTTCCAAAACACAATCTTTTATTCCAAATTGCATATTGTTGAACTTAATGCTAATGTCACATCACAAACAGGTGAAAATTTTGTAACCTCTTTATGGGATATCGTCCAAGCATATCATTATCTATAGAACGACGGATTAGTACCGGTGGTTGGGGATACAATCTCAATGACTACACAACATCAAAAGGAACAGATCATCAAAAAAAGCATTTTTCTTAAACAGTATATTTCAGTTTGGCTTTTACCTCATTCATGACCCGAGTAGTATATTTTAGCTTCTTCATATCTTCTATGGTTGGAAACCTATCTCCAATAACAGAATCAACCTGCATATCATAAAATAGTTGTTTTAACATGTGAATGTTTTAGTAACATCGTATGCGTGAATGATCAATTTGATACCTCTTCTTGGAGTTTGGCAACTACACTTGGTTCCTGCAATACCAACAAATGTTATAAATCATTTAGCAATTTCTTGTCACTAAATTTTCGTCCAGAGTGAATTAACGGTTTGCTTTATTTGACCACATTCTACCGTTGTTAAAAGGTAAAAGGTCCATGTTAATACTGCAGCTGATGTTTCATGCCCCGCTATAAGCATTGTCATCAAGTCATCACGGAGTTGTTTGCTCGAGACCTGAAACAAATAACATCAAATCCGATGAAGCGACTATTGAATTCTTAAAAAGAAAAGTATAACTATTATTACATCATCTCCTGAAGCCAAAAGGAAATGAAGTATGCTTGGATCTCTTTCGTTCATGTATTCCTCGTGAAACTGCAACTCCTCTTCTTCTACCATTCTCTGTAAAGACAACAAACAGTAAGAAAATCTAAAGAAAATTTTGGACTTGATTCGGAGTTATACCTTACATGTTGCGATCAAATCATCGAGTGTGTCATTGATCAATTTCAAGGAAGTTGCAACTTTCCTCTGCCGCGGAGAAATATCTTTCCAAATCGGTAAGTCCCAAACAGGAATAGGTGAAACACTTCTATCTTCAGCTTCTCGTAGGACAGTGTAAACTGCCTAACAAAGAGAACATGAAAAGCTTTTCATTTTTGTTGATCCAAACGCAAAAAAGGCGAAAAACCTTTACAAAAAAGCAGATGGAGAAATCATGAGAGAACCTCGATCACACCGGTATCATTTGTAAGGGAGTCAAAGTCGTAGTTGAAAACCGCCTTGCCGATAATATCAAGTGTCAAACGAGAGAAGAGTGATTCCATCTCTACTTCTTCCCCTGTAGATGCAGCGGTACTGAGCTTCTGGCAAAGCCGATCTGAAGCTTCTCCAAATAAGCTGATCATAGCTGCTACATACTAAACAACAAAGAGACCATAATTTCCAACTTTAAAAGAATCATACTTCTTTCTAACTATTGGTTACCTTTTGATGCAACGCAGGGACAATAGCACGCCTTCTTCTACGCCATATCTCTCCATCAGCCGGTATAAGTCCTTTTCCCATTACAAAATCTAGAATTTCAGCTAAAATCCCCTAAAGTTTTACAAATAGATGCATAAGGAAAAGCGCGAAACGAGACCATTCATCACGAAACTATTAGTGTTGCTAGTGTTTTTACCTTGGAGTAGCCTTTTGCATTGTCTTTCAATATATGCTTAGCAATCGAAGGATCCGAAACAATCAAGAACGACTACAAACAAGAATGATTCGATTCACAAAATTATATCTCTCAACCAAATGTAACTTAAGAATCAAAAGGATAACACAAGAAACAAACCTTTGGACCAAAGGTTAACCTGAAAATCCCACCATAAGTAAGGAAAAGCTCATACAATGGTATAAAGAAAGCTTCGTTCCGAACCGCCTGAATCGAACCTTTAGCCTCTGGGATCTTGGGGTAGTCTTCATCAGAACCAGCCCAATCAAACATGAAATCAAGAACATTGCTCGGAATTCCAATCTTAGTTAAACCATTCTTCACTCTAATCGGAAAACTTGTACACACAACAACAAAAAAAAACCAAGAACCAAAAGCACAGTGTTAAGTTAAATCAGAGAATCAAAGCAATGCTACATTAGAACTATCATCTTCTTCTTCTTCTTCTTCTTATCTCCAAAATCTCAAAAACTATATTTCTATTGATGATTTATGATCAAAATCAAAACTTTAATCTTTGGTTTCTTCTTTTAATCAAAACCGAGAACTCAAAGTTTGTTCATTTTACTATTTTAGTTTCGAAATTTCACCTAAATTTTCGTACAGTGAACGCTCCAGAAGCAATACGAGCAGATAACTCAGCACGACGCTTTTCTTCTTGAAGCTTCTCGATGCTTTTTACTCCATTAGGTACTGATTTCTCTTCAGATGGATCTCTTCCATTAGAAGAGAAAACTACGAGCTTCGTTCTCCGAGTGTACGTTACTGGTTTAACGGAAATAGGTGTGTAAGAAAGAGGAAACGCCATAACTCTCACTAGCTAGAAACCCAGATAATCATGGAAACGAAATTCGAAATTGAGATTTGGAATTTTTTTGCAGAGTGTGAAGTGAAGAAGACGAAGAAGATGAGGGAGGAGAAAGAGAGAGAGTGTGACGTGTACATTTTGCTAACGTATAAGCATTATCTTTTCACCAAATTTATTGTCTCCCTTAATTTACATTATGGTACAAACTTTAACGTTAATTATATTCTCTTGAATACACTTTTTTTTTGTCTTTTCAATTATGAGGGAAATTAGGCCTACTAACCAAAAAAAAAAACTATAATTCAAATCCTAACTATTTAACCTAAATCTAATGGCCAAATTTGAGCCACATAAGATAGTTTTAGTTAGTTTATTAATTATTATATTTTTTTTGGTTAGTGGCAAATTAGCCCTAATTATGATATATTAAACTACCAAACCACTCAAATAAATTATCTTAAATTTTCAAATAAAGCTTCACTGATAAATATCTCAAATAAAATTTTGATGTAGTTAGTTCAAATGCATTTAAGACGAAATTAATATTATATGTTGTGATTTTGGAGAATTTGGCCCAGAACTTTATTATAATTGGGAAAAAAAAAAAAAACAAACCAATGTGCCAACAGAACACACATTTAGTAACCGTCATTCTCAGTGCAAATTAGTAGCTACATTTCCGTCATTCTCAGTGCAAATTAGTAGATTTATAATCCATATTAATGGGCTGTAAAATATTGGGCCTTCAAAATTTATTTTTTTTGTTCACAAGCCTTCAAATATTATTATTAGGCTTTTTCTTCAGCTACAAATGCTTAATTAGTGGTTCACTTCGCCCAAACCAAACCGAGGAGAAGAAAAAAATCAAACCGCATCCTGGATTTTAAATGGTTTTCTAAATTATCTGACTGAAAAGTCTTGAAATTGTTTTGAGTTGCTAATTTTTTTCGGTTTGAGCGCTGCAAAAGAAAATTTCAAATGAGAACTTTGGAATATTGATCATTGATCATTTTCATGCCCTTGTACAATAGATGGTCTGTCTTTATTTTTTATTTTTATCTCGTCTCTGGTCGTCCTCCACTATCATAATGCGATCACCAAAATATATGAACTTCCTACACTAAATAACTCATGTTATCTTAATAACCGATTTCGAAAATTAAAATTATCACAAATTTTGAAAATTAATCACCAATTTTTTTTTGCATATTCCAACATCACAAATCTTGGCTTCTTCTAAATTTTCTCCTTTGCAGGGGTAATGAAGCACATTTCCGGAGTGGAGTTCTCCATGAACATACTCAGCCTCATGCAATGATCTAAGTCTAAGAAGAATCATCCGAGTAAAGCTAACTACCATTGCAGGCGGGAGTCCCTTGTGATGATCTCGGATCTTCGCTTCAAGAGTCACACAAGACTCATATTTCATGTAGAATCCATGGACCGTGTCACCAAGCACTGTTTCTCTTTGATGCATGGAGTCTCCAAAACATTGAACAAATTTTACATGAATCCATGTTTATAAGATTAAACCTTGTTATTACAAAGAGTTCTACAAAACATAAGAACGAGTGTAATAGAGTGATCATATATCTCAGAGAAAGATCGATTTGCAATTGAGAGTCAGTTGAGAAACACATGGTTCAACATGTCAGAAATACTCCCACGATTTTCGGTTTAATGGCGAAATAAAGATTTAGAAAATTTGTTGCCGTATTGTCCATATTTACCGGGATGATAGGCGCCTCCTTCTTTTCTAGAGACTGCTTGATTTTCCTCGCATTGTACGTCTTGGGCCACAGTGATTTTGTAAACATATGCAGAGCCATACAACCGACATACCATATATCATGTGTTGTCCCAAATTTTTTATAACAAATTGATTCCGGTGACATGAAGAAGATAACGCTTTATTCTTGGCTCTGCAAGCTAGATACCATTGCAGTTCCACAAGACGCATATTCCATGTAGAATCCATAGACCGTGTCCCCATGCATTATTTCTCTTTGATGCAGCGAGTCTCCAAAACATTGAATAATTCCAGTTGAGCTTTTGAGCAAAGATAATACCTCGAATTCCTTCCTCGCCCAGATTCCACATTCTCACATAAAGAAAGAAATTTTCAAGTGAAGTTACAAATTCTATGAGCTTCGTGATTAGGAGTGAGTTCCAGCTAAACGCTCCACTACCGTCCCATAAATTGCATCAAGATCCATCATACTCTATCAAATCTCTTGTGATGACCGTGTTGTTGTTGATCCAAAGAACCACAATCGTACTGACTTTGCACTATAGATGGTCTGTCTTTGTTTTTACTTTTATCTCGTCTCTGAGTCAAAAAAATTAGAGCATTTGGAGTTTATATAACCCCAATTTTCCTCAAGAAATTTGACATTTATGGCGGTGGCACAGATCTAAACGTCTTGCACCATCATAATGCAGACGCCCAAAACAGATCGTCAAAATATATAAATTTCCTTAATTAAATAAATCATTCAATAAAAGAGAAGAATGAGTGTAATAAAGTGATCATAGGAGAGAGAGAGAGAAGAGAGAGAGAGAGAGAGAGAGAGAAGAGAGAGAGAGAGAGAGAGAGAGAGAGAGAGAGAGAGAGAGAGAGAGAGAGATCTGCAACTGAGGATTGGTTGAGAAACTCATTGTCTAACAGGTCAAAAATACTCCCACGATTTTCCGGTTCAATGGCGAGACAAAGATTCAGACAGCTTGTTGCCACATCACCCAATTCTGGCGGGATGAAAGGCCCAATCTTCTTTTCCAATAGCTGCCTGACTCTCCTCCCACTGTGCATCCTAGGCCATGGTAATTTAGTAAACATGTGAAGAACCAAACAACCAACAGAACAAATATCGTGAGCTGTCCCATAAGTTGAATTAGAAATTGATTCCGGCGACATGAAGAAGATAACGCTTAATTCCTTGTTCTGCAAAGCATCACCATTCTTTTTTGCATTTCCAAGATCACAAATCTTAATTTCTTCTAAATCTTCTCCTTCGCGAGGGAAAAGAAGCACATTTCCACTGTGAAAATCTCCATGAACGTATCCAACATTGTGTAATGATTGAAGACCGTTGAGAATCATTCGAGTATAGCCAACTATCGTCGCAAGCACTTCCATATAAAGAGACACAATTGTACTGACTTTGCACTATGGATGGTCTGTCTTTGTTTTTTATTTTTATCTTGTCTCTGAGTCAAAAAAATTAGAGCATTTGGAGTTTATGTAACCCCCAATTTTCCTCTGAAATTTGACATTTATGGCGGTGGCACAAATCTAAACGTTTTGCACCATCATAATGCGGTCACCCAAAACTGATCGTCAAAATATATAAATTTCCTCCACTAAATAAATCATGTTATTTAAATAACCGGTTTTGAAAATTAAAATTATCATTTTCAATAGTATGATTACTTTTGAAATTTTTTTTCTCTTTTCGTCCCATGACTTCATATATTTTTGATCTTTTGGAAACTAATTTCATTTCTTATTATTTTTTTTGTCTTACACTTTTAATGCTTCTAATCTCTATTTATTTTTCTTGTATAATATTTTTTATTCGTTTTAAAAAAAAAACATTTGTTGTTTGGTAAATAATATAAGACAATAAATAGAAGAATGAAATAGTTTATTGAATCATCAAATTTATTTGTAATGTAAACTTCTTTTTTTTTTTTTGTCGTTGTAATGTAAACTTTAAAATGATGATATGGACTCTTTAAAAGAATTTAAAGAGAAAACTTTAAAATGATTAATTTCGTCTTGTAATTACATCTATTTGATCACTCATCTCTCGGTTTTTTTTAGCAAGCGTTTGTGGTTTGTTTACTTATTTAGTGGTTCGCTCAAACCAAACCGGGACCAAAAGATTATTTCAAACCGGAACCCGGATTGAGATTCTTGAACAAAATCTCTGAATCTCTTCTTCTTCCTCCAGTTCGCTCTGCAAAAGAATATTTGAGATGAGAACTTTGGAATTAGTAGCTTTACCACCATCTCCGGCGTCTCTTATTCCTTCATTCAACTACTCCGCCGCACGGAGCGTCGGAAATGATGTACGAATCGTCGGAAGTGACGTCACCACCAACTTCGATGTTCACTTGTCCTTAAGGAAACCCAAACACCAAAAAGTCCCAGAACCAGTCATCGTTTTTCAACCTCAGATTCAGATTGATAAACCGGAGAAATCAAGTCCTCGATGTTCGATTTCCGACGTTCTTCGATTAATGGATTCTCTTTCTCTCCCTGTAAACGAAGATTTATACACTTTTCTTGCCAAAGAATCAACCAGCGATTGCGATCAACGTGGAGCTTACGAGCTGCAATTGCATATCATGAACTCTAGGTTAAGACCCACGACGAGTTTTGTTAATCGTTTGCTCTTGATGCATGTATCGTGTGGGCGTTTGGATATTGCACGCAACATGTTCGATAAAATGCCTCACAGAGATTTTCATTCATGGGCGATTGTTATACTAGGTTGTATTGAAATGGGTGATTACGAAGACGCTGCTTTGCTCTTTGCTTCGATGTTGAAACACCAGAATCGTGCTTGCGAGATTCCGCCGTGGATCATGGGATGCGTTTTGAAAGCGTGTGCGATGATTGGAGATTTGGCATTAGGGAAACAGGTTCATGGTTTGTGTCAGAAGCTAGGGTATATAGACGAAGAAGATTCATATCTCTCGGGCTCGTTGATACGTTTCTACGGAGAATTCAAGTGTTTGGAAGACGCTAATCTAGTTCTTAACCAGCTCTCCAAAGCTGACTCTGTTGTTTGGGCTGCGAAAGTTACTAACGATTACAGAGAAGGACGGTTTCAAGAGGTGATCCGTGATTTCATCAAAATGGGTAACCACGGGATCAAGAAGAATGTATCGGTGTTCTCTAAAGTTCTAAAAGCATGTACATGGGTCACTGACTGCGGGGTAAGCGGGCAAGGAGTGCACGCAATTGCCATAAAGCTGGGGTTCGATTTGGACTGTTTGATCTTAAGTCGGTTAATTGAAATGTATGGGAAGTATGGTAAGGTGAATGATGCAGAGAAGGCGTTCAAGAGTAGGAAAGACGAGACAAGCGATAGTTGTTGGAACGCTATGGCTGCTTGTTATATGCAGAATGGGTTTTACATTGAAGCTATTAAGCTTCTCTATCAGATGAAAGCAACCGGTATTAAAGCAGAGGACATGCTTTTGAACGAAATGAATCTCAAGTCCACCTTCATATTGTGAAAATCATTAGCTATATGTAAATATCAACGTATATGTAAGTAACAAAAATGAAAGAGAATAGCCAAATCGATTTTTTTGGTTTACAAGTGTTTGATGACGAAAACAATATAAATTTCGGGTTGGAGAAGCTTACACTACACTCATATGCCGAGAATGGTTCGGATTTGATCTGGTGGATGTCGAACGAGGGATTTCGGATCTGGATATCCGTTTTGTTGATCCGTTACAGCTTGGTATATTACTTCGTAAGCTTCAGCTAAAGTTTTCGCGACCCTGACGCAAGCTTCAGACCTGAGTTTAGGGACTTGTATCTGCTCGAACTCGGGAAGAGAGCTTTCGCTTCCCAAAACAAGGCCGAAGAAGGCCTTGAGGCATTCTGATAATGTCGCGGGTGATGTCTCTTGTCGTTCTGACAAGGGAAGTTCGGTTGTGGAAGAGCGGAAGATTTGCATTTTGTTTGAAAGACCGCATTTCTGGAGGAGTGTGTCAACTTCTTTTTGGACGAGGAGGTTTATGTGGTTCTCGATCATTGATATGATGTTGGCTACGTATCGGGATGCGACGTCGTGTCTTAGCAATGGTTGTTGGATTGCGCATAGACAGTTGATGAGGAATATTTTTGCGGGTGTTTCATTGTTCTGCAAAAGGAACATACAAACAATGAAATCTTAAGAACATCTTTTCAAACCGTTGCGGTTTTTACTAGCGATTAATACCTGTGGTGGGGATTGGCTGGAGAGTAGAGCATCAACTGAAGTTAACTGGCTTGAGTCAGTGCTTGATCTGCTTCTTCTAGATAACTGGCTGCTCATCTTCGATTTGTGTGCCTCCGCCGCTTGCTCGCACATCTGCAGATTTGAGAAAGTTGAAAAACTTGCTTCAATGCACAATCATGGCTTTTGAAATGGACAAAAACATTTCATGTGCTTGCTTCTACTTTTATGTACCTTGATAATAGGGTCAAGCAGTGCAGAGAGGACAGGGTCAAAAGCCGGTTTCTCTCCTGAAGCGGAATCCATCAAGCTGTTGTTGTAATTCTCAATTCTTTCAAGAGTTAGAGAAACTCCTTCTCGGACAGCTGGAGGCGGAGAGAGGTCGACAGCAATAGGAGGAGGGTATCGTAGAAGCTTCTCCCCACGGGTTTTAAGAATGTCGAAGAAGGTTTTCTGTGCAGCATCCTTTACCATCCCAATTGTATTACACAGAGCAGTGTCTCTCCCAAGTAAACCTGAGATCTACAAGGTGAGGAAGAAACCAATGATGAAATCAAATACAGCTATAAATGCATGTAATGTGTAGAACAATGAGTATGAGAACTCACATAGCTGCTGTAAGAAATAATAAGACTTGGTTGCCACTTCAAAACTTGCTCTTTCTGATGCCAAAGCCTGCAACCAAAACACCATTCACCTCAGGCAAGAAGTCTTCAGTATGCTAGATGTCTGGTTGAGTGTAAACAAACCTGATGTAGCCACCCAAGCATGTCTCCAACGTATCGTAAAGGGTCATGGGCATGAACTTCAATGGATCTAGGCATTCCTCTAGGATTTTTTTCATTATGGGATCCAAATTGAATTATTTTATGTATGTTAAACTCAGTTGAATGATTTTCACGGTCGGATCTCAAAACTACTAAAAAGAAGATGTTGTAAAGATGGGTTAAGTTAAAATTGGTTTAATATTCTGTTGTGACAATAGTTTTATACATGAATATTGGAGTTGGAAAATGGCGAGAAGAGAACTGTGAATCCTCCCAAACCTTGTCATGATAACTTGGTTGTCTCCTAACCAAAAGGGACTAGAAGATTTCAAAAGATTCAGTCATGAATTTATTTGTAGAACAATACTTCCTTAAGATTGTTGATCCATATTCACACAAAGATCACTTCAAAAACATATACTCACTCACTCACTCAGTGCTCGGAATCAAATAATCCACAATTAGTACACACAGAGATTAAAGCTTATTACAACAACACAGAAGAACGAGTGTAATAGAGTGATAACAGAGTAGAGAGAGAGGGATCTGCAATTGAGACTCACTTGAAAAATTCATGATCCAACATGTCAGAAACACTTGCACGTTTTTCCGGGTCAGTGACGAAACAAAGATTCAGAAACTCCTTTGCCGCCTCGTCCAAATCTGCAGTGATGGTAGGCGCAACACTCTTTTTGAGACCGCCTGGCTTTCACCGCCGTGTACTTCTTCTTGGGATGCGGTGTGGTTGTGAACATGAACAAAACCAGACAACCGACAGCCCATATATCATGAGCTGTCCCAAAAATTCTAGCGGACACTGATTCCGGTGACATGTAGTCAGTAGCGCCTAATTTCGGGTTCTACAAGTCATGACCAATTCTTTTTGCTATTCCAACATCACAAATTTTGGCTTCTTCTAAACCTTCTCCTTCAAGGGGGTAAAGAAGCACGTTTCCCGGGTGGAGATCTCCGTGAACATACCCATCATCATGCAGGGTTCTAAGACCAATGACAATCATTCGGGTGAACCTAGCTACAACAGCAACCGGGAGTCCACTGCATCGAGCTCGGATCTTAGTTTCAAGACTGCCGCCAGAGGCATATTCCATAAAGTATCCATAGAGCGTGTCACCTAGCACTGTTTCTCTCCGATGCCACGCGTCTCCCAAACATTGAACGACTCCAGTTGAGCGTCTGACCATATATAATATGTCAAATTCTATCTTTGCCTCAGATTTCACTAACCCACAACTCTTTCTCACACATTTGAGGAGATTTCCAGCTGGAGTGATAAATTCCATGAGCTCCGTAAATATGTGTGAGTCCCCAGCTAAACGTTGCACTACCGTCCCATCCATTTTGTCAAGATCTAGCTTACCTTGTAAAACCTCTTGTACTGCTAGTTCTGCTCTGGCCATTGCCCCTCGTTTCAACTGTTCCAAGAAATCTGAGTAGCTTAGAGTCGCCGGTCCAATCATTTTGGATGCTCTATGCATATATATATAAAAAAGTGTCATTTTCGTACATTTTTTTATACCGTAAAATAGTATTCTAAATAAAAAACACATTAAAACTCTATTAAACCGTTTATAATTCCAAATAGTTAGGAAGAAATAAAAGAAAAACAACAAAATAAAATTTATTTTTGAAATATTGCTTTTATTTTTGAAATATTGTTTTTCTTGTATTTTTGCACGCAAAATCATTAATTAAACTCACGTTGTCGAGCTTTTCAACCATGTTGCAATAGATGACAAATCTAACCCATTCAATCTCTCTTGTCACATGATCGACCATAAATAATTTTGTTATCAGCTTCAATTTCAAATTATAACTAATAATTTCAAATTAATTTTTTTAAATGAATAGTTAACATGTTTGCTTAGAGAAAACCATAATTGTGCGCACCTGATAAACAGAGTTTAAAACATCTGACATCTTCTCTAGTAACCCAGAGGAGAACCGTAGTGTGCGCTCATCAAGATTTGCGTGATCTGCACAGATTTAGAAACTATGAATTAGCCATGAGAACACACACTCGTAAAAGAAGTGAAGATAAATGAAAGAAGAAGATACATCTCTCGTCACAAAGTTCTCCAATAGTTGTAACATCTCGACGTCGTTCTCAATGGTGGGATTTTCATTAAGAAACCAGTAATTGACAGCACCATTGCAAGCAACACATGTTGTGCCGATCTCATTACCGCAATGAATATCAAATTTCGGAGGAAGTTCCGGTCTCTGGTCACTGTCACGAAGCTGGTGGGTGGGAGGGAGGCAATGAAGATGACCTATATCTGCAAGATATGGCTCGATAAAGCCTCTAGCTTCTTCTGTTACCTGCACATGTCGAGTATTCAGCTTAAAAAAAGGGGCAAAGGCCAACAAAGAGAAGCCACATAAACAAGAGAAGGATTTGTGATGTTCATTGCCCTACCTTTTCACCAAGGTTCATGACATAAGTAACTTTATAACCCAGATGCTTGAGGTATCTGCATTAACTAACATTCGATGTCGGCTTTCAAGAGAGAAACCCCAATTTTTACTTCATAAATCGACAGAAACAATTGTGCTTGAGAACCCGACCTGTAAAGCACGTCAGAGGATATGGCGGAACGAGCTAGTCCGAGATGGCTCCGGCCGGCGGAAATACAGCAAGACATTCCGACATTGTCCCCGTCGATTGGCTCAAAAACTTCCATCGTTTCAGTCAGAGAATCGTGTAACTTCAGCTTCTTCTCTACCTCCATCTCTCTCGCCGGACGATTTTGTCGGAGAAGCTACCGTACAGCGTGCAATGGGGTTTTTACTCGAAAGGGGTTTACTCGGACCACTACATGGGTTTTCATAGGCCTCTTTCTTATTTTGTATCACCAAAATAAATTATATAGGATTGTCAAATATTTCCTTCATTTCAAAACTCCTTAATATATATATATATTTTTAATAATTCATATATTTTCAATTTTGCTTAGACTTGAGGTGATCCAAACAACATTGATATATATGAGGGATATCAATCTAATATGAGAGGTTTTTTGCATTAAATGTATTGTACTTGACTACTACAATGAGGTAAATATATTTTTGCATAGAACAATTGCATATATTTGTTTTTTCTGGAATATGAGAGGTTTTAACCAATCTAATTAATAAACACTTGGTTGTCCGGCATAAGATAAGGAAAGATTCATTTCAGTTTGGTGGTATGATGGGGACGCGTCTTAAGGAGAACAAGGCTGAGAAGATTGTTGATGCAGTCTTCAAAGATTGGTCTTTTTTATCTAACTATGAGTACAATCGACTTGGTAGGATTTGGGTAGTATGGAGCTTAAAGTTCGAATTACTTCTTTTTAAAATCTGGACAAATCATTACTTTTTCGGTACTACTTGATGGTATGAATGAAAAATCTTTTTAGTTTTTGTTCATTTATTTATGCTTCAAAGGATGTGGAGGAAACAAAAAAGTTGTGGGAAGACTTACGATTTCACCATGACTCTCATTCATTTAGAGATAAACCATGGTTGATCTTTGGTGATTTCAACGTAAAAATTATGATTTGGTTTGGACTAAATGACTTTAAGTTTGATATTTTGATGTGTTATTGTAGATTTGGTTTGATATTTTGATGTGTTATTGTAGATTTGGTTTGATTTGTTTGTCACTATGACAAATCAAAAGATGGAGGACCACTCACATCATTATTTGTGCATTTAATAAGAGCATGATTATTATAGGTTGAAAAAAATTTGCCATAAAGCTCGGGTATAATTTGGATTGTTTGATCCGATGTCGGTTAATTGAGATGTATGGGAAGTATGGTAAGGTAAAAGATGCAGAAAAGGCGTTCAATAGTAGGAAAGACGAAACAAGTGATAGTTGTTGGAATGCTATGGCCGCTTGTTATATGCAGAATGGGTTTTACATTGAAGCTATTAAGCTTCTCTATCAGATGAAAGCGACCGGTATTAAAGCAGAGGAAATGCTTTTGAACGAAATCAATCTCAAGTCCACCTTCATATTGTGAAAATGATTAGCTATATGTAATATGTAAATATCAACGTATATGTAAGTAACAAAAATGAAAGTGAATAGACAAAATTGATTTTTTGGTTTACAAGTGTTTGATAACGAAAACAATACATATTTCGGGTTGGAGAAGCTTACACTACACTCATATGCCGAGAATGGTTCGGATTTGATCTGGTGGATGTCGAACAAGGGATTTCGGATCTGGATATCCGTTTTGTTGATCCGTTACAGCTTGGTATATTACTTCGTAAGCTTCAGCTAAAGTTTTAGCGACCCTGACGCAAGCTTCAGACCTGAGTTTAGGGACTTGTATCTGCTCGAACTCGGGAAGAGAGCTTTCGCTTCCCCAAACAAGGCCGAAGAAGGCCTTGAGGCATTCTGATAATGTCGCGGGTGATGTCTCTTGTCGTTCTGACAAGGGAAGTTCGGTTGTGGAAGAGCGGAAGATTTGCATTTTGTCTGAAAGACCGCACTTCTGGAGGAGTGTGTCGACTTCTTTTTGGACAAGGAGGTTTATGTGGTTCTCGATCATTGATATGATGTTGGCTACGTATTGGGATGCGACGTCGTGTCTTAGCAACGGTTGTTGGATTGCGCATAGACAGTTGATGAGGAATATTTTTGCGGGTGTTTCATTGTTCTGCAAAAGGAACATACAAGCAATGAAATCTAAGGAACATCTTTTCAAACCGTTGCGGTTTTGTACTAGCGATTAATACCTGTGGTGGGGACTGGCTGGAGAGTAGAGCATCGACTGAAGTTAACTGGCTTGAGTCAGTGCTTGATCTGCTTCTTCTAGATAATTGGCTGCTCATCTTCGATTTGTGTGCCTCTGCCGCTTGCTCGCACATCTGCAGATTTGAGAAAGTTGAGAAACTTGCTTCAATGCACAATCATGACTTTTAAATGGAAAAAATATTTCATACGCTTGCTTCTACTTTCATGTACCTTGATAATAGGGTCAAGCAGTGCAGAGAGGACAGGGTCAAAAGCCGGTTTCTCTCCTGAAGTGGAATCCATCAAGCTGTTGTTGTAATTTTCGATTATCTCAAGAGTTAGAGAAACTCCTTCTCGGACAGCTGGAGGTGGAGAGAGGTCGACGGCAATAGGAGGAGGGTATCGTAGAAGCTTCTCCCCACGGGTTTTAAGAATGTCGAAGAAGGTTTTCTGTGCAGCATCTTTTACCATCCCAATTGTATTACACAGAGCAGTGTCTCTCCCAAGTAAACCTGAGATCTACAAGGTGAGGAAGAAACCAATGATGAAATCAGTACAGCTATAAATGCATTTAATGTGTAGAACAAAGAGTATGAGAACTCACATAGCTGCTGTAGAACTCCAAGGTGTTGGTGAGCTTGTAAGAAATAATAAGACTTGGTTGCGACTGCAAAACTTGCTCGACTCTCACTTTAAATGGCCGGCAAACTCCTTCAAAAATTCTATCCAGAACAAATGTGAAATCAGATTCTCCTGCCTTTAAGAGATTATTCTCAGAGGTATTCTTTGCGTTTGATTTATGATCTGCTGCGTCTATATCAAATAAAGCATAAACCAGTTCTCTTTCTGATGCCAAAGCCTGCAATTAAAACAACATTCACCTTAGTGTGAAGATTATGATTATCCAATACTCAATTCACACATTAAATCCTACAGAAGTTTTCAATATGCTAGATTAACGGTTGAGTGAAGCAAAAAACCACCATTCTGACACCAGTCAAATGAGGATTAAACGTGGTCACAAACCTGATGTAGCCACCCAAGCATGTCTCCAACGTATCGTAAAGGGTCATGAGCATGAACTTCAATGGGTCTAGGCATTCCTCCAGGTCCTCCACGTGTAAGAGCGCTTATAAACCTTCTAAATAATGCATTGTGCCTCAAATTTCCTACCTGTATAATTTGACATAGTTCATAAGTAGCTCAGCAAACATGCCCCAATATCATAATAGTTTAACAGATACTAGACTTTAGTGAAGTCGAAAGACTAACCTCCTCTGCACAATATTTGAAGAGCACAGGTCTTTCTTTGAGACAGCGAACAGCGGTCCTCAAAAGCTCACTCACCTCAGGGTTATCAGTATCACCCAGTTTCCTACACTCAGCCTGTACCCACCTACAAGAATCAAGGTTTCTTTAGCTATATTTGATACCTAAAACTCCTATGACACTCTAGGCTTACGGCAACAAAAATAATCTATAGAGCAATTTAGACAAACAAAAGCAAACCAACTAGTGTGGTAAAGAAAAACCATAGAGAAATTCAGGAAACACCAAACTATCTAGGTTCCAAAATCAGCAATGATGAATTCATGCTAAATCCAAACACTAAAAGTTTCTGCCAAATAATCGTCAAAGAAATGTACCTGCAAAGACGCTCATAAGCTCCTTCTTGGTACACAGCCATCATATCCATCAGTTCCAAACCTGCACGCTGCATTACACATCCCATACATTCAAATACCAACCACGAAGATCCATTAATTCACGCAAAACGAACACAAATTTCGATACAAACCTGATGATGCGTTCTAAGAAGCAGTTTACAATTATAATGAATTTCTTGTACATGAGACAAAGCTTGAAAGAATTCCTCATTCAATTCATCTTCCCTAAGCGCTTTAATCTGCCAAAATCACATCAAATCATTTCATATTTCACACTCACAAGATCTGATCAATGATTCACCAATGCACCATTGCAAGAGCTTACCTCTTCGCTAGAGAGCTGATAATCACGAAGAAAGCAATTCACAATCTCTTGCCTCTGAGTAGTAACCTCAAGCTCTTGCTTCAACCTCTCAGTAGTGCTTACGATATCGCTTGTGGTCGCCGCCGAGCTACTTAACGCTTCGGCGATCTTATCGCAACAATCAGCCAAAGCATTCACTTCTTCTTCAACACGATCCAATGCGATCTGAGTCGTATCAGCTGCATTAAGAAACTCGTCGTCGATCTGAAGCGCACGTTTCTCGATCGTCGATCTGAGACTCCGACGAGCGTGTGCACTGTTCTCGTCGTAGAAAGTTGATAAAGCGTTGAGCGATGCAACCAGATCTGGACTATCCGTACGGCATTCTAATACCTTCTTCAGTTTCCGAGATAGTCCCGGTGCTAATCCCACCGTCGACGCCATTGTTACTCTGCTTCGTTTGAGTTTCTTCTACAAATGATCTTCCTTCGTCGTTTCCGATCTCTCTGGTGATTTTTCACGGTCGGATCTGAAAATGCTTGTTTGGGTCGAAAGTTAGGCCCAAACTTTAATGGGCCTCATAATTAGTCTTACTATTAGTGAGCATTATTATATTATGAAATGAGGCCATATTTAAAAGTTTTTTTTTTTTTTTTTTGTCGTGCCATATTTAAAAGTTTTATACACCAAATTTCGGATTTGATTGCTAGAGATTATAGTTGATGTAGATTAATAGATATAAAATTTATCGGAAGTTTCATAACAAAGTAGGTAAACTGGTAAATCGTTCATTTGTTGCATCATAGAGTTATTGTTCATATAATTGTTCATCATAATCATATATGATGTAGATAGTTGAATTTGATCGGTCAATCATCATTTGTACTAGGATAATATCAAATATCAATGATGAAAAAAACCATATTATCGTATTAAACTATTAATTAAATTATAAAAAAAACACCATTTTGCTATAACTTTCTTGACTAAATGGGTCCACATCTTATATGCCATTACTTGTTATTAGTGGAGAACTATTATTGCTACACTAAAATGAACATAATAAATTTACAACCTAAAAACACTATAATATGGTTTGAGTATTAAGAAGACTAACTTCTATTAACCTATGAATAAGCGTTACGTTTGATCAAATCAAATATTTTTTTTATTACTTTTTTTTGTTAATAATGGCCGGTGCAAAGTTAATTAAGGATAGTGTTAAGAGTGCAAAAACAAAATAATTAATCGAAAAAGGAAAAGTGAAAAAA
The DNA here is from genome assembly GCA_963576765.1 of Draba incana. NCBI lineage: Eukaryota > Viridiplantae > Streptophyta > Magnoliopsida > Brassicales > Brassicaceae > Draba > Draba incana. Next base: position 39,273,672 of record OY755206.1, on the reverse strand, counting down.
AAAACCAATGGTGGACGAGTTGTGGCAGCTACAACACAATATGATGATGATTAAGACAAATAATGATTAGGGCTATAAATAGTCCTAGTGGGATTTACGGGTCCGACCAGGATGGTCTATAATCTATGTCCTCGAAATAACACACGCCTAGGTTTATATAAATGACTAATTAACCATCTAAATATGAAAAAGGATTATAGATTATAGGCATCTACGTATATGACAAATATGAAAAGGATTACAGATTATAGATTAGGAATCTAATTATGAAAAGGAAAAGGATTAAAGATGACAAAGATTACATACAAATAAAACATACTATTTGGAAGAGTTCAATTTTTTGTGTCACTAGTAGAGTTGGAAGAGTTTTATTAGTTACATGAAACTATTAAACAGGTAGAAACAGAATAAATCAATTGTGCTTGTTTACTAAACAACGTGTCATTATATGATATAGTATTTGTTTAATATGTTGTGCGAGTCCTTGACCATTTGAAGGTTTGCTTAACTAAAATGATATGATTAATGCTACAAGTAAATAACTTGTGTGAAATATACTTTGGCCAATCCAAATTATCAATTGGTTTGAGTTAAAAACTCACGAAACGTATACTAGTAGGAGAGCATGGATTCCAAAATCGATCTTATCTGAAATTCGATCTAGTATAAAATTAAATTACAATGAGATTTTGTTGAAATGAATGGTTAGAAAAGTAGTTAGTTACCTCGAGACTACGTGTAATTATAAATATTAGATATAAAAAATGAGATGAAACTTGACAATTATTGTTTAAACTGGTTAGAATAGTCTAATCCGACAATTGTACATGCACTAAGCCACTAATTCCTTTTATGTATGTAAGATATGTTTATATATATATATATGACTAAGGTTTGCAGCTTAATGACTTGTCATTAATACCGTCATATGTGTTTTTATTTGGGTTATAACCTAGTTCCTGTATTTGGAAGTTCATCAGGACCCACTGATATAACACAAATTATGTATACATTTGAAGTAATAAAGTTGTACATTATAAATTGATATATCATGGTTTTTACCCGTTTTTATACCATGATATATGTTCGTTTTATCGAGTCTTTTGGTGTTTTCTAGTTTTTTATGTTTTATCTTAGGTACAAGGATGAATTGGACTCAATTGGTGTTTACTGGAGCATTTTGGAGCTTAACGGAATGAGCAGTCAAAGTGGCAAATTCGGAGTCAACATTTCAGAGAAGTGTCGATCGACACAACTATTCCCTGTCGATCGACACGAGTTATTTCGAGACAAGAAGATTTGACAGAGAGTGTCGTGTCGATCGACACGACTACCGAACCAGCCCAAGATCAAGTTTTTGGAAGATTTTTGTTTTGCACCAAAAAGCCCAGATGTTTGCAATTGGGTCCATGACGTTTTTGTACTCTATAAATACATGTTTTAAGCCATTGTTTAGGTGATGCTTTTACTTTCTAACAGATTTTAATAAAAAGGGTTTTATCTTACATTACTATGTCTGAGTAATTCCCTTGTTAGGTTTTAGGGTTTTTCAAAGGTTGAATGAAAAGTTGTAGAGTCTAATTACTTTTGGGATTTGCATACATATTTATCTGTATTCTTCACCTTGATTGCATTAACTCTGATTTAGCGTTGAATTGGATATCTTAGGTTGTTTAGTAGATGCGACAGCATAATTGAATAACTAGAACTGAATCATAGGTGAGCAGAGATTCGATTCGCAACGACAGTTGGCTTTGAATCTCTGTGAACAAATCGAACCTGAATATAATTGCTTGTTTAAATCAATTTGATTTCGCAACGACAGTTGGTTGTCTAGGGTTTAAACATAGATAGTATTTGCAACGACAGTTGATTTACTTTAAAACAGTGTTTCGAGTTCAAGAATTGTGCATCATAACTTATCCCAAAAGTGATTTTATTCTGCTACTTGGATTTCCTCCTGCGAATTCCCTAAAGCTTAGCGTTTTCCTCTTATTTTTTTAAAAGCTTTACAATCATCTTGTTTATTATTTCTGCAACTGTTTTATTTACAATCTTTCTGCTTAGCATAATCTGAAAGTCTAAATCTATTGTGCAATCTGATTCCCTGAGGATTCGATACCCCAAGTACTACAATCGATCTCTTAATTTGAGAGAGTAGGACAAAAGGAAATTTGACCATATCAAATTTTGGCGCCGTTGTCGGGGAATCAAGCCATTAGATTTATATTACTAGGATTTTGTCTAAGTTTTTGTTTTTATCTTTATTTTACTAACTAGTTTCTTTCGTCTCTTTCTGTTTTGTGTTTCAGGTGTATGCATAATACCAGAAGCAGCAAGGACAAGGAGCTAGTTGAACACGGTCTTCAGGAGCTTTCACGTTTAGAGCGTGAGAACAGAAAAGTAGCAAAGATGGCTGCTCAAGGGCGTATCGTACTGAGACCGGGACCAGATGGAATCCTGCGTGATCTGGCAGGATTGAGATACAATGAGGATGGAGAGAGGATTGATGACAATGGAAACGTCATCGAGGACCCTGCTGAGGCAGAGGAACGTGAGATCGCTCGTCGCGAAGAAGAAGAACGGCTGGCTCGCAAAGAACAAGAACGTGTCGAGCGACACGAGGAGGAAATCGCTCGACGCGTTCAAGAGCGTCGTGTCGCTCGACAGCAGGCACTTGTCGATCGACCAGAAGGAAATCAACGTGTCGAGCGACACGATGGGCCTGTCGCTCGACATGGTGGCCAGATTCAGCCAGCTGGGCTGAGAAACGACGCGATTGCTGCTCCAGGACGTACGCTTCCTGATTTCAACAGACCTGAGCAATTCTACGCTAATAGGTCTGCCATTCGTCCACCTCCTTTCCAAAGGAACGACTTCGAGCTGAAGCCTGCTTACTTCAGTCTAGTAGCTCATGACCCTTTCTGCGGTCTTCCTCATGAGAATCCTATGGATCACATTGAGAAGTTTGAAGACTTGGCGTCTAGCATAAAGGTCAATGGAGTCTCTGAAGATTATCTGTTCTGCAAGCTTTTCTCATACTCTCTACATGGGGAAGCAAAACATTGGTTGAGGATGCTACCTCCAGGCTCATTAACTAACTGGGAGGATACGCAGAGTGCTTTCTTAAGCAATTTCTTTGATGATGCGAAATCTGAAGATCTCATAGTGAAGATTGCTACATTCAGACAAGGCAATTTCGAGGCATTCAAGGCTGCGTGGCACAGATTCAAGGGATATCAGAGAGACTGCCCTCACCACGGCTTCACAGATGTTCAGCTGCTGAGCATTTTCTACAGAGGGATTGCCACTGGATATGTTACCACGTTGGACGCTGCAAGTAACATGAATTTCAACACGAATTCTCAAGAGACAGCCCTGCGACTGATTGAGAACTTAGCAAGCAGCAACAGTACAAAGAGCATCGATTTTGAGAGGAGTCAGGGTCAGAATGTCAGTGGTAATCAGTTTGCAGAGGTCACAAAGAAGCTGGATTCGATGCATGACCTCCTTGCAGAAAAGTAGACGGTTCAGTTTGCTAAGGAAGTTAAGACATTTGAACCTGAAGATGTGAATTACGTCACAGGATCTAGATATCAGAGGTTCAACAATCAGCAGGGATATGGTTCTTCATTCCAGAAACCGTTCCAGAACAACTATCAGAGGGACTACGGTTCGTCTTCTTATATAAAACCCCCTCCTCCATCTGCAGAGAGTAAACTGGAGTCTATGATGGAGCGAATGCTGGAGGGACAGCAGACATTGACTGTCAACTTGAATGGTAAGTTGGATTCCATCTACACGGACTTGAAAGGAAAGATCGAGTCTTTGAACATCCATGTAAAGAAGCTTGATACTCAAGTGCAGCAAACCAGTGCAATAATGACGAAGCTCCACTCCAATATGCTCAATTTAAGGTCTGGAACAGAGAAGAAACGAGCTCCGAGGCAAATCAATCACTCTACGGAAGAAGAAGAAGAAGCTCAGATTTTCGGGACAGAGGGGTCGGTGTCGATCGACACGATGGAACAGAGCATGTCGATCGACGTAGACTGTCGTGTCGATCGACGCGAGGAACAATCAAGTATCGAACGACACGATTTTAGCGTCGCTCGACACAAGTCCCAGATTCGACCAGATTCCGCGAAAGCCTCTGTTTGCACCAACGAACGCCTTTACAAGCCTCCTCTTCCATTCCCCAGAGCCCCTGTGAAGCCTTACGCATTAGCTAGTGGTCATGACAGTGAGAAAGAGCCAAGGGTGATCGATAAGCCTGTCCTTAGAGAATTGATCAAGAGGCAAAATCCTTGGCAGTTCATTGTTCCTTGTTCCATTAATGGCATGGAATTAGAAGGCACTCTCTTGGACACTGGAGCTAATGTGAACGTTATCTCACATGATGTTGTGAAGAAGCTGGGAATCTTGAATATCAAGTCTTCAAATGCTCTAGTCGGCCTCATTGATACTACTTCAGTAGCTTCTGCAGGCTTCATTCCTAATCTGAAGATTCAAATCGGAGATTGTCTTGTGCCAACTGACTTCCACATCATAGAGACCACTAAGCCAATGGTTCTCGGCGCGTCCTTCCTGAATACTGTTGGAGCTGTTTTGGACTTCCCGAATCAAAGAATCTCCTTCACAGAAATCAACAAGGAAGTCTTCTACCCATCAATTTTAATGGATAACTTCTCTTGCTGGACGGTCATTAAGGGAGAAAAGCTAGATCCTGCATGTTTCCCAACCCCCAAGCCTCCCATTGAGCAAAGGTACGCACCTCCTGTTCTTAATTCCAAGCCTCTTCATCAGACTTTAAAAGTTTCAAAAGCTGTTACGCGCACATGCAAGCAACGAGTTTCTCGTAGTATGCTTGGTTTTTCTGATGAATCTGCAGGACTACCTGAGGAGTGCAAAGATGCGGAGACAGAAGAACGGAAAAGGAAGCAAGCTTCGAAAGCTTTCTCTAAGTTCCGAATCATCATCCCTTCAGACTTGAAGGAGAAAGGAGAGGAGATCCTTCAGCAAATGATGCAAAATACTGTGAAACTCTTCCCTGGGATAGTTTCTGATAAGTCTGGGGGAGTTTGTAAGAAGGGCAGAACAAGGAAGAAAGCTGCAACCATCCACCTGGATACGGGAAGTACAATTCTTCTCCAAGATCTGCCATAAGTCCTGAATACCACAACAGTCAAGCTAATGACTTGAAACAAGCGCTTAGTGGGAGGCAACCCACTTGTGAGTTTTACTAATTTTTACTTAGATTTTTATGTTTCTTTTTCAGTTTTACGTTTTGGTTTTGTTTTTGTTTTGATTTTCAGGAGATTACACGTTCGAATGCAAGTGAGAATGCACAAAAGTTTCTGTGTCGAGCGACGAGCATAATCGTGTCGCTCGACACGAGTATAATCAAGGTATCGATCGACGAGGAAATTCAAGTCGCTTGACGCGACCAAATCCAGAGTGTCGATCGACACAGAGGTCGTGTCGCTCGACACGACCCCCAGGTCCGAATTCTCACTTAATTTTTCATTCGTTTCGTTTCCTGTTTATCTTGTTTCACCAATCTCGGATTTAATAACACTGGGGACAGTGTTGTTTAAGTCTGGGGGAGGTAGTCGCTAACTTTTGTGTTTTCTTTTGAGTTTTTGAGTCAATATTAAAATTTTTAGTGTCAAAACCTCCTTTAGACTTCCTTTACACAGCACTCAATGACCATTTCCGATGCAAGTTGGCTGGTTTTACTGAGGTGGGTAACTGGAAGTGGATCGGTTTAACGGAGCGAGTTCAGATTTCTGGAGAACGCCAGAAAGAATGTCAAAGACCCCGATCCTACTGAATCTATAATCTCTTGTCAAGGGCGTTGGCTAATCGCAAGACTTGATTCAACTTCCAAACACTTGAAGCGAGGATGGACCGCTCTTGAAACTTCTTCCCGAATGATGAATACAACTGTCCTAGATCGAAAAAAAAATAAAAAAAAAGCCTCATGACCCTGTCTCCACAAGAACACCAGTAATGAGAGCTGATCTAGTGATCATAGAGATGCCAAAGAAATAAAAAGTCTACAGAAAAGTGCAAGCCCGAATTTAAAAATACAGAGAAACAACAAATGGTGACCCTCTGCTGAGGTACCCGCCATCACAATGGCAAAAGGCATTGCATCTCTATGAAAATCCTTAATTGGATACAGTTTCAGAGGGAAGAGAGAGGGTGAAACACAAGAAAGTGTTAAAAGAAGTGAAAGAATCTAGAAGGTCCAACGATCGATATTCCCTCGATGAGACCGCACCTAATTGAACTAAAGGGGTCTGCGACTGAAAGTCTGAGATTTTCTAAGGGGTTTTGGATTCAATCTAGAGGACTGCAATACTTTTAGGGAAACATCGAAGTATCACCGGATGACTCTGCAAACGTATGTGGTTCCTAAAGGAGTGATAACGTCTGTTTTGCTTAGGGACAAGCAAAAGGTTAAGTCTGGGGGAGTTGATATATCATGGTTTTTACCCGTTTTTATACCATGATATATGTCCGTTTTATCGAGTCTTTTGGTGTTTTCTAGTGTTTTATGTTTTATCTTAGGTACAAGGATGAATTGGACTCAATTGGTGTTTACTGGAGCATTTTGGAGCTTAACGGAATGAGCAGTCAAAGTGGCAAATTCGGAGTCAACATTTCAGAGAAGTGTTGATCGACACAACTATTCCCTGTCGATCGACACGAATTATTTCGAGACAAGAAGATTTGACAGAGAGTGTCGTGTCGATCGACAGACACCTGTGTCAATCGACACGACTACCGAACCAGCCCAAGATCAAGTTTTTGGAAGATTTCTGTTTTGCACCAAAAAGCCTAGATGTTTGCAATTGGGGCCATGACGTTTTTGTACTCTATAAATACATGTTTTAAGCCATTGTTTAGGTGATGCTTTTACTTTCTAACAGATTTTAATAAAAAGGGTTTTATCTTACATTACTATGTCTGAGTAATTCCCTTGTTAGGTTTTAGGGTTTTTCAAAGGTTGAATGAAAAGTTGTAGAGTCTAATTACTTTTGGGATTTGCATACATATTTATCTGTATTCTTCACCTTGATTGCATTAACTCTGATTTAGCGTTGAATTGGATATCTTAGGTTGTTTAGTAGTTGCGACAGCATAATTGAATAACTAGAACTGAATCATAGGTGAGCAGAGATTCGATTCGCAACGACAGTTGGCTTTGAATCTCTGTGAACAAATCGAACCTGAATATAATTGCTTGTTTAAATCAATTTGATTTCGCAACGACAGTTGGTTGTCTAGGGTTTAAACATAGATAGTATTTGCAACGACAGTTGATTTACTTTAAAACAGTGTTTCGAGTTCAAGAATTGTGCATCATAACTTATCCCAAAAGTGATTTTATTCTGCTACTTGGATTTCCTCCTGCGAATTCCCTAAAGCTTAGCGTTTTCCTCTTATTGTTTTAAAAGCTTTACAATCATCTTGTTTATTATTTCTGCAACTGTTTTATTTACAATCTTTCTGCTTAGCATAATCTGAAAGTCTAAATCTATTGTGCAATCTGATTCCCTGAGGATTCGATACCCCAAGTACTACAATCGATCTCTTAATTTGAGAGAGTAGGACAAAGGGAAATTTGACCATATCATAAATCCTAGTTGAAAACCGAACATTGTTTATGATTTATACTTATTATTATGCGTATGTAAGTGTGGGTATCGCATTTGCACAATGATATGATATACTAAGATGGTCAACCTCACAATGATACCAAAAATTGTATCAAATATTTTCCTCCACTCACAAAAAATAATAGTAGTTTCGATAACTAATTAACTAGTAATCAATGAACACGTATTTTATAGTAATGGTTTTTACTATAATAGTATATTACCCACCTTTTTCTTGTTCGTTCTGTTATATATATTATAATGTCCACCATGAATATTGAATATTATGTGACCGAAGGTTGTTTTTGTTTTAATAAGGTTTGTCTGGAATCGAATTTTCTAATAAATTATACCGTTTTTCAAATTTATTTGGTCTAATTATCATAACTTGTACGTTTAGCAAAAATAATAATATAATTGTTTGAGATAAGAAAATCATCATAACGTGTGTACAATGTTTTGGATTCTAAGAAATACGATGTATGTGAAAACAATTAAAGCATTGATTTTAGTCGTTTGATTATATTTATTTCTTGAAAGTTCAAATCTGTCATTTTAAAAGAAGAACTTAAGGAAAGAATCGTTCTTTGGTACAAGAGAGGGGAAATAAAATATTTAAGAACTCGAAAAAATCGAATAAAATCAGAACCAAAGGAACCAAAAGGCCAACTTGTGATTTGACCATATACATGAATGTAGGCTTCTTTATTCGAGAGTATAAATTCTAGAGTTAAAGTATGTTTAAGACAAGATGACTCAGTGATAATTAATTGTTATTACACGTACGTGTGAACAAGAACAACAAATAAAACCAAAAAGAAAGAATAAATAAAAACAAGAAATAGGACAATAAGGAGTATTCACGTCAACTTTAGTAACAAAACATTAATTAATAACAAATTATTGTTGTCAACTAATTTATGTTGTGTGTTGAATGAGTGACGTAGAGTAAAAATACATATTTGGCCGGTTGGACCAGTAATTCTGCAATCCTGGAAATTTTTTAGTAGTACAAGTAAACATATAAAACTATAAACCGAAAATAAAAACTACAACCGGTTGTTATGATCCCATTTGGTTCCATGTCAGTTTTAAAACAGTTTATTTTGGTTAAACATTTCTATTAATAGTATACGAATTTGAATCCGAGTCGTGACATATCGACAACGGTAGACAGATCAGTAGGCTACATATCTTTGATTATTTGACTATTTGTTCTCTATGTTAGATTTTTTAATTAGTTTATTCGTTTATTAATGGTGTTTTTGTGTGCCTCCAACAGAATGTAGTAATATTCTGAATGAGTTTTATTTATAACAACTAAACAATCAAATTATGAACCAAAAAAAATTACACTAAACAATCAAATCCTTGACAAATAGATGTTATAATTTGGTGTGACATAATAGTAAAGGGACAATCACATGCTGACTTTGTGAGTGATAATCCAACAATGTGAAAAAGACAAATAAAAACACATTTAAAAGATCGGTCTCTCACGCTTTGTCCGCTAGGTTATTTTCATATTCGCTTACTTAATGAAAACAAAAAATGCTTTACACGAGCACGATGAATACGAATTTGATTTAGTGGGTTTATATGATATGGTTGTTGAGAATATTTTGAGACATCTATATGGGTATTATAGAAAAATTATTTACTTAGATTTGATAGAATAGGAGGGTAATTAGCAAGAGACTTTTAAGGTACCATAGGGATTTTCAAAACTATGCACATCCAATATATATAAGCAGACAAATTTTTTTATTTTGGTAGATCAATGTATAGAAAAAAAAATTAAACATTTTTCCTTAAGTTTTGCAGTTGCTTACCTTGAATAGTTTTATATATATTCTTTAACAGGAAAAGATATAAGAATTGTCTCGAAACAACTTGTGAAAGTGGGATTGAACATAAGATTACCCCATATTTTGAAGAAAAAAATAGATTTACACCATTTTAGGGTTGAAAATAAAGTGAAAATGAAGATGATTGTACTCCAAAATAGAGTATGAAATGAGGTTGGAGATGCCCTAATAAGATTACTCTATATTTGGAGTACCTTAATTTTTGACTTCATTCTGGAGTTAATGATTTGGGTTTGAAAATATTTTACTCCAAACTCTATTTTGGAGTGCAAAATAAAATGGGGTTACAAAAGTCCTAAGTAAAATCTGTAATGGTAAAAAGTGATAGTAACACTCACCTTGAAGGTAAACCACTATTAATCGTGCATATCGTTTTAGTTCTTGTTTGATTTTTTTCATTATGGGGTCCAAATTGAGTTATTTTATGTATGTTAAACTCAGTTGCACGTCATTGAAATTATTTCGTATAGATATATGATTTATGGTGTGATATAAATGATATACATAGTATATTTTACAATACGGATATCTGGATTATTGAAAAATATATTATGGGTCTTTTATATCGTTATTCACGATAAAACTTACTTAATAATTGTTTTATTCATATGTAAATTTTCATTATATATTCTGATGTAAAGTTTTTCAAATAGACCTAAAGTAATTCAATTGTAAACTCGTTCGCTCACTAAATAGTAAATAACAGTAGAATTTTACTACTTACCAAATCTACCCTGAATTTTGATTTACATTTTCTCCAAAAGGACGTATCTAAACATCCTCTTCTCTCTCCTTGTGTAGTGTATACAAAGAAAAATAGAAAGGTGAAATATATGAATATGAAATTATGTCGACGCCTCAAAGTCCTAAGCCTATATAACCTAATAGGCGACAGTAACCAAATTAAACGAATGCGTGATTATATTAAATTTATGGCCATGAAGATTAAAAGGATTCATAGATCTTTAAGGCAAATACATAAGGAAAATTGGCAAATATAACCAAAAAAAATATAAACTTAATAAGTAACCAAAACCCTTCTATGTGGCAAAATTATAACCATTAGATTTAGGAATTTTCGTTAGTTATTAAGTTTATATTTTTTTCTTGGTTAGTCACCAAATTAACCCAATACATAATTACACAAAAATATATACCGTAGACATAATTTTGCTTTTCCATTCGCGTGCATTACTACAAACAAAAATTATGAATGGTAAATTGAAACAAAATATTAAATCGTAAACGAAGTAGTCCATTACAACCATTCAAACGCTTGAAATGATTTTTTTTTGGTATGTATATATATATATATATATATATATATATATATATATATATATATATATTATATATATTTAAGAAAGTTAAATTAATTAGTTAATTTAATGGTTAGGGGGTAAGAGGTAGGGGGGCCATATAATCAAGTGAGAAGAGACAAACATTACTTTGAAAGATCTTCTTTTTATCACTTTCTTCTCATCTTGTCTTCTTATACATACGTATACACACATCATATCATGATTACAACATCTAATATGAATGTATTTATTTTCAGGCGTCTGCACTATTTTTTTTCTATGTAATCTTTTTTTTATTATTAATTGAGAAATTCTTGATCAAAATCTATATATCTTTACATCAAGATCAAAAGTCAACATATAAAATCGTATTTTGAGTTGTTGACCTAACAAAACCTCTAGGTAATGCTGAGATGTTGACCTAACAAAATCTATAAAAGTTTAGCAAAAAAAAAAAACAAATCTGTAAAAAAGTTCAATAATAGGTAACTAAAGACTAACGTAGAATAACTTGCTTAACATAAAAATGAGAAAACATAATAGAGTCAATTAGGTAGACGGCATTACTATAGCAAGTATTTAGGAAAGTGTCACTGAGTTTTCGTATTTGAGTAAACGGAATGGGCCATATGTGCGTAAATTACCAATAAGCCCAGCGGAAAGGCAACATGTGAAACCGTGTTAATATTTGTAGGTGCAGAGAGCTATATTCGTAGCCCAAGCTACATGATAATCTTTTTAAGTGCAGAGGAGATATCTTCTCTCTTCTCTCCCTCTCTCTTTCCTCTCTCGTCTCTCTCTTTCTCTTTTTCTCTAACCCAGAATCAAGTTTATAAAACAGATATATGCTAAATAAAATTGGAGAATCAATACGGTAAACGTTCGGTGATGATTATGGTGTCGGCAACAATGACTCGTTGACGATTTTAGTTGTTTTTTTCTTTGAAACTCATTTCTACCGGTTTATCTATGTCATCATTCACATCTATTGAAATTTATTATCTCATCAGAGAAAATCCAACGAAAAATTTTGTCGGACATACCGATTTGACTCACTCCATCGAGTTTGGCTGAAACTTTGTTGGTCTCTAATATTTTGTTTAATGCGAAAACTCAATTATTACATGTTAAATTTCATATTCTCTAGCATATTTATAATTGGTATCCGACTAACAATTAAGATTACTCTTTAAATAGTTATACAATACGTATATTGACTCTATTATCCATCTTATGATAATAATATCATGTTACAAAGGTAGGGATGAGTTTCCGATATATTATAAATTATCCGGTTAATTTAATTTGTATACGGCTAAGAATTAAGATTACTCTTTAACTATGTAATATTATCCGGATATTGCCATAATTATCCATATTATGATAATATTATCCACTTTCCTAATAAAGTTTACGGCTATAGTTTTAGAAATGTATGGGTAAATTGATCGAACACATTCAACATACAAGTAAACCCTAATGAAGTAATTAACTTATTGAGTCGACTCAATATAACTCAACGAGTTAACTCAGTGAGTCACCTCAAACTAACTCATCGAGTTAACTCAATGAGACGACTCAGTTTCATAAACTTCTTGAGCCGCTGCGATAGTGCAATTCAAACCTGGAAACGATTGTGGACGGCGGAGATGGGGTGGTCGGAGACGGAAGAGGAGGTGAAGATCCCAGTGGAGGGAGACGGAGGAGGAGATGTGGAATAAAATCAATTATTCCATGTGAATTTTTGTATTCTTTGGCATATTTATAATTGCCATCCGGCTAACAATTAAGATTACTCTTTAAATAGTTATACAATACGTATATTGACTCTATTATCCATCTTATGATAATAATATCATGTTACAAAGGTAGGGATGGGTTTCCGATATATTATAAATTATCCGGTTAATTTAATTTCTATACGGCTAAGAATTAATATTACTCTTTAACTATGTAATATTATCCGGATATTGCCATAATTATCCATATTATGATAATATTATCCACCTTCCTAATAAAGTTTACGGCTATAGTTTTAAAAATGTATGGGTAAATTGATCGAACACATTCAACATACTAGTAAACCCTAGTGTTAACCATTAAACAAGTATAATAGCCGATAATGAAGTAATGAACTTAGTGAGTCGACTCAATCTAACTCAACGAGTTAACTCAGTGAGTCAACTCAAATTAACTCACTGAGTTAACTCAGTGAGAAAACTCAGTTTTATAAACTTCTTGAGCCACTGCGTTAGTGCAATTCAAACCTCGAAACGATGTTATTTGTGGACGGCGGAGATGGGGTGGTCGGAGACGGAAGAGGAGATGAAGATCTCGGAGTGGAGGGAGACGGAGGAGGAAGAGAAGGAGAAGGAGGAGGAGGTGTGGAATTAGTATAAGGCGGCGTTAGTGCAATTCAAACCTAGAACTATGTTATTTGTGGATAGCGATTTCTTCCCAGTAATTTTGTTGGGATTGAGATAAATAAAGATTTGGGTTCGTGTGTGTATACACGTATCGTGTGTATAAGAGAGAGAGAGAGAGAGGGAGAGAGAGAGAGAGAGAGAGAGAGAGAGAGAGAGAGATTATCTAAGCTAAACACAGCTACCTATGACAACCTACCTAGCGTATAGCCATAGGGGCTTACTTGGTTTACGAAAATATCAACAGTGTCGCCAACAGTATTTATCACCATTACCTAAATACCTGCTATAGTAGTCATTGCCCATGCAAATACTCAACATAATATACGTGACAGTTATCTACTAGCATAGCTAAAATATGAACAATGTTTTTCTTTCTATAGCATAATGTGTAAGAGTAAGTAACAATTGCTCTTGATGCATTCATCATGATTCAATTATCTACAACTGGAAAACCCATTGAATAAAACAAGAAATAATGATGTGAAATGATGAAGATAATATAAACAAAGTGAGTTATAAAAAAAAAGAAGAGATGATTGGTGAGAGTGTCACATACTTTCTGATCTCATTTTGAGTGCTTTCTTAGCAAACATCGAAGATTGCTTCCCACCGTTACTCCCACTTTCCACGCGTGAGTGTTTTTTGTTTTCACTTTCTGTATCAATTTCACATCCTCTCTTTGTAAACAAATTAATATGAAGTATTAATTCTTTTATGTTTTATCATCAAGTAATTAATAAAGATTTAAATTTAGATGATGGCACATGGTGATACTAACTAGGTTGTGTCAAATTTTCGTTTTATTTTCAAAATGACTCATAATCTTTTTCCAATATGAGAAATCTAAATTCTAAATTAACGGAAGAGAACCACAAATATAATTCTTAATTTTTTTGGTAGTATATTTGGGGTAAACAAGTATTTTCACATGGTGCTATTACTGAATTTTTAAGGGTTAATTTGCTTAATAGCAAAATAAATTAAAATAATTAAGTTACTAATTAAAATTGGTATATGTGGCATAATCATAACCATTAAATTTTGGATAATTGGTTAGATTTTTAATTATTGTTTTTGTTGGTTATCACACATAACTTCTTAAAATTTAAACTAATTGTGATCTGTTTGGAAAAAAGGTATTATTTTAGGGTACTTTTTTATTTTGCTTTTAGATGTTCAATAGTATTATGGTTAAAGTTTTAAAAATACTAGTTAGACATGGGATCATTAAATAATGACTAGTTGGTTGGTCACTTCATCATTTATTAGTTTTCGCTTTTCTGATTATTATAATAAAAAAATATATTTTAATTGCTACTAGTATTACATTTAGATTTAGTTATCTAAGATCAAAAGATTATAACACTACAAGAAAACAGCGAGAAACCGACGGACATATCCGTCGGAATTCTGTCGGAATATGCGTTTTCCGACAGATTTTCGACGGATATGTCCGTCGTTTCAATCTTGTCGGAAATGGTTAATCTATCGGAAATCCGTCACAAATTTCCGACGGAATTCCGACGACTTGCCGGACTCCGGCGAGTCGTCGGAATTCCGTCAGAAATACTGCTGTCAGAAATACGTCGGTTTTGGTTCCGACAGATTTCCGACGTATTCCGATTACTTGCAAACCGACGACTTTCCGACAGACTTCCGACGTATTGATTTCCGACGTTATGATTTCCGACAGCTTTCCGACGGATCAATTTCCGACGGATTTCCGACGTATTCGTAGAAATTATTAAAAAATAATAAATTAAATAATAATTAATTTAATATAAATTTAAAATTTAAAATTTGAATTATTTAAATTAAAATAAAATTAAAAGTAGAAATTAAAATAAAATTAAAAGTAGAAATAAAAAGTAATATAATTTTACAAAAACGATAAAAATAAAAATCTAATCGGTGGACGGCTGAGGAAAATCCGGGTTGCGCCCCAAGTACGCCATCATCTGTTGCATCATCTCCCTGTCCTTGTCCCGCTCGGCTCTCTCCTTCTCCCGCTCGGCTTCTAGGGCCTTTTGTGCATCTTGTATCTTTTGGACCGTCGTCCTCAATTCTGAAATTTCGGCGTCCTTCTCCTGCATCTGGGCTCTCAGCTGGGATGAATCGCTGTAGTAACGAGAAGAGCCCGATGATCCTGCATCGTCGGGAAGACCATAAATCCGCCCTTTGCTCTGCAGAGCAACCTGCGGAACAAATTAAATTGTAAATGAAAAAGACAAAGACTTAAAAACTATTTTTAATTTTTCATACCTCTAAGACGAATTGGTTGATGATGTCGTCAGGGGCTTGGGTGAGGGGAGGGGTTTCATCGGTGGATGGCTGAGGCAAAATGTACTCGTCTTCCATTCTTCGGACGCTGTCCTGAATCTCCTTAGCTACCGGATCCTGGACGACACCATCCTTGTCGGTGTGTGTTGCTAGCAGAAGTTCCAAGTTGTTGGGTTCCCGACCCAACTTCTTAGCCTGCAGTTATTAGATATTTATTTGATAATATAAATGTATAAAACTAAAAAAAAAATTAATAAAAATCAAGACGTACATAAAAAACTTACCATATCCCTAGCCTTTGTCTTCTTGCTGGTAGCTCCAAGGTTGTGGGTGGCTGGACCCTTTCCCTTGCGGTTGCTAATCCGGTTGCTAGAGTGATATGTAGAGCTCTCCTTGGTAGCCTTTAGTTGCCAATATGCGATGAACCCGTTCCACAAGTCCGGCTTCTCTTTCATCTCCTTTGGCACCTCACCGAGTTGTCACTTATCCTTCCACTTGAACAGCTTCTTCGAGTAGTGCACTCCTGCATAAGAGTCGAATTCCCTCCTGACCAGAGCGGTCAAGTGTGGTTCCCACCTAAATTCTTGCTGCAAAAAGAAACATTAAATATAAATAATAATAATTTAAATGAAAGTAAAAATTGTGAAAACAGATGACTTACCGCAAATTGGCGAAACCACATGTCTTGATCCTCCGGAGGCATAGCGGAGTATGTCCCATAAGGACGGCTGAGCAAAGAGTTTTCCATCTTGTTGAGGGACTTCGAATCCCGCTGCGAGAATCACCAAACCTACGAGAAAAAATGTAACAATATATTAACATTAGTCACAATTAATTAAATTTATTAAAAGAAAACTGAAATGTACCAAAAAACTTACCATCTGTCTCTACCGATCTGGTCTGGATGGAGATTAGTCAACCTCTCTTGTCCAGGAAGGACCATGAAGTCCTCGACGCTAATCTGCGACGGTGCTGTGGTGGTTGGTGGTGTCACTGGCGTCTGTAGAGGTGTAGACGACGGTGTAGGTGTAGACGTCGAAGTCGAACGAGGTCTACTCGCACGACGACGACGTTCGCCGCTGCCAGATGCAGAAGCGAAACCACCGTAATCCCTACATTTATATGAAAATATATTTAAAATTTATGAAAAATCTATTTTTTTCAAATAATGGTAAAATTAGTTAAAAATTCTAACAATTTTTTAAAATTGGTTAAAAATTAGTTAAAAATGCTAACAATTTTATAAAACTTATAAAATTTATAATTATAATAATTATAAAAATTATAAAAATTTCGAAATGGGTTAAATATATAATTATAAAAATATAATGGTTTAAAAAAAAATTTCTTTAAATTTCCAAAATTCTAAAATTTAAAATTAATCCTTAAAATTGGTTAAAATAAGTTAAAAATGCTAAAACAATTTTAAAAATATAGCCAAATTTATAAAACTTATAAAATTATAAAAATTTCGAAATTGGTTAAATATATAATTATAAAAATATAATGGTTTAAAAAAACATTTCTTTAAATTTCCAAAATTCTAAAATTTAAAATTAATCCTTAAAATTGTTTAAAAATTAGTATAAAATGCTAACATATTTTTACAAACTAATTTTGTTTAAAAATACTAACAATTTTGAAATCCTAATTCACAAACATTTCTTAAATTTCCATAAATTCACAAACTAATTCACAAACAAATTTCCCTAAATTCACAAACTAATTCACAAATTCAACAAATTAATTCACAAACTAATTCACAAACAAATTTCCCTAAATTCACAAACTAATTCACAAATTCAACAAATTAATTCACAAACTAATTCACAAACTAATTCACAAACTAATTCAAACAAATTCCAAAAAAACTAATTTGAGGAAACTTACAAATGTGAAGGAAGATCCGCCATTGTAATCTGTCGAAGAGGAGGACGCGGCGGCGATGGCGAATTCCGGCGAGGAGGAGAAGATGAAGAGCCGGAGGAGGCTTTGTACGGCGACGGTCGGTGGGGGAGAGAATCGGAGGAAGAGATGTGCGGTGGGGAGTAATTCTGGAAAAGAAGATCGGCGAATCGGAGTCTCCAAGGCGCGGCGGCGGCGATTTTTGCGATTTCAAGTCGGTGATTTGTGTGTTTCGTGAAGAAGAAGATCTGTAAATAAATAAGAATTTCCGACGGATTACGACCTGTCGGAAATCCGTCGGAAATCAATTTTCATTTCGCGGTATTTATTTTCATTTTGCGGGTAAAAATTGGCACATCCGTCGGAAATCCGTCGGAAAAATATACATTTTTCCGACAGATTTGTGGTTTTAGGGTATGGGAAATTTAATGTTCTTTTTGGAAATTAAAGAATTAGCATTTTGGAAAAAATTGTATATTTTTAAATAATATTTTGCATTGTTAGCATTTTTAAACAAAATGCTTTTCATTTCGCGGTATTTATTTTCATTTCGCGGGTAAAATTTGGCAAGTCTGTCGGAAATCTGTCGGAAATATATATATATATATATATATATTTCCGACAGATTTGTGGTTTAAAGCTTGTTAACGATCCGTTTTCGTAGTTTAAAGCTTTGTTAACGATCATTTTTCCGACAGATTTGTGGTTTAAAGCTTGTTAACGATCCGTTTTCGTAGTTACATGGGAATAGCATGATTGGAGCATGATTTAGAAGATTAAAAACTTGATAATATTATTATTACTTTCAAATTCTAAACATTTGGTTTTTTTAGGATTTTTTCGTAAAGATCTATGTTTATGTATATGTAACTGTATGAAATGCTTTTGGTTCAAACATGAGCAAATCGCAAATCATGTTCTGTATATCATCCACAAGGTTATTTGCTCAATTGTCTATACTTTAGCTGTTAGAATTGTATCCCTAGCCTTTGTCTTTTCGAAATTTAGGAATTTGACCTCAAAACCCTAAATCTGTCGGAAATCTGTCGGAAATACATATATATTTCCGACAGATTTCCGACAGAGGTAAGGGTAACACGTGTCGTCTTTTAAGGTTAGCATGATATGAAGCATCCGTCGGAAATGTGTCGGAAAGACGTTCCATAACATCAAAAAAAGACGGCGGAAAGATCTTCTCAAGATTGCAAAGGATCACTGGTATATTGGCATCTAAATTGCGGATCCCCTCAACTGTAAGTGTCCTCGTGCATAAATCCCTAAAGAAAGCACCAACTGCTGCAATAGATTCGTGGACAGTTTGAGGAAGAAGATGGGTAAAAGCAAATGGAAGAAGCCTCTGCATCAGTACATGACAATCATGACTCTTCAGTCCCAAAAACTTTAGGTATCGCGAGTCTACGCAGTTACCCAGATTAGCTACATATCCATCAGTGAATTTAACTT
This sequence comes from Draba incana, assembly GCA_963576765.1. Taxonomy (NCBI): domain Eukaryota; kingdom Viridiplantae; phylum Streptophyta; class Magnoliopsida; order Brassicales; family Brassicaceae; genus Draba; species Draba incana. The sequence goes on along the minus strand of OY755206.1, from coordinate 39,254,761 downwards.
CGTGTTCAATCCACCGGAAAAATTCTCTTATCTTTTGTATTTGCAATCGGTACGGAGGAAAAGGATATGTACCATCGGGAAGACGATCAAGATAAGCACGGTAGCAAATCTTTGAAACATCCATCCTAGACTTCACATTATCTTTTGTCTTTCCCGGGATGTTTAACACCGTATTCATGATGTTGTCAAAGAAGTTCTTTTCAATATGCATCACATCGAGGTTGTGCCTTAATAAATGATCCTTCCAATACGGCAAATCCCAAAATATACTCTTCTTGTGCCAGTTGTGAGCTCCCCCTACACCACAAAGCGGTTCATGCCCATTACCCCTACAATCAGGAGTCCTCTCAGCACCAAAATCTCTCAACTGCTCCAATATAGTACGACCGTCTATCTCATCAATTGGAGCATCAAACACTTGTCTAATTTTCTTAAATAATCTTTTAGACCGACGATAGGGATGGCCGTCCGGTAGAAACCTTCTATGGCAATCAAACCAACATGGATTTCTTCCATTCCTCAATTGGAAAGCGTCAGTGTTGTCTTGGCAAAATGGGCACGATAATGTTCCATGAGTAGTCCATCCAGATAGCATACCATATGCTGGGAAATCGCTAATAGTCCACATAAGGACCGCACGCATCAGAAAATTCTGCTTCCGTGAAACATCAAACGCTTCGACACCGTGACTCTATAGCATTTGTAACTCATAAATCAATGGCTGGAGGAATACATCAAGTAATCTCTTCGGATGCTCAGGGCCGGGAATAAGAACGGAGAGGAATAAAAACTCTCGACGCATGCACATACCAGGGGGCAAATTGTACGGTGTTACGATTACGGGCCACAAAGAATACTGCCTTCCATGCTTCCCAAATGGGTTGAAACCATCTGTACTTAACCCGAGGTACACATTTCTTGACTCGTATGCAAAATCCGGATACAACATTTGAAAATGTTTCCACGCTTTTGCATCTGAAGGATGTGTAATCTCTCCATCTTGACGATGCTCTGCATGCCATCTCATTTATTCTGCCGTTCGCGCAGATTGATATAACCTCTTTAACCTCGCTGTCAATGGTAAGTACCACATACATTTATATGGAATTGGAACTCTCCCACCAGTTTCCTGATACCGCGGTTTACGACAAAATTTACATCTTCTCCGGTCTTCGTCTTCTCTCCAATATAGCATACAGTTGTCGATGCATACATCTATCACCTGATACGGCAGACCAAGACCAGCTACAAGTTTCTGTATCTCGTAGTATGATGCAGGTGCCTGATTATCTTCAGGCAAAATATCTTTCACAAAATCTGCTATCGCATCAACACACTCTTCCGCCAAATTGAAGTCCGTCTTAAGGGTCATCAGTCTACTAGCAGTTGATAAAGGGGAATGTCCGTCTCTACACCCATGATATAATGACTGCTTCCCTGCGTCTAACATATCAAAAAATCTTCTAGCTTCTTCATTTGGTTCTTCTACTCTATCCTCCCCTCTTACGATCGATGGCAAATTCTCTCTAAACGCATCATGAAACATCTCAGCGGTACCTACACCAAAATCTACTTTCGTTCTTTGTTCGCCTAAGCTATCGGTTCTATGTTCACCTAAGTTATGCATTCCATGTTCGCCTAAGCTATCCGCAACATATGGTGCACTGCAACTACTAGCACCATCATTATTAGTTTCTCCATGAAAAAACCAAATTTTGTATCCCGGCATAAAACCAGCGGTATACAAGTGATGCCAAACTTGTTCTACATTAACATTACGCGAATTGCAACAATTTAAACATGGACATTTTATCACCTTTCGATTCCCGACAACCGCCATGAACTCGCATATACCTCGTGCATAACTTGGATTTAATGTATTCGACTCCGAATCATACATCTCTTCATCCATCCACGATCTATAATATCTAGAAGATGACATCTCACTCTCTCAACGATTTTTTTCTAACAAATGTTTGGTTGGAAGTTGTTGTTGTTTTGTGAGTGAATGAAGATGTGTGGAATCATATATATAAATACGCTGACCGTCGGAAATCTGTCGGAAAAGCGTCGGAAAAACAACGGATATAATAACGGCTATATAACGGTTATATAACGGCTATTTTTTCCTACAGATTTCCGACAGACTAGTTGGGAGTCTGTCGGAAATCTGTCGGAAATCTATATTTTCCGACGGATTTCCGACAACTCACCGGAATCTCCTCCGGCGTCGGCACCGGCTGTTACACGGTCCAATAATCCGACCGATTTCCGACGGTCTTGAATCCGTCGGAAATAATTCCGACAGATTTCCGACAGAATTGAAAAATTTCCGTTCTGTCGGAAATCGGTCGGATTACTGTCAGAAATTTTCCGACGGAATTACTTCTGTCGGAATTTCCGTCGGATTTGCGGCTGTTTTCTTGTAGTGTAAACGAATGAATAAATAAATAAGAATTAGCCAAGTATAAGTTTTACGTTAATGACAAGTTCCGAGACTTTCAAAAAGTTATGCTATCTTTCTGTTCATTCTCGGTTTGGAAAATATAAAATTGTGTTTCATTTTAGCAAAACAAAAAAAATGTGTTTCATGAAGTCAAAAAAAAAAAAAATTATGACAAGAAATTGTATGGATTCACTTGAATTTTTTTGTTTAATTCAAAGATAAAATAAGAAAAATTGGGCCAAATAACCATATATTTTTGCTCATCAGTAAAAAAACTGTTACCATTTTATTGAATGAAAAACATACTCCCTCTGGTCAAAAATATAAGTTATTTTGGGTGTTTTTTTTTCTTTCAAAATATATGTTGTTTTGAGAATCTTAGGTACTTTTCATTTTTATTGAATATTATGTGACTAATAATATTCTGTAGTTTTTTTTAGGTTTGATTAAATTATATTTATTATGTATATTAAATGATATTTTTTATAAAAAAATTAGATTTTTAATCTTTGTATTTTTAGGTAAAACAATTTATATTTTGGAATGGATGAAGTATTATATAATATTAGAGAACCAGACATTCATGCAAAGACAATCAGAACGACTCAATCACGCATATATACGTAGCGCGAAGGGTGTACGGCCTCGTTTGTTTGTTTTTTTTTTTCTGTCAACACGACCTCATTTTCTTTTTGTTATAAGAATATACACCCTATTGTTTTAAAATTATTCTAGTATATTTAAAATTTACAACTAATAAAGTTTTTTTCTTTCTTGTTCTTCTTTGTTTTCTCCTATAATTCACATTTACACAATAAAATTTAAATTGATTATATATCAATGATACTAGTACAACCAACTATGTTATATTTTTTAAACTATTACTAAATAAATTAACCAAATATTAGATATGATTTCAAATCTGGTGAAAATAATCTCAATCCTAAGAAAATGGATTAGAAAAACTATGTTTAGTTATCAACAAATTTTTTTTTGTCTCTTTACAACCATAAGTCATAACTATGCCACAACTCCGTTAATTTGTCATTTTTGACAATCATAGCTATATCACATCTCAATTATTTGGCATTCTCGACAATTCTAACTAGTAACTACATCTTGATATAGTTTTTGTTCCCTCTTTTCTATGACTTTGAGCAGCGAGAACCGTTCGTCATTTTCTAAATTCTGCCCGTTAATTATCATCAAATTATCCTATTGAATTAGCTTGAAACACCTTTATTTATTTCATCACTCGGTAGTTGTGAATCTTAATATTAACGTGTAACCAAAATATCATTGAAAATGTATAAAAGTTAACGAGATAAACTACCGAGATACAAACCACTAACCTAATTGTGGTTTTCCTATATAAACGTCGTACAAAATACCTGTTTTACTTTTCTTGTAGTTCATAAATAAATGAAAATAAGTAATGGAATAAAATTTAATTAGTGGCTGGGTCACATCTAGCCATTATTTGAAAGATAATTGAAAGATTTAATAGAATTATTAATTTACTAAAACGTAATCAAAACCTGACATGAGAACAAGCACCACCACTAGAGTGTCAGAGTGCGTGACACGTGTCGACTTCCGAACTAATATTCAAACTCACTAGATGACATTTTCTCCACCAATACGACACACATCGACTGTCATTTTAGTTACTGTTTTTATAATGATAAAAACATTATTACTACTACTTTCCCTAATTCTTCAAGTTACTTTTATTTTTTGTTTTTTGAGTTTCATATTTGATCTGATAAAAAAAAAAGGTTTCATATTTGATTTTGAAATTTAATAGGACTAGACCAATGATATATAGTTGGTGTGCATACTTGTCAATATACTAAAATTATACACATAAGTATAATTTGATTATATATTATATAAGCAAGTTGGGGGCAAAAAGAGGTGCCCTCAAAGAGGATGCGCACCAAAGATTTCTAATGAAGAAATTGTTAAATTACTCAACAATATTAATAGACAACATTAATTATAGTAATATAATGAGAATAATAATTTGAAAAGAAGAGAAAGAAAAAAAAGGTAAAGACTGTCTTGGCTCCACTTTGGAGCCCATGCACTAAAAAGATCAAGTGCTATGTGAAGATCTGAAATACGAGTAGTAGTTCTAATACCATATACTTTCTTAAGAATTTGATATTAATTAAACGCATCTGACTCGATCGCTTTATACGTAAATTTAATTTACAGATAATATAGAAAAGAGCATCTAGTTATCTTCAAGAATATTGAATACGCATACGTATATAGTTATATAATAGTTTTTTTTTTGTTGGTTAAAGAATATTTATAATATATTATTTTTATGTAGAATGTAAATTTTTAGTATATGGTACTTAGAATCATGATTTGGCCGTGTGTGTGTATATATAATAAAATGAAACAGGGTGAATATTTAATTCTATAATATAATAGAGAGTCTTATATGACGAATATGCTATATATTGAAGTATATATGAATGCTTTCCTGGTAAATTAAATAATCAATTTTCTTAATGGTGGTATCTCGTTTTGAGGATTCGGGGTCGTTATTTTATCTAAAAATACGAATGATTTTTTTTTTTTGCTAAAGGGTAATACACGAATGAAGTTGAAAGTGAAAGGGATAAGTCTCTTTCACTAAGATTTTCTTAAACGAAAAAGTAAATATAATTGTCAGTATATTACTATATTTTATTCAATCTTACATGCATATTGTGTAGACGAAATTAGGGTTTAATATTTGGACTGTGAAAGGGAATGTAATAGATTTAGAGTAAAACCAACAAGTTGAGCCGATATGTATATGATTGGAAATAGTTGTATATACCTTTCTAAAATTATCACAATATTCTTAAAACTCATTAAACTTTAAATTCATTAATTTTTTAAAATCAAACGCCTCCTTGAACTCTTTTTTGTGTGTTTAATTAGCATCTAAATTTGTTTCTTAAAGCAACCAATATTTATGTTTTAGAGTTACAAATTCTGATATCTACATATTTTTATTCGGACCTATATTTATCTTCATTATTACAAATTATAACAACTTTTGGGACAATACTTTTAGTCAATAATTATGACAATTTTGTTACTAGTATTTCTCGTCGCCGTTTGTGAGATAATACTTACTAAATAATTTCATCACAAAAGTTGTAATGATTTGGTTACATCTAAACATTTGCAACGAAATTATTGTAACCTTTTATAAGTTATCACAAATTTTTCATAATAATTTTATTGTTACAATTTTTTTTTTTATTGTAACGAATTATTTTGTCATGACTTTTTTTTATTGTAGTGCAAGACGAAACATGAGATAATAAATTGCAGCCACTTGAACATTCTAATCATAGATTACTATGCATGCATACATATTAATATATTTATACATGTAACATATTATTTGCTTCATTGCTTGTATATAGTGAACTAGCTTAGTTGCTTCATCTTTGACGTTAAAGAAAATATAAAATTTCCAGCATCCTCTAATATTCAAATAAAATCTAGTCTAAATTCGGATTCATGCAAAGTTCTAAGCAAGTGGGTTATATAACTCAAATATTGACATTACATTACATGTGAATTTTATGAGAAATATAAGAGAATCCGAATTTTATATCGGGGAGAATTTTCCACGGGAGGGAATTAAGATGAGGAGGATCGTATTCTTGACTAGCATAAGTAAATCTCTTTCTCCCAATTATCTTAATTCTCAATCTTCATAGATATCATAATTTATTATGGACAATATTTGATGAGGAATTATTCTTATGGGATAACAAAAACAAGAAAAAAGAACAAAATTCTTAATGCTCGTAAACGCAACGCGACATCTCTCGAAAAATAATTAGTATATAGTGTGTCTGACATTAGTTTATTCTTTGTAGCTTTGACCTTAGTATTATTGCCCTAACGAATGTAGTTCATTCATATACAGCTTTAACCTCAAATGATAAGAACATAATAACGAGATTGTATTTTACCAAAAAAAAAAACATAATAACGATATTGTATAATGGAAGATAAATATACGGATTCGCAAGAAATATACGGAATCAAGTGATGGTTATAGTTGTGAAATAAAATTGAATAAAAAAAATAATTAAGTGAAAAATAAGTAAGTTAGGAATAGCTTTCACGAACAAAGGTATAAAAAATGAATGTAATTTTATTTTGTCTATTGACTTATTATTCAAAGATTATGCATTTGTATAAATATAATGCAAATGTGTAGAGGGAAATGTCTCATGGAATAGAATAACCCATCAATTATCCATAAAAATTATAATAGCTGAGAAGATAAAATTATTTTTTGAAATTTCTTAAAGTAAACAAGATAATGACAATTCAGCAAAGGAACAATAGACTAAGAAATGACAAGCAAAATACGAAAATAAGCAAACAAATGACAATTAAAGACAAACACAAGATTAATCAATAATGAAAATTTTGAATTATGGGTAAGGCAATTGACTAGAGTAGATTACTAATCGACTTATAATTATGATGCCTTTTTTGTCACGCAATTATTATTCAACTTATGATGCTAAAACACACAATTAAGTTCATCTCTAAGATATGAATCACATTAGTTAGAGTACTTTTATATGTTCTAATGATTTAATTTGACTAAACTTCTGCTTGTAATAAAAAAAATCAATATTAGCAAAAAATGCAAGTCCACAAAATCCACCAAGCATCCTAGATTCCTAATCAATTCTCGTTGGTACTGTATAAAAAAATTATTTAAAATTCTCTTTGACATATTCATCAAACACCTTCCAAACATAAATTTAATTTTTATAGATTTTGATTACTAATGTCAAATATAGCATTAAACATATTTTGAATGAAGAAGACATGTAAATATAGTCCTAAACATTAGTATTAACTAATCATTAATCACCATACCAAATTCACATTCCATATAAAAGATTGTAGTGATAAAAAAGATGTATTTTCCTCTTTCTATCGTAGTTCAGAAGATAAAGTTTAGTGAAGTTAAGATTTGCACCCAAAAAAAAAAGAAAACAGATTGGATATTGATTCAGTATTGTAAATGAATGGCTAGTTGGACGATTAAGAAAAATAGATATTTGAGAATTAGAAGAAATGGACAACATAAAAGTGGAAACAACGAAATATATTTTTAAATATTTTTAATATCATTTTACCTCGCAACAAAATGAGAAGACAACAAAAACATATATTGAATCATTTAAATCTGAAATAATGAATTATGAAAAATAAAATAGGAATTTATCCTAAAATGCAACATGAAGATATCATGATCGCATGCGTCAAATATATTGGTCAACAAACAATTATTATGAAATGAAAACACAATAAAAAGTAAATAGTAAGATTTAAATCCATATTAAATAGAAAAATGGTTTTGAAAGTTTTAAATATTGGACTCCAAGATTTTTTTTTTTATGACATTAGACACTTAGGAAGAGAAGATTAATATACATACATGGAATAATCGAATACAATATAACAAACAAGCATAAACTAATAAAAGAAACATGATACAAAAACTAATAAAAGAAACAAGAAGGAATGTATTATATAATATTCTAATTAATTTACTGCAATTAGTAACATGGAAAACTTATAATATAGCTCCACATGCCTCTATTGTTCTATGTGTTGGCTCTTGTATTCAGTGGCCTAGAAGGTACTATTGCAAGAATCAGATCCTTCTTTCTTTTGACATCATTCAACAATACCTACAAGAGATGACATATATGTATTAAGATGATTTATTCCCAAATTTATGGCCTTTTTATAAAGATTGGTTTGAAAAATTACACAATAAAAATACATATATATTAGGTATTTAGTCCGCATTTTACGATCATCTATAAAATCCGATTCATGAAAAAAATGATACTAGAAAATTGATTTAAATACGTTTAATTAATAGATATTTTTACTTCAATATTTAAAAAGTTATAAACTAATTTTTGATTGTATAAATGTCTATATAAGCTGTGGTAACAATCATAGTCAAAAATATAAATTTTTAATTTGGAATTTTTAGTTCAATATTCAAAAACATTATGTACTTCTTTTTATTACAAAATTATACATGTTTTATGTTTTTTCATATAATCTTTCACAAAAAATCCCCCCTACAATTTCCAAAACTTTATGCTTTGAGAGAGACAATGCCCTTTAGCTGTGTTACCCGAAGACTGGCTCCGGATCTACGAATTATATGCACCAAAAAGCTTAGTAAAAAGAAAAAAAAATTGAAGAAAAGAGAGAATTTGATTTAGTAATGTGACGTTAGAAAATGATGCATATAGTGTAAACTTCTGTCTAGAAAATGTATCCCATTAATTTGGTTAATATTAGCAACAATAATAACGTGCGAAGATACTTTTGTCTTTTTATTTTGAATGATGGAGATTTCACTAGAGTTATAGAAGCATTATCCATACATTTTAAACCAAACATTAAAAAGAATTTCACTGTTAAACGAACTTAACCTCTACTAGATATATAGTCATTCATCCCGATCTGACATATATGTTTTCAGATCCGAGTTATCGCACATACATAACATAAGTGGTACAAAGATTCTCAGGCTATATCACAAGAATATATGACCTTTTAGTGAATGGTTGGTTTTGTGTCGCGAGCATGCTGCAACTTGTCTAATGTATGGTATGAATTCGATATGACGAATCGAAAGACATGAGACATTCAAAGAATCACTGAAAATGTCGTTGTAATGTGCAGTTTTGAGTTTTTTGTTTCTGAAAATGGATATATAAAGTAAAGAATAAGAAAAAATGATTTCTTGAGAAAACGAAAGTGTTTCAGATGCAGACAACATTAGCACATGAAAAGCTTGAAAATGCAGAAATATAGCAAAATGATATGAGGAGGAAGCCATGTGAGATTATTATCTAAAATATAATATAAGCCAAAGTATTAATTGAGAAAAACTTAAAGATATTTGTTTACTCTTTTCAAGATTTAGAGGATCTTCCCACTTGGATTGGTTGTGATATATGGAGTTTTTTTTTTTATTTCTGAAAAATGGTGGAGAGCATAATTATTGGTCATGTATTATTCAAAAGCCGCAAAGTCTCTTCCTTTTTTCGAATATAATTTCTACATATTGTTTTATGTAAATGTAAAAAATATAGAAAGAAGTTCAAGAAGTTACTAAGTTGAATAGTTAGAAGCATGTAAGGAATCTAGTACTTATGCTTTAAGCTTCTGTTGTTGAGAGGTCTGATAAATCACATCAAACGGTTAATAACTTTGAAGAATCTAATAACAATTTTCAATAGAAACAACTTTTCCTTAAGCGACCGTTGCAATATTAGAATCCACATGAGCCAAGACTCTATAGGATGCTTTACTTAGTCTATTTAAGAACAAAAAAAAAGGAGAGGTAAGATTCTGATAAAATGGAACAAAGGAAGAGATAGGTATAAATATTTGATAACGGAATTCACTTTAGAATAAATTAAGCAGAGAGAGAGATAGAGAAAGAACAAGAGAGAAAGAGGTAGGAACCACCATATAACATATGCAAACAAATATTTGTCCGTTTTCAAAAATTCAAATCATAACAAATGGAGGAAAAAAATTAGTTTTTCTCTATAAATCCTTTCTTGTTAGATTCGATTTTGTTTAAAGATTCATACACATTAAATTTGCCTAATTTGAGAAAAGAATAGAATAATAATTCAAGTCTACGTGAAAATTAACATTTTTCCATTCTGTTTTTAACTAACGCGCGTAAAAGAGAAGGTAGTTTTGACTCTACAAAGTGATATGGTTACTTGCTACTATAATAAGAAAAAAAGATGGTTATATTTTCAAATTTGGACTTATTTTTAGGTATTAGACTAATTGTCTCTATAAATATTTGGTTAGAGAATTTAGCTTTAAGAAGAAAAGAAGAAGAAAAGAAGAAAAAGGTGGGAACCCACCTAAAGACGATTGATCGGCCAACATCGTAAAGAAAAACCGTTTTTCTTTTTTTTTTACATTTCCTTTGTCTCTCTTTTCTTCTTCTTCTTTATGTTATTACAACACACAAGAGTCATTCTAAGTGTTTTCCTTACTACTATATATTAACATGCTCACATGGTTTCCTTTCGAAGGAAGAGATCAAGAAAACAAGTTTACCAAAACCACTAGCTCTTAAACTTCTCTTGCTAACCTAGAACCATTAAGTGCAACAGAAACTTGTTCAGGATCAATCATGCCTCAGAATTGCATAGCACCTAGACCTGAAGAAAATGGTGAAGTTATGACTGATATGTCAGAAACACAGAGCAAGTCTGGTCTCACTTCACAATCTGGTCTCCAAGTTTCCATGTACCCCATTACTCTCAAGGTTTGTTTCTCTTTCTCCCTCTCCTTCAAAATAAGACCATTCTTGTTGAACTCTTGTTTTGATTTTGAGTTTTTACCGGCGAAAAATCTCTCCCATCACTTCTTCTTTTAGCTTGGTAGTACAAGATTAGACATCATTCTTACAAAGTTTGCAATTTGGTTTGTACAGTTTGAGGAGGTTGTGTATAAGGTTAAGCTAGAGGAGACAAGTCAGTGTTTCGGATCATGGAGCAGCAAAGAGAAGACGATTCTCAACGGTATAACGGGTATGGTTTGTCCAGGAGAGATTTTAGCTATGTTAGGACCATCAGGTAGTGGCAAAACCACTCTTCTCTCGGCTCTCGGTGGCCGTCTCTC